>WOXC01007012.1:0-552651 GCA_011680675.1 Gymnobelideus leadbeateri | reverse complement strand
TCTTGCTGTTAAGTTTCATTAGAGATGTACAGGAATGCTGAGGATTTATGTGGGTTTATTTTATATCCTGCAACTTTGCCAAATTTATTTATTGTCTCAAGTAACTTTTTACTTGATTCTCTAGGATTCTCTAAGTATATCATCATATCATCTGCAAAGAGTGACAGCTTGGTCACTTCTTTACCTAATTTGATTCCTTTTATTTCTTTTTCTTCTCTAATTGCTACTGCTAACGTTTCAAGTACCAGATTGAATAAGAGGGGTGATAGTGGACACCCTTGTTTCACTCCTGATATTATTGGAAAGGCTTCTAGCTTATCCCCATTGCATATAATACTTGCTGATGGTTTTAAATAGATGCTATCAACTATTTTAAGGAAGGCTCCATTTATTCCTATACTTTCTAGTGTTTTTAATAGGAATGAATGTTGTACTTTGTCAAAAGCCTTTTCTGCATCTATTGAGATGATCATGTGGTTTTTGCTAGTTTTGTTGTTGATATGCTCAATTATATTGATGGTTTTCCTAATATTAAACCATCCTTGCATTCCTGGAATGAATCCTACCTGATCAAAGTGTATTATTTTTGTGATAAGTTGTTGGAATCTTTTGGCTAATATTTTATTTAGAATTTTTGCATCTAAATTCATGAGGGAAATTGGTCTATAATTTTCTTTCTCTGTTTTATCTCTTCCTGATTTAGGAATCAGTACCATATTTGTGTCATAGAAAGAGTTTGGTAGGACTCCTTCTTCACTAATTTTCCCAAATAGTTTGTAGAGTATTGGAATCAACTGTTCTTTAAATGTTTGATAGAATTCACTAGTAAACCCACTAGCCTGGAGATTTTTTCCTAGGGAGTTCATTGATGGCTTGTTTGATTTCTTTTTCTGAGATGGGGTTATTTAGGTAATTCACTTCCTCTTCAGTTAATCTGGGCAATTTGTGATTTTGTAAATATTCATCCATTTCACTAATGCATATTTATGTGCATACAATTGGGAAAAATAATTCCTCATTATTTTTTTGATTTCCTCTTCATTGGAGGTAGATTCACCCCTTTCATTCCTGATACTCATAATTTGGTTTTCCTCTTCTTTCTTTTTTATCATATTGACTCAGGTCTATCAATTTTGTTGATTTTTTCATAAAACCAGCTCTTGGTTTTATTTATTAATTCAATGGTTTTCTTAATTTCAATTTTATTAATCTCACCTTTGGTTTTCAGTATTTCTAATTTAGTACTAAATTGGGGATTTTCAATTTGTTCTTTTTCTAGCTTTTTCAATTGCATGTCCAATTCACTGACCTCCCTTCTCTCTGCTTTAATTAAGTATGCACTCAGGGATATAAAACTACCCCTGAGAACTGCCTTTAGTGCATCCCACAAATTTTTGTATGTTGTTTCATTATTATCATTCTCTTGAATGAAATTATTGATTGTTTCTATAATTTCTTCTTTGACCCACCAATTTTTTAGGATTAAATTGTTTAGTTTCCAATTAGTTTTTAGTCTATCTTTCCATGGCCCTTTATTGCATATAATTTTTTGCATCATGATCTGAGAATGATGCGCTTACTATTTCTGCCTTTCTGCACTGGATTGTGAGGTTTTTATGCCCTAGTACATGGTCTATTTTTGAGTATGTACCATGCACTGCTGAGAAGAAAGTAAATTCCTTTTTATCCCCATTCAGTTTTCTCCAGAGATCCATCATATCTAGTCTCTCTAAGATTCTATTCACCTCCTTAACTTCTTTCTTGTTTATTTTGAGGTTAGATTTATCGAGATTCAGAGAGGAAGATTAAAATCCCCCACTAGTATAGTTTTGCTATCTATTTCTTCCTCTAATTCCTTTAACTTCTCCTCTAGGAATTTGGATGCTATACCACTTGGTGCATATATATTAAGTAGTGATATTGCTTCATTCTCGATGGTGCCTTTTAGTAGGATATAGTTTCCTTCCTTATCTCTTTTAATTAGATCTATTTTTGCTTTTGCTTTATCTGAGATAAGTATTGCTACCCCTGCTTTTTTTACTTTAGCTGAGGCATAATAAATTTTACTCCAACCTTTTACCCTTACCCTGTGGGTATCCCTTTGTTTCAAATGTGTTTCTTGTAGACAGCATATTGTAGGATTATGGTTTTTAATCCATTCTGCTATCCGCCTCTGTTTTATGGGAGAGTTCATCCCATTCACATTCACAGTAATGATGACTATCTGTCTCTTCCCTTCCATCCTATTCCCTCCCCTGTTTATGTTTTTGTTTCTTCCTTCTCCCTTCCCCTCCTTGAAGTTTTCCCTTTTGACCACCCCCTCCCTCAGTGTTCCCACCCAGTGACCCCCCTTCTTAACCTACCCTCTCCCCTTACTACTATTTCCCTCCCTTATAATCCCTCCCTTTAGTCTCCTCCTTTTCACCCCCCCCTTACCCTCCCACTATCTATAGGACACAACAAATTTTTATACTTATCAGAGTAAATTACTCCCCGTTTGATTCCAAACCAATGAGAGTAAATTTCAAACAATGCTCCTCTCCCTCCCTCCAATTCCTCTATTTAATGAATTTATGTGTCTATTCACGTTAGATTCTTAAACTTCACTGATTAATTTGATCCTTCTTTGAACCAGAACCAGTGAGAATAGTGTTTAAATGATGTTCCTCTCCCTCTTACTTTCCCTTCTTCTATAGTGTGTTTTGATGCCTCTTCAGATGGCATATTTTACCTTTTCCTAGCTCATCCTTTCCTTTTTCCATTACAGTACCATTGATCCCCTTAATAGTCTTTTTTTTTTTTAGACTCCATGTTAGTGCATTCATACCCACACCCTCTAAGTATAACCCTTTTGCAGGTCATGATAATCATAGAGATTTCAAATATTGACAGTTATCAGCTCCACATATAGGGATGTGAACATTTTGCTCTTGTTCCATCCCAGGTAATGAGATTGTGTTTGTGGGAGTGGGTATGTGCACTTCTGCATGTGTGAGTCTATGTTACCCTTGTTTACCTTTTTATGTTCTTCTGGAGTCTTGTAATTGGAGATCAAATTTTCCATTGAGCTCTGGCTTTTTCATTAGGAAAGTCTGGAAGTCCCTTACTTCATTAAATGTCCATCTCCTTGCCTGAAAGATTATGCTCACTTTTGCCGGGTAGTTAATCCTTTGTTGTAGTCCTAGCTCTCTTGCCCTACGAAATATCAAATTCCAGTCCCTCCGCTCTTTTAATGTAGAAGCTGCTAGGTCCTGTGTGATCCTAACTGTAGTTCCTCGATATTTGAAGTGTTTCTTTTTGGCTGCTTGTAGAATTTTTTCTTTAATCTTATAATTCTGGAATTTGGCTACTATATTTCTTGGAGTTTTCAGTTTGGGATCTCTTTCAGGAGGAGTCCGGTGAATTCTATCAATAGCTATTTTATCTTCTGATTCCAGGACCTCAGGACAGTTTTCTTTGACAATCTCTTGGAGGATGTTGTCTAGACTGCTTTTCTCATCGTGGCTTTCTGGTAGACCAATAATTCTTAGGTTGTCTCTCCTGGATCTGTTCTCTAGGTCAGTTATTTTTCCAGTGAGATATTTTACATTTTCTTGCAATTTTTCGATCATCTTGTTTTTTTTGATTGACTCCTGCTGCATCATAGAGTTCTGAGTTTCAGTTTGGTTGTATCTAATTTTTAGTGAATTATGGTCTTCAGTAAGTTTTTGAAGTTCCTTTTTTAGGGAGGTATTTTCTTTTTCCAAGTTGGTCATTGCCTCCCTGATTTGGTCTTTAAAATTTTTCTTAAGCTCCTCCAGGAATGCTATTTGGGCTTGAGACCAGATCATGTTTCCTTCTGTGGTCTCTGGTGTGGGCAGAGAGTCTATATTGTCCTGTGTGTTTTGTTGTTCTTGCCCTGCATAGTATGCTCGAATAGACTTTCTTGCCTTCCCCTTCTCCTTTTCAGCTTCCTTCCTTCCCATTGTGACTTCCTGTTTCTTAGTGTCTCAGGCTATGAGTTTGGGGCCTGATCCTTGACTTTGAATACCTCTGGGTGGCTAGTTTATGGCTAAGTCAGGGAAGTCAGTGAGGAATGTAGATGTGTAGGTGGGGATGAGTCTGACCACTTCAGATTTCTGCTTCTATACCCCTGGGCTATAAGTAGGCTTTTGTTGGTGAGGTGAGGTGGGGCTAGTTGGGTCCCCTCCCTCTCTTCTCTTCAGATTCCTGGCTGTCTCAGTTACACCCTTTCTTGGAGATTCTCAAGCCTGAGGCTATTTCCATTAATTTGGGATTTCAATCTGGGTGGGAGACTTATCTTTGGGTTTTCTGCTTCATGAAGGAGGGATGGGAGGATCGGAGCAGCTAGAATTTACTTTGCCATTCCAGCCCCTGTATCATACAGGCAGGCAGTTTCTAAATTTCCAGGCTGGGGGCTGAATGCAGCCTGAGAAGCCACTCTCTCCACTGGGGGCCCGATTCTCCTACCTGGCTCCAATGATCCGTTCCATCTGCCAGATGATTGCGATTCGTCCTTGGTAAGTCTGCAGGCTGGGGCTTTTTCTCTCTCTGGTGTAGTCTGCTTGCCTGCTCTTAGGTCTGAGCTGTGCAGACCCCACGCGCTCTGCGCTCGACCTGTGCGGACACTCTGGGCAACCTCCTGGGCTGGATTCTGCCACACTCTGTCTTCCACTGGGCTTCGTCACTCCAGAATCTGCTCAGATTTACCCTTTTGGACTTAGTGACAGAGGAGCTCAACGAGGTTACTGCTTCCTTTCCGCCATCTTGCTAAAAATTTTTTTAAAAAAAAGAAATTTTTCTTGGACCCAAAATAATTATCTGATCAATAAAAGTGAAGGAACCAGGCTGACAGGATCCTATCTTCATTTACACAAGTAAAGGATAATTTTCTGCTGACTTAGTCTAAAAAATTGTCCTCTCATATAAACTTTATTCTTCTGTTATAGGATAAATCAGTACAGTACATGTGAAAAAAAGAACACTGTTAGAACATTTTAAAAAATCATTTGTTTATTTTCTCTATATAGTTACTTCTCACTTTACCAACTCACCTTGGTACTCAGACTGAGACTTAAACATAGTGGGCAGATGCCCACTAAGTTTCTTAATGATCCTTTAGTTTCTGTCCCACGTAGTTCCAGCTTGGTCTCTTATTATAGTCTTCCAATACATACTGGTTACTAGGTCTTCTTTCAATGAGCAACTAATTCTATTGTTTTCCCTAGGTCCTTTTTCCTGTTGATTGCAATAAAGCTAAGTTAATTGGCAGGCCTTTCTTTGACAGGGCAGACTTTGCCTAATAGTAAATTAAAATCAAACTCAATGTGTAATGATATGTATTTATACTCATATAATGGTTGCAGCTTGATACAGTGGAGGGAATGATGGATTTTGAGGCAGGCAGTTCTAGTTTTCACCCGTACTACTCATATGACTTTGAGCAGCTCAACTACTCTGGACTTCAATTTCCTTATCTGTAAAATGAGGGGATTAGAAGAGATACTTGTAAAATATTTTAATATACTTAATATGACCTTAATTTGTTCTAAAAGTTTAATCCTATGATGTACCACAAAATAACATGTCAAAAATTATTCTAAAGAAATTTATCAAATATCTATACATTTCAATCTATTTTAATCACTCTTGGGAAGTTTTGAGTGCCTAATAATTAATGATAAGACCTCACATTTATATGGTACTTTCATACGCATTATGCCATTCTGTCCTCACATCAAGCCTGGCAGTTTGGTAGAATAAATATTACAATTCTCTTTTTAGAAGATGAGGTAATGGGCACTTCTATAAATTCTGTACTTTCTCAGTCACACAGCCAATGTAGTGGAGTAAGAATCAGAATCCCAGATATCTGTGACCCAATTCAGTGCTCTGTCTACTAAATTGCTTTGGCTACATTTTAGGAGGGATATACACTAAACTAACCCAAAATGTCTTGTTTATTTTTCCTGATATGTGCATGATGATATCTAGATGTCAGATATTTTTCAAACTCTTGAAATTTGTGTTATTAAAGCATTTTTGAAACTGTATAATAATTTCCATAGATATAAATCAAAAGATTTCCAGCAGATCCACTGAGGCTTTAGTTCTAAAAATATGGACTGAAAAGTTTAAATTTTAGAATCATAGTTTTATGGTTGGAAGGGATTTCAGGCTTCTTCTCTTCTAAATACTACCTAAATCATGAAATTGAGAATCCCACATATAACTTCTTTAAGTAGACATCTGAATTCTGCTTAAAGACTCTCATTGGTGGAGAACATTCTCTTGTTGAGATGTCTCATGGTACATTTGGATAGCTCTAGAAAGATCATTGAACTTTAAAAGAGAACATATATTTTAGTTTTGGCTTTCTCGCTTCCTAGTAATACAATTAGAAAAAATGTTTTCCCTTTATAACTTTCCTCATGGGGATAATGCCTGTGAGGCCAAACTCACAAAGCTATAGTAAAGAAAATATTTCCTAAGACTCAAATATTATGTAATTATTGTTATTATTATTCCATTACAGTCTTACTTAAATTATTTCCTATGTCATGGAGATGGACATGGAGATCTGATTTCTGAAGGCTATCCCATTGAAAGCCATGCTTTTATAGGTCATATCAAGGTGGAATAATTTTGAATAAAGACCTAGAGATATTTCTTGTAGAAGAATTAGCCTAAGTTTGTTTTAGCAATTCCCATCAAGGTAAAGGTTGATTACCAACCAATTCCTTTTTTTAAAAATAGCCCAGTATTTCATTATACCATATATCAAGGAACCTATAGGAGTATCTATACAAGAGAAATCATAGACAATGTTGAAGTACTAACATAATCATTTATCATTATCACTATCACTGTGACCAGCACCATCACATTTAGGTTTTTCTTTTTTTCTTAGATTGGCAAAAAATCTAATAAAAGCTTAAAAATACTTGTAGATTAAATGAATATTTCCCATACTATAACTTCAAGTCAATAATTATAATTGTTCCCACAAGTCATAAGGAGAATAAGTAAAATTCCTCCTTTACATAATAAGCCTTCAAATACTTGAATACAGTTAAAGTGTTTCCACCTACATCTGTGCTCTTCCAAGCTATTTCTCCAAACATAGTTTGGAGCCCCATTTTCTATTCTTTTTAAGAATATACCGTAACTTAACTACTTGTCTTCTCAAATGTAACTATTGGAAGAGAAATATGGTTTGTACATGAATCATTAGGGGCCTCTCAAAATACATCCATTTCTTCAGGTACAGTGACACGAATAAAAAAGAATTTACATGCTCAGTTTCTTTAGAAATAATAATGATAATAACTAGCCCTTATGTAGCATTTTAAAATTTGCAGAGAACTTTATACATATCGATTCATTTGAGCCTCACATCTATCCTTGAAGTAAGTACTGTGACTTTCCCTATTTTCCAGATGAGGAAATTGAGACAGACAGAGATTAGGAGACTTGCTTAGTCATACAGCTAGTAAGTGACTGATGGAGGATACAAACTCATGTTTTCCTTACTCCAGTACTCCAGGTCTTCCTCAGTCCAATGGGATATTTATGTGGAAGGCTATGGGTTAGTAATTTGTATCTCTAAAAGGAGCCCAGCACTCTTGGCTACTTAATAAGGGGCTCTTCATTGATCATCTTTATTCTTAATGTGAGTTCTAGAGGTGGGTGTTCTTAAAGTCAGTGTTCTAGACCAGTTTTAAAGTGATTTATTTTTTGACCTTACATTTGCCTTGCTATCAAAATCATGATTTCTGAGTCTATCTATCTATCTATCTATCTATCTATCTATCTATCTATCTATCATCTAATTGGAACAAGGAGATTATCAGGATGAAATGAACAAAATGGATGGCTTTTATGATTCCATTATTAACCCTCTGGGAGCAAAAGGAATTCATATCTCAGTGTTCCCACTGCCTTCTGTGAATAGTTTCACTCCTAAATAAATATCAACTGACTGCAGGCAAGTTGAAACTATACTTGATTGCCTGCAATTATAAGACTGAACAGGTTATTTCTTGATTCAATGATGTTTGTTAAGAAGATAAAACATAACCTTGGCAAAGCCAAAAAAGAACACCTAAAATAAAACTCAAGTAATTCTACCTGAAGTCTTACTAAATGGATTATTTTTAAGATCCTAATCAGAAGGTTTAGGCTAACCCCACAAAGAGAAGTAATTAATATAGATTTTTAGACACATTGACTATAGCACGACAATAGCACGAGTAGTGGTAGAAAAACAAAGCTATAAAATGGCAGAATAAAAGCAGGGATTTGTTTGAGCTCTCCCCCAAGACCCTCCATAGGTATTTTTTTGTTGTTTTTGTTTTTGTTTTGTTTTGTTTTTCCTTTTGGAGGGGGGAATGCAGAGCAATTGGGGTTAAGTGACTTGCCCAAGGTCACATGGCTAATAAATGTTAAGTGTCTTAGGCCAGATTTGAACTCAGGTCCTCCTACTCCAGGGCTGGTGCTCTATTCACTGCACTACCTAGCTGCCCCCAAATACCTGAAAAAATGGCTCTAAACAAATTCTAGAGCAGCAGAACCCATAAAATGACAGAGTGAAACAAATTTCTAGCCTAAGACCACGTGGACAGTCAACAGAAAAGTTTGTTGCACCAGTCTAAGGTCTCTTAGCTCCAGCACAGACAGGGGCCCTAGCAAATGTAGAGCAAGTCTCAGGGCACTGAATCATGGACAGCCATGATGGTTTCCAGACTTCTCAACCCACAAACACCAAAGAGAATTTGGAATATCAGTAGGAAAGGTCTGTTGGCTTGGTTGAGAGAAGAGCCCAGTCTATCCCGAGCCCCAGGGCAGCAGCTGGAGGAAACATTGGTGGTGGCGGTGGTAGGAGTAACAGTAGTATTAGTGGCTATGTCCAGAGCTGTTGGCCCACAGACAGTGGGGGGTTGAGGGGATAGTAAGAAGGGCTTGCAGGGTTCTCTTTGCTGATGCTGAGGCAGGATTCTCTTACTTTACCTTTAATTTGATTTTTAGAGCAGGCCTGGGTGGCAGTACTAGGGTGAGGAAGAGTAATGTCATGGAGGAGCTTGTGACTGGTAGTGTGGGAATCCTGCTCACAGCTCCAAGGAAGTAAAGAGTGCTTGTGTTCACTCACAGACCAGGGCACAGACCAGGAGAGAAATAACCACTTCTCCTTTGATCATACAAACTTGCAAGAACAAAAAATTTACAGGTCCCTAGAAATATCTCCAAAAACAGTTGCACAAAACCCCTGAAGCTAGAGACAGTACACCCTCCAAACTGGAAACAGAGTTCTACCCTAACAAAGAGCTAAAAAGTCAAGCAACTGGCTTGGAAAATAAGCAGAGTGGAAAAAATTAAACTGTAGAATCTTACTTTGGTGATAAGGAAGATCAAAACATACAACCTGAAGAAGATAACAAAATCAAAGCTCCTACATTCAAAGCCTCCAAGAAAAATATGAATTCATCTTGGGCCATGGAAGAGCTCAAAAAGAATTTTGAAAATCAAATAAGAGAAACAGGAAAAATCAGGAAGAAAAATCAGTGATAAAAGGAAATACTGCAAAAATGAGTCAATGGCTTAGTAAAGGAGCCGAAAAAATGCTAAAGAAAATAAAACCTTAAAAAACAGACAAGACCAAATGGCAAAAGAAGTCCAAAAAGCCAATGAGGAGAAGAATGCTTTAAAAAGCAGAATTGGCCTAATGGAAAAGGAGGTCCAAAGGCTCACTGAAGATAATAATTCCTTAAAAATTAGAATAAAGCAAATAGAAGCTAATGACTTTATGGAAAATCAAGAAATTATAAGAACAAAACCAAAAGAATAAAAAATAAAAGATAATGTGAAATATCTCAATGGAAAATCAACTAACCTGAAAAATAGATACAAGAGAGTGAGTTTTAAAATTATTAGATTACCTGAAAGCCATGATCAAACAAAGAGTTTAGACATAATCTTTTAAGAAATTATCAAGGAAAATTTCCCTGATATTCTGTAACCAGGGGGCAAAATAATAATTGAAAAGATCCATTGATCACCTCCCAAAATAGATCCCAAAAGGAAAACTAGGAATATTGTAGCCAAACTTCAGAGTTCCTAGGTGTAAAGCCAAATATAAGCAGCTTTCTAGAAGACTGCTACTGTGAATAGCTTTCAAGGTTCTGATTACACAGTATAGTGAACTCTCTATTTATTCAGTAACAAAGTAAGACAAAAACTTCTCAGAAATTAAAATATAGGATTCACAATGTTATGGCTTAACAACTCATCACTAAAGGGGCCACATAGTTTTTGCCAAAGTGGTCACATAGTTTTAAGCAAATGATAACATTCATTTTGTAACACAATCATGCTTAATTGACACAAGCTACAGAGGTCAGAAGTTATTCACCCCTAGGTCACATTGTCTTAATCTCTTCAATAAAAAGGTATTCTTTCTTCTTGAATGGAAATTAATTTCCAATCATCCTTAATTAGTAAGTCCTTCACTTAATCATCTAAAGGTAAAATTCAAAGTCCTCCACCCCTAGTAAATCATGATCTTCTCACTTTGCATTAAATACCCAAGAAGAGGTCTTTTCATCTTGACTCAAGACTGGCTCTCAAACTTCCATAGTTCATGGTCCCAGCTCCTGCCAGCTCCTTGTTGTCCAGCTCCTTGTCCAGTTCCTGTTCCATACTGAAGCTCAGTGTCTAGTCCACCTCAAGTCCTTTATAGTTTCTGTTATTGGGAAGACAAGACTTAACAAAGACACAATAACATTTATGCACAATGTCAGCATCCTCATCGATTCACTTTCTTCCTGAGAAATCAACATAGACCCAACAACAAGGTCTGAGGAATCAACACAATTCATCTCTGAAATCATCAGCAAGACCCTCCTCCAGGATTTTTGTAAACATACAACAAGGAAATAATCTTTCAGGGCTTCTGAACCAGCAGAAAAATCCCAGGGCTTCTGTAACAACAGCACTACACTCTATTAGCAGATGAATCTGACAAAGTAATATCAAAACAGACAAAGTACCAACACCACAGCAATGCCTCCTCCCAGTTCTCCTCTCTTCTCATTTCTCAGTTCTTCTCAATTCTCAGTTCAGTCCTCAGTTCTCATTTCTCTTCTCAGTTCAGTTCTCAGTTCTCTTCTCTCCCTCCAGCAGTAGCAGCCCAGCCTCCAGATGCTCACTCCCAGAAGTTCTGCTGTCTCTCAGCTTAGGCTTTTCCTTCTTATTTGCTAGCTACATGACATTAGGTGTCAACTTGGAGGGAGAGGAAGAAGAGTCAGAAAATGTAGAAGTAACTGAACCTTCCTGAAAATCAACTAGTTACCAGGGGCTTCTTTGGAATTTGTCACTCTCTATGAATGTTCTTTGGTCTACTGTTGCAATGATCATGGAAAATTTGAGGACAATCCCAACAGGTAGTGTTTTATTTAACACAGAGGTCTCCAGATTTCCTTACTATCTCCTCTAGTACACCCCATGGCCTTTACTGTTTTCAGTTATAAAGGAATTATCTAATGCCAAATGGATGTCCTAATTTCTGAATATATAATCCTTTTATTCAAAAGATCCAAATTCAGCATTTGGCAGGTAGCAGAGTGAAGTCTAATCACAAGTTATCCCTCCAAGATCTCCATTCTAGTCATTATATTACCTTCACTATAAGTCTGTCTTTTCTGGCATATTTATGATTTGGACACTTGTCTAATTGCTGTTGTTTGGTCATGTCTGACTCTTCATGATCCTACTTGGGATTTACTTAGCAAAAATACTGGAGTGATTTGCCATTTCCTTCCCCAGATCATTTCGCAGTTGAGAAAAATGAGGCAAACAGGATAGGATGACTTGCTGAGGATCACACAGCTAGTGGTTGTCTGAGACCAGATTTGAACTCATGAAGATGTCTTCCACACTTCAGACCCAGTACTGTATCCACTGTGCTACCTAGGAACTTGTATAAGTAGGTTTTAAAACCAATGCTCCCATCATTGCTTTTGAGTCTTTTTAAGTATAATGTTTTGTTTTACTTTGCTTTAAAGAAAAACAAAGCTATATAGATTGGTGAATTATTTTACTTACTGATAACGTATTTAGATCCCAGGGATCTTCCTAATTGGGAAGCAGTGATTCTATGTAGTCTAATTATCTAATCACTCATCAAAACCTTGAAAAGCCCACTAGAACAAGATAGTTTGGCTATAGACTTATTTAGATCGTATCCCGATCAATGAGTCAGCATGGTAGCGTAAAAGTTAGAATACAGGACATTTGAATCAGACTCACACCCTTACTGTATTGGTGAGAAACTTTCTTAACCACACTGAACCTTTGTTTCATCATCTATGAAGTGTGAAACTTGTCTTATAAGATTCATTCTAGATATAAACTTATGATCCTATGATGGTTTGACACAGATTTGTGATGTCACAATGTGCAAGTCACAACCTCTCAGTGCTTTGGACATCTGAAGCCTTAAAATTGCAGAGAATATTTCAGCCTGCATTAGTACAGGAAGTATTTTGACTGAGAGAATTCCCCATGGAAATAAAATCACAGGTCCAGTCTCTAAATCAATGGATAAAGTATGTTTTTTTCAAGCTTTGGTTAATTGATTAGATATTTAGAGTGAATAGAATAACAGGCTTCTTGTTAGGGAAAATCCAGGAATCTAAAGAATCAGATTGGAAGTTCTCAGGATCAATTCAAAGCACACATTGCTTCCATATTGACTCAAGGAAATGTAGGTTCTCTAGATTTCAGGCCTTCAAATCTCTACTCCAGCTTTCTTTTCAACAGATTGTAGCAGTGGGTGCCTCAATCAAAAATCTTGCCAGAGGAGCAAGCAGGTTCAGGACACAATTATTCTGTGTGCTTGTCACTATTCAGAATCCAAACTTTATCCTCTCTACTCAGTTATTGTCTGAGCAACCCTATCCTTCCTTTCTTCTACTCTGATGAAAAAGCAAGTTTGTCTGATTTTTATGCTAGTCAAGGATCTCAGGGAAATGTAAAAAGTAGTAGAGAAGGGGATCTAACACTGTGAGATCTCAAAATACACTAGAAGCTAGTTATCATAGAAATTACCTGGTACTGGTGATACCAGTGGTAAGGTTTATCAGAAGTATATGTTGGGGTAGCTAGAAAGCCCAGTGAATAGAACACTGGCCCTAGAGTCAGGAGGATCTGAGTTCAAAAACGGCTTCAGACACCTAACACTTATTAGCCGTGTGACCTTGGGCAAGTCACGGAACCCCAATTGCCTTGCCTTTCCCCCTCCAAAAAAAAAAAGAAGTGATGTTGACAATTACTGTCAATTTCTTGTCTGAGAAAAATAAGCAGAAAGGAGAAGGATAAGTACTGTTGGCTGTTTCACCTGTATAAGAAGTTAGTTGGCTGGTTTTGCATTGCCTACAGTGCCAACCTATACTATTTTCTATGGATATCTTTTTTCTAACTGGATATCTCTTTTACTGTCATTTTAGTAAGTCTCATGATCCCCTTTGGGGTTTGCTTGGCAAAAACATTTGGCAAAACTTGGCAAAAAAATACTGGAGTAGTTTGCAATTTTCTTCTCTAGCTCATTTTACAGATGAAAAATTGAGGCAAACAGGGTTTAGTGACTTGCGCAGGGTCACACAGTTAGTACATGTCTTAAGTGCGATTTGAACTCAGGAAAATGAGTTTTCCTGACTTCAGGCCCAGTGCTGTATTCATTGTGCTTCCTAGATTTCTGAGATACTACTCTTATTTTTTAAACAAATGCTTTATTAACTTCTGTTTTACATCATTCATTTCCGCCAGATTTTGAGTTACAATTATTTTTCTCCCCTGTTTTTCCCCTACCCGCCCTCCCAGGATAGCAGTCCCACAAAATATCGCTTCCTCCAATCTGCTCTCTCCCATATCTTCTCCCATGCCCCCTTCGACTTTTCCATTAGGGCAAGGTGAATCTCTGTGCCCCAATGCCTGCACATCTTATCTCCCAATTACAAGCAAAAGAGTATTAATAATAGTATTTATATATATTTGAAATATTTACTCTTAAGACCTCGAATTTCAGATCCATTTCCTTCTTGTCACCCATTCCCTCTGGGAAGATAAGTAATTCAGTATATATAGTACATGTCTAGCTATGCAAAACATTACCATAGTAGATATATTATACAAGGCTGCTTCTAATTCCCTCCCACTCATCCCACCCCCCACCTGGTCCATTCCCTACTTGATCCTGTCCCTCTTCTATAGTGGGTACTTCCAACCTCCCCTCCACCCAAGGATGCCCTCCCATCCATCATCCCTCCTCTCATCCCCATTCCCCCTATTCTGCTGTAGGTTGAGATATCCCATTTAGTATGTATATCATTCTCTCCCTGAACCAAATTCAATGAGAATGTGGTTTTGCCTTTTTGCCTTCCTATTCTCCCCCTCCCTTGCAACCACTTCCCCTTGCTTCTTCTACATGAGATAGTTTACCCTACCCTGTCTCTCCGCATTTCCTCTTGCTACTTTCCTCTCTCACCTCTCTCTTCACCCTTTAAGTATCCTCCATTCCCACAAAATTCAACCTATGCCCTCTATCCATGTAAACATATATACGCACATTCACATATGTATTCATATGACCATACACCCTTCTACCATTATTTCCATACTGAGAAAGGTTTCATCAGTTACAGTTATTGTTTTTCCATATAGGAATGTAAATAGTTCAACTTTGATAAGTTCCTTTTGATTTCTTTTCCCTGATTACCTTCTCAGGCATCTCTTGCTTCTTGTGTCTGGATATCAAATTTTCTATCCTATTCTGGTTTTGTCCTCAAGAATGCTTGAAAGTCCTCTATTCCACTGAATGACCATATTTTCTCCTGAAACAAAATACTCAGTTTTGCTGGGTAGGTGACCCTTGGGGTCAGTCCCAGGTCTTTTGCCCTCTGGAATATCACATTCCATGCGCTTCTATCCCTCAGTGTAGAAGCTGCCAGGTCCTGGGCTATTCTGATTGTGTTTCCAAAATATTGAAATTGTTTCTTCCTGGCTGCTTGTAGTATTTTCTCCTTGATCTGGGGATTCTGGAACCTGGATATGATATTCCTGGGAGTTTTCTTTTGGGGATCTTTTCCAGGAGGTGATCAGTGGATTCTTTCAACCTCTCTTTTGCCCTCTGGATCTAAAACATCAGGGCAATTTTCCTTGAGAATTTCTTGAAGGGTGATTTCTAGGTTCTTTCTTTGATCATGGCTTTCAGGCAGTCCAATAATTTTTAAATTGTCTCTCCTGGATCTATTTTCCAGGTCAGTGATTTTTCCCATGAGATATTTCACATTGCCTTCTAATCTTTCCTTTGTTTGGATCTGCTTAACAGACTCTTGATTTCTCATAAAGTCATTAGCTTCCATTTGCTCCAGTCTAACTCTGAAGGAATGAATCTCCTCAGTGAACTTTCGAGATTCTTTTTCCATCTGGCAAATTCGACTTTTTAAGGCTTTCTTCTCCTCATTGCCCTTTTGGGCCTCCTTTGCCATTTGAGTTAATCTATTTTTTAAGGTGTTGTTTTCCTCAGTCAAGCTGTTGACCCTCATTTCATACTTTTCCTGCATCCTTCTCTTTTCTCTTCCCAATTTTTCCTCCACTTCTCTTATTTGATTTTTAAAGTCCTTCTTAAGGTCCACTATGGCCTGCAACCTGCTCATGTTTTCCCCTGGGTCTTTTGGAGCAGGACTTCTGAAGTCACAGCCCTCCTCTTGCTCTATGCTTCAATCTTCTTTGCCCCTAAAGTAGGAGTCTAGGGTTGCATTTTTTCTGTTTAATTTGTTTCCTTTGCCTTGGCATGTTTCCACTTAATTACTTGACTTTTGGGCTTGTTGCCACAGTATGGCCTGGCACCAGACAGGAACTTTCGTCCTGAATATGTGTGTGTGTGGGGGGGGGGGGGCGACTTCCCTTTCTGCAAGCTGGAAACCCACCCACAACCTCCACCCCAGATCACAATCCAGATCCAGGGAGGTTAAAGTAAGACTGATTACCCCCCAAGACTGATCGCTGGATCTCCCTATAGTTCCAGGAGCTGGAGCTGCCTCTGAAAATTACAAAATGGCGTGTCTCCTCAGTGGCTTCTAGCCCAGGGGAGGAAGCCGATGTTTCCCCTATATACTGGTCCCAAAGTCCATAGGGCACTAACCTCTCACTTTGTCCTAGGCATGTCTATGTTGATAATTCTGGAATTGCCGCAGCTGCTACAGTTCTGGGGTCCCTCCAGCTGTCCGCTGGCCCTGCTGCCCTGGAGCTAAAACCTCGACTCAGATGGACCTGTGCTCGGTTCCCCCGAGCACTGTGTTTTGTGGGCTCCTAGAGTGCTGTGCTGTTCCTTCCTGCAGGGATGCTGGGCTGTCCTCAGTGGGAGGTTAGCTTCTCTGTGTCGTTCTGTGGGTGCTGGGGCTCCAGAAGTTGTTCAGAGTCCCCTTTTACATAGTTTGGAGGCATTCTGGGTGGAGAGTGGCTTGGATGCTGTTTCTACTCTGCCATCTTGGCTCAGCCCCCGATACTACCCTTAATATTAAGTTGTTCTAAACAACAACATTTATCATTCAGCCAATCAAGGAATAGCAACATTGACAGCTGATTTCTCTTGGTGTGATGGTCTCTCTGAACATCTCCAAGAAATATCTTTTGCCTCTTCCCCCAATGTTTCTTCTTATCCTATTTTCTACTTTTTTTTAAAAATTTCTGACTTTTCTTTTATAAAAATTATTTTTTCTGCTATTTTAAGAAGTAACAGAACTAACCTATTGTGTATGAAGAGGAATTTTAAGGGATAGAACACTACAATCTCTCCCTAGTAAGCATTTGTATTTCACTAAAAATGAAAACTTTAAAATCAAGGCTGTATAAACATTGTGTAAACAATAAATGTAATCTAGTATACAAAATTACTATATTTCTTCAGACAAAACAACATAGTTTTTTCATCATTTTTGATAATCATTATATACAAAATATAATCATTTTCATTCTTAGCAATCACTATCTATATGCATAATTATGTTAAAATGAACAATAACAATAATATTTAGCTTCCAAAATACTTGCTTTATTTTCATATAATAGTTATTCTTTTAAGTAAATTAGTTTGCATCTTAGAATCCAGTAGGGGTGCATCCTATTCTTTCTCTGTAACTCATGTACCAGGGTAAATGGGGTTTCCTTATAGTTCAATCCTCCTTTATCCATTTCTCTTTTATTCCAATCTGACTTTGCCTTTAAAAGTATAAATAAGATGGAACGAGTTGAACTTCTGGTGGATAGCAACATGCTATTAAATTATAATTTGAAATGGAATGTTCCTCAATTCTAAAACCATCCCCTCCCAGCAAGACCTTTCTTTTTAGTTATTTTTTAATAATTCTAGAGCACTGTAAATTTTAATAGCTAGTGGCTGCTGATTTAATATAGCTTCTTTTGATCTGGTGCTTGTATTCAATACATAAAAGGCCTTGTCCTCATAATTTACCAAATTTTTTTCCTAATTCATGTTGGTCAGACTAAAACTTTCTAAATGATTCCTAAATTCCAATGCTCCATGAACAGCATGGACTTTTTATCCCTCCATAAAATTTCTAATCTAGGGGCAGCTAGGTGGTGTAATGAATAGACCCTGGAGTCAGAAGAACCTGAGTTCAAATCGGGCCTCAGACACATAATACTTACTAGCTGTGTGACCTTGGGCAAGTCAACCCCAATTTCCCTACCTTACCTTCTATAAAAAGACAAAAAAAAAAAAAAACAACCGAATCTTGTTTCACTAGCAGGTAAAACCTTTAATGGCAAATGCTACATTTTAAAATAATTTTCTTTATATGATTATTGTTGTTCAGTTGTTTTTATGTCATATCTGCCTCTTCATGATTCTATTTGGGTTCTCCTTGGAAAAGATATTGAAGGTGTTTACCATTTCCTTCTCCAGCTAATTTGACAGTTGGAGAAACTAAGATAAATAGGGTAAAGTGATTTGTTTAGGGTCACACAACTAGTAAGTGTTGGAGGTTGGATTTGAATTCATAAAGATTAGTCTTTCTGACCTCAAGCCTACCACTCAATCCACTGTATCATCTATCTGTCCTTTCTTGGTATAAAGCTCTTTCAAAGTCTTCCAAACTAGCAATTATATAATGTGGGAGAGGAGTATTGTTTGGCTCAATGTAGACCAATCTTGGATAATTGAACCTTTAAAAGTTATGTAATAACATGTTATAATAATTAATTCTTTTTCAGATTAAGAGATGATCTAACTTTCCCTAAAGTTCACTTGATTATGTCTTCATCAGATTCAGAGACATTATTTTAAGTGAAAAAAATTTAATTCTACCACAATTTTTCCAAGGCCCAGTTAAGAAGTTATGGAAGAAGCAATTAAGTCCCTACTATGTTCCAAGCAATGTGCCATGTGCTTTAAAAGTATTGTCTTGTTTGCTTCTTGTAAAGCTAAGCATGAGCAACATTCCAGAGGACTGCTGCTGTGAATAGCTCTGATAACATAATATAGTGAATTCTCTATTTCTTCAGCAGTAAACTAAAGCAAAACATTCCCAGAAACCAAAGGACAGCATTCACAATGTTATAACATAACAACTTATCATTAAAGTAGTCACACAGTTTTCACCAAAGTGGCCACATAGTCAAAAATATCAAACAAAAGGTGTTATTCAGTAAGAATAAGCCTCCTTAAGAGACACAAAGTACAAAGGTCAAAGTTCTCCACCCTTAGGTCACATTGTCTTAATCTCTCAGTTAAAAAGTCTTCTTTCTTCTTGATTAGAGATTAGTTTCCAATCATCCTTAACTCAATCATCCTTAAGAGGTATAAGGTACAGAGTACAAAGTTCTCCCACTCCTAGGCTACAGTAAATCATGATCTTCTCAGTCAGGATTAAGTACTCAAGGAAAGGTCTTTTCATCTTGACTTGAGGCTGGCTCCCAAATTCCATGGTTTCTCTTCCATGGGTCCAGCTCCTGCCTGAATCTACTCAATCATCACCTGGATTCACAGGTAGGCAGCTCTCAGGTCCTTGTCCAGCTCCTCATCCAGCTCCTCACCTAGTTCCTTGTCCAGTTCCATATTGAGTTTCACAGTGTCCAGTCCTCCTCCAGTCTTCTACAGTTCTTTGTAAAACATCATGTTCTTATATCCCCAGCATCTAGCAGAGTACCTGGGACATAGTAGGCAAAGGCATGCTTATTGATTAAATGAGTATAGCCAGATTTCAAATGAGAAAAGAAAAGAGATGGTGGTGGATAAATAATCTGAAAGTGGTAAGAATGATTAGGCAAAAACTGATCCTTATCACCAGGCTCATCAAAATTTGATGACAAGGTAAATTGTTAAATGGTGAACTAGATATTAAAGGAAAGATATTAAAGGATGTGGTTCCATTTCTGAGAGTCATTATTCAGAAAAGATATGGACGCAGTATATGAAAGATGGTTTCTGACACAAAGAAGCTTTCCACCATTAATGTGGGATTGTTACAGTGGAAATAGGTAGTAGGAAAGAGGGAGAAATGAGTTAGGGAAAATACGTGTATGGCAGAATAGGCTAGATAGAAGATTTAGGTGAACTTTGCAATAGAGAGATATTCATGTTCTAAGTATGGGTATGAGGATACACATAACTGAACCACTGTAGTTCAGAATAGAATGGACACAATGACAGGTGGAGGAAAGAGAACATTAGACTTCTGGTATAAAAATGAGTGAATAGATTCTCCTTCTGATAAAAGTTAGGTTGTGCTAAATGCATTGGAAAGAACAAAAGGGGATAAGAGTTTTCAGGGAGAGAGGATTACAATGGATCAATTCAGGATTCAGGGAGAAAGTATTACTTGAGCTGGACCTTTTGCAGTTTCTGTTTCTGGGAAGACAGAGCCAAAACACATTGCAGGCACCATCACCAATTCACTATTTGCCTGTGAAACCACTACACTCCCACAAACTAGGTCTGAGAACTCAACATAGACCCACACACAAGGTCTCAGAACTCAACACAAATAATCTGTATAGTCCCAGGACCTTCGAAATCCTCCTCCACAACTTCTGTAAACAAATAACAAAAAAAAATCCTCTTTCAGGGCTTTCAGTAAGGTCCCAGGACTTCTGTTCAAAGTATTACAAACAAAAATCAACACAGACAGAGAGTACCACTACCACAAGTATTCCCTTCTCAGTTTTGCTCTTTCCCAGATTGGGCTTCTCCTTAAATGTAGCCATTAACTCCTCCCTGTTCTGCCCACCTTTTATGCCCTTCCTATCCCTGTCTTTGGCAAGTCCCTCCCACTGTGGGTTCCATAAATTCTGTTGCTTAACAAAGACTTGATATAATCATGGGCAAGGCTCAAAAGAAACTTGAACTGAAACAAGGTGCTAAATAATTGAATAGCTGAACCAATGTGCTAAGTAATTCTTGGCTTGCCATTATACTCCTCACAACAGCTATAGGACATAGGTGCCTTTATTATCCTCATTTTGAATTTTAGGAAACTGAAGCAGGTAGGAATTAGGTGGTTTACCCAGGGTCATATAGCTGCTAAGTATCTAAAGCCAAATTTGAACTTAAGTCTTCCTGACTCAGGTCCACCTAGAAGCCACTTCCTAACTAAAACCTAGGTAGAAGTTTACTTCTCTGCATAAACTTATATTTGTTTATGTCTTGTTAACCCCTGAAATCTTTGTTGTTCTGGCAAAATTTGGCTTACTTAAAACATTTGTGAAATGAAATAGCAGATTATATTATAGTGTCTGTGGATAGACAGACATCTGGATGGGAAATTGGGGAAAGAGATGACCTTTCCTTGGGATTTCACTCAGCCTATGTAATTCCCTCTGAGGTACTGATAGAGCCAGTACCTTTCCACTAGATCTTTTTTTTTCTGACACATCTCAATCCTCCCTTTCTCTTTCAAAGGTGTTTTCCAAACATCATACTTGTTCCAACTATTCAAATGCAGACTTCAGAATCTCTTTTTTCTGGTTCTTTCTGGTTCTTCCTTTTATAAAAATTGTTTAGAGTATAATCCAGTCATTTACACAATGACTTTGTTCAATTCACACTCAGTTATGATTGTGTGATTCAATAAAAATGATTTTCATAACTACTGAAGGTGTCAGAGATAAAGAGAGGTGGTTTCAACTTCACCTCCCTCTTATACTAGTTTATATTCTTCATCTAAATAATTTACAAAGGCCTTATGAACATTGTAAGAGAGTATGGTATTTCTTTTTTTATTTTTGGAGGGCAATTGGGGTTAAGTGACTTGCCCAAGGTCACACAGCTCCATTTTGCATTAAGTGTCTGAGGGCAGATCCAAACCCAGGTCCTCCTGACTCCAGGGCTAGTACTCCATTCGCTGCGCCACCTAGCCACCCCTAAGCATGGTATTTCTTGACATATTTCAAACATATATCAATGAGCAACATTATTGAGAGAATTAGCAATAGCAGCATGATTTCTGACACACTTGTAATAATAACAAACAAACCCTAAGAAAATTATTAATTCACAAATATTCTTAGAATATGTCATCTGAGGAGAACTTCTACATTTTCTGGATCTCTGTTCTTTCCTTTATGAGACATCATATGAGTCACATACTTAATGAAGCCACTATATTCATTAAGAGACAATTTGGGAACATTGCTAACCAATTTAACACTTTTTTCATGTTGTTATGAACTGTTTCCCCATCTTAATTTTGACTGCTCACTTTACTTTGTCCTCAGTTTTCCATCTGTAAGATGAAGAAAACTTATTGATCATCATTAAAGTTCTCCCAGATTTAAATAAAATCATCCTGTGATTTTATAGTCTCATTCTTAAAAGTTAAAATAATGTACTAGTAAAACCTTTAGTAACATTCATTGAGGTCCCAATAACCCTTTATTCCATATACTGCAACTGCCTATCAACCAAACTATATTTCTAGTTCTGATTTCAGATTTTCTCCCTCTAAAGCTACAAGTATTAAAATCAGAATAGGGAGGATCAATGTTATAGCAATTGAAATGAGGGCAGTCAGTCTGGTAAAAGTCCCAGAAAATCTTTCAAAGAATCAGATGTAGGAAGATGTGATAGCTGTCATCAAGAACAATGGAATGGCCATTAAATTCCTCAAACTTTGGAGTCAGAAGATCTGTGTTTTAACTTTCACTTACTATCTGTATGGCATTGACTAAGTCACTTTCCTGGATCTCAGTTTCCTCATTTATATTATGATGGTGCATGGCTAGATGCTTGCTAAGGTCTATTCCAAATTCTTATTTGTGATTCTGAGAGTGATAATTACTTAATCTTCTTGTACCTAAAATAATGGGCTGCCTCCAGAGATAGTAGTTTCCCCCCTAATAGATACTTCTAAATGGAAGAAGAATGATGAGTGAGTGGTTTTTAGAAAGAAATTGTGGCTAAATAAACCGATGGACTTACTGGTCTCTGAGGTTACTACTAGCTCATAGATTTTGTGATTCTATGAAATGTGGTTTCTATCCTAAACACTGTAAAATAAGACTTGCATCTTGTTCCTTTTTCATCATTCTGAGTTCTTAAATAGTGAGATAAATCATAACTGGAAACTACAGATTGTTTGTAAAGTTTTAAATAACTCCCTCTGACCAGATTCTCAGCATAACCCCAGGCACTTGCAAGGAGCCAAACAAACAACATTTAATTTCAATGAACTTCTTACAGCTATTGGCTAACTTAAATGAATGTTTCCTCTGTTTATCCTGAAAATATTCAAAGACATACCCTGTGGACTTTTGTAGATTTTTACATTATATCATAATACTACCTAGGCTTTAACCTAATAGTGAAGACTTCAGTGTATTTGGCTATCATTTTCCTTTCTGGTCTTCTTTTATACTACTCTAATTCCTGCACTTCATTCCACCTAATTAGATTATTTGCTGTGTGCCCTGATCTTATTCTGCTTGTTCAGACATGTTTGTATTTACATCCTATCTATTCCAGTCTGGAAATTCACTCTTTCCTTGTTGAAAATACTTCTTCCTTTAATTTCCAGTTGAAGTAATACTTTCTCTCTTCTTACTTCGGATCAGTTTGTATGTCTCTCCAGGTAAATATGAAGTCTTCCACTGCTTAATTCTTATAGCACAATAGTATTCCAGTATAATCATATACCACAACTTGTTTAGCCATCCCCCAATTGATGGCATCCCCTCAATTTCCAGTTCTTTGCCACCACAAAAAGAGCTGCCATAAATATTTTTGTACATATGAGTCTTCCTCCCACTTCTATGATCTCTTTGGGATTCAATTCTAGAAGTAGTATTACTGGGTCAAAGGGTATGCAGTTATTTATAGCCCTTTGGGCATAATTCCAGATTGCTCTCTAGAATGGTTAAATCAGTTCACAACTCCACCAACAATGCATTAGTGTTCTAATTAGTCCACATCCTCTCCAGAATTTGTTATTTTCCTGTTTTGTCATCTTAGACAATCTGACTGAAGAGATGTGGTCCCTCAGAATGCAGTTCTCTAATCAATAATGATTTAGAGCATTTTTTCATACACTTATAGATAGATTTAGATATATCTATATATATACACTTATAGATATATTTTTCATACACTTATAGATATATTTAATTTCTTCCTCTGAGAACTGCCTGTTCATATCCTTTAACCATTTATCAATTGGGAAATGACTTATATTTTTATAGATTTGACTCAATTCTCTATATATTTTAGAAATGAGACCTTTATCAGAGACACTGATTGTAAAAATTATTTCCCAATTTCCCCCTCCCCTCTTAGTTTTGGTTACATTGGCTTTGTTTGTACAGAAACTTTTCAATATAATATAATCAAAATTATCCATTTTGCATTTTATAATACTCTCTAACTCTTGTTTAGTCATAAAGTCTTCCCTTCTCCATAAATCTGACAGGCACACTATTCCTTGCTTTCCCAGATTGCTTATAGTATCAGCCTTTATACCTAGATCATGCACCCATTTCAACTTGATTTTGGTATATGGTGTTAGAGAGTGGTCTATCCAGATTTCTTCCAGCAGTTTTTGTCAAATAATGATTTCTTATCCCCCAAACTGGGGTCTTTGGGTTTATCAAACAGTAGATTATTATAGTTATTGGCTTCTGAGTCTTGTGCACCCAGTCTATTCCATTGATCCATTACTCTATTCCTCAGCCAATACCAAGTAGTTTTGATGACTGCTGCTTTATAATGCAGATTAAAATCTGGTATGGCTAGGCCTCCTTCCCTACCATTTATTTTTATTAATTCCCTTGATATTCCAGACCTTTTGTTCTTCCAAATGAATTTTGTTACTATTTTTTTATGGCTCTAGGGAGTAATTTTTTTTGGTAGATTGATTGGTATGGCACTAAATATGTAGTTTAATTTAGATAAAATTATCATTTTTATTATATTAGCTCAACCCAGCCACGAGCAATTGTTGTTTTTCCAATTTAGTTAGATCTGACTTTATTTGTGTGAAAAGCGTTTTGTAGTCATATTCATAAAGGTCCCTGGTTTGTTTTGGCAGGTAGATTCCCAAATATTTTATAATGTCTACAGAAAGTTCAAATGGGATTTCTCTTTCTATCTCTTGCTGTTGGATTTTGTTCAAAATATATAAGAATGGTGAGGATTTGTGTGGGTTTATTTTATATCCTGCAACTTTGCCAAATTTATTTATTGTCTAATGTAGTTTTTACTTGATTCTCTAGGATTCTCTAAGTATATCATCATGTCATCTGCAAACAGTGATATATTTGTCTCTTCTTTGCCTAATTTGATTCCTTCAATTTCTTTTTCTTTTATAATTGTGATTGCTAAAATTTCTAGTACCAGATTAAATAAGACGGGTGTTAGTGAGCATCCTTCTTTCACCCCTGATCTTATTGGAAATGCTTCTAGCTCATCCCCATTACTTATAATACTCACTGATGGCTTTAAATAGATACTACCTTGTATTTTAAGGAAGACTCCATTTATTCCTATACTTTGTAGTGTTTTTAATAGGAATGGATGTTGTATTTTGTCAGAAGCCTTTTCTGCATCTATTGAGATAATCATATAGTTTCTGCTGTGTTATTGTTGATATGATCAATTATGCTTATGGTTTTCCTAATATTGAACCATCCTTGCATTCCTGAAATAAATCCTACCTGATAAAAAGTGTATTATTCTTGTGATAAGTTGCTGTAGTCTTTTTGCTAATATTTTATTTAAAATTTTTGCATCTATATTCATGATAAACCCTGGGCTTCTTTATTAATGATTTTAATGACATTTTGATGAACCTTCACACATTTTGACTTCAGTATCTTACCTTTACATATACTAGCATATTTCAGAGCAACATTATTCTTATTGACTCGGTTCTTTCATCATATCATTGAAGAACTTACAATGACTCCCCATTACTCCTAACAAGTTCAAATTCCTTAGGCCCAACATTACCTTCTGCCACATTATTTGTCCTATGTTATTTCTTACTATATTCCTAAAGGTATATTCTACCCCATTCAGGACAATCCTAAAGTCTAGCATGGTGTAATGGAAAGAACATTGAATTTTATGTCTGTAAACCTAGAATTTGGCTTGACTACTTGCTAATCATATTGCCTTATATAAAATAATTTACTTTCCTGGGTTTCAGCTTCCTTATCTGTAAAATCAGGGCATTGGGTTAGAATACCTTTGAGATTCCTTCTTGTTATCAATTTTTTGTTCCATTTACGGACACCATGCTTATTTCTCCCTTCTCTGATTGTTCCTACTATTTTCCCAATCAAAAATTACCCCTCCTTTCTTTTCCATCTATCTAAATCTAAGTTTAAATGCAATTTTTTTATGCTTTGGCCAGAAATTCTGTGTCTTCCCTTCCCAGATCTATTCTTTTGGGAAGTCAAACTAGACTTCTTTTGCCTCAATTCTTACCCACCCTTTAGTCACTGAATGGGTGTTGCTTTGGGAGCAGAAGTTTGTCTCCTCTGAAGCAGAGGCTTTCTGGCTCTGAGACCTGGGAAAGACCTTATCTTAAAAGGGCCAGGTTCTCCCATTACATTCAAGGCCATTGCTGGTGATCTTGACCTATGTCTTTACACTGGAATTGGATGACTGGAGGAGAGAGTGAAGCTAATGACTTTGTACAGCTCTGCCTCAGCTTAAATCCAATTCACTTGCAAGTCAAGACATCATTTTCCTGATATCACTGGTCATCTTCAAGAATGAAGGATGAACAACAACAATGCAAATATCCAAGTCATCCAAGGCCCACGTCATATTTCTCTTCTGTTTTTTAAATTTCTATTGAACTTATTACTCATATCACAAAATGTTTGAGCACTTTAAAAATATTGTTCTATGCATGTTTACTTTCTCTCCCCAATTAGACTGTAAGTTTCTTGAGGACAAGTACCATGACAAATACTTCTTTTTTATCTCCCACAATATAGTCTTGAGCCCAATGATACTTTTTAATTATACTTTTTTCATTGATTCTTTGATTCCAGATGCTTGTCATGTCACCAGGAAATTTCAGTTTACATCAATGTAGTTTACAGAGGGCACAGAATAATTTAAGACCAGATATATTTGAACTATGAAGGTAAATAAATACTAGCAACAGTAAAAATAACAAAGAATGAGAGCTGTCCTAATTTTAATGAGGTAGTTGATGCTCTAATAAGTGCATAATGTTAGCTTAAAATTATCTATATCTATATTGCAAGATAGCAGCTGTGGACAATCACAAATATAATGTGCAATTTGTGGGCCTAAATTCAAGTTAATAAAAGTAAAGCTTTAGAGAAAAACCATTTCCCCCATTATTTATTACAGTAGTGAATCAAGAGATGTACTCTGGTCTCTAATATGTAAGCATCCAGTAGATACTTTCTTCCAAATACTGGGTTAAATGGGCAAATGTTGTCCTTGGGGGAACAGTTTCATCCTGAACCATGTGGAGATTAGCTTATAGAATGAACCATGAAATTTGATTATCTTTCTCTTAATATACATAAAACTAGACTTCAAGCTCTCTGGGCATGAGCTTCATTTGTTCAGCAATATTTCTCCCATGATCCAGCATCATAGTTATTCAGAGCTCTGTGGAAAAAAAAAACAATAAATAACTACAAAAGGTTTTTTATTGATCCTAACATTATTCAACCCACTTTAGAATCTAACTAGAGTCTCTTGTCTTAATGACTACCACTTGTTCCAAATTTCAGACATGGGTCCCATGCTGTATGCTAGTGATTTTTATTATTTGTTCTAAATACATAGAAATCGCTTATTTCTTTATGGGAAACTCTGTTCTTGAATTGTACAAAGTATATGAGAATCATTAATCAGTCTCCTCTCTGACCTTCATGGAGAAAGATTCACTCATTATTTCCCTTTTGCTGGGCTTTTCCAATTTTCCTTGCCACTTTTCTTAACTAGTTGAAGCTGCTTTTGTGATCCTTTCCAGAAAGCTAACATCATGGACTGTGCTTTAATTCTTTTCTGTTTTATAATGCTACAAATGCACACACACACACACACACACACACACACACACACACACACACACACACACTTTACTATTTAGGATGGGCTGATTTAGAACGGAGAGGCTGAACAGCCTGACTAAAAAGCCTTAAGAACAAAGACAATCATTTTGAAAAAAAAAAAATAGAAGAGAATATATTCCTGACGAACTGAAATAGAGATTTGTGATGATTTAAAAGGTTCAAGACCTAGTTTCTAGGTAATTTAATCATTTAATTAATAAAGCCAGCAGATTATTAGTGAAAGAATGGTCATTTTTCTCTCTTAGACCAAAGACCTCTAGTGGTGGTGGGGACATGGTTTATATGTCTTTTGAATAGGAGGTCTTCCTAAGGGGTGCCTACTGAACTCTGATTGGGTAACACAATGGGATATGGTCTATCTTGGGTTATACAAGTTAGGTCACTGAAATCTTGGTCAAAAATATATCAATTCCTGTATCTTCTATCTTGACAATAGGAAGAATCAACATTTCCCTAGAGTTATCAGAGCAAACACAATGAGCAGGAATGTACCCATTACCTTAAATTTTGAATTTCTTTTACTATCTGATTAGATCTTGTCCTGCTTAGATCTTTAGGAGAGATTGTTGGTTTCTGGATGAGGAAGTAGAAAAGGGGAACAACCTTAGTACTAACACAAAAATTAGGTATTAATATAAGTAACAAATATTAATTTCTCACAGATTCAATTAAAACTCCTGAATAAAGAATAGATCTAGATATTCAACATACAAAGTTGAATAAAGAACAAAGTTTTTACCTGAAGCAAAATAGGGTTGGCATAAATTATAATGGGATTTACCTAAAGTCCAGATTAAAAACAAACAAACAAACAAAGCTAACAAACCAACCATGTAAATAAACAAAATAAAATACCAATTTATAACTTGAGAGACAAAAATTCAGACGTCATACTAAACTGGCTCAACACTGGAATAGAGATCTGGGGACTAGAGCTACAAGGGAGAAGGGACCATATGGGACTGTTTAATGTTCTAAATCTGAGCCAAATTGAATGAATGCCAAATAGATTAACACTTTAGCTCAGTCAAGAAGAGTGCAAAAAGGATGATAAGAGGTCTAGAAACAATTTTACACAAATATTGAAAGTGGAAAGTCTATTCTGAAGAAAAGAGAGTTTATAGGAGACATGAGACAGCATAGATATCTTTAAATGTTTGAAGGACTTTCATGTGGAAGAAGGAGCAAACTTGCTTTCCTTTGTGCCAGAGGGGATAAATAAGGAATTTTACATTGAGAAGAACTTAAAAAGGAGACAAAATTTCAAATAATTAGAATTATTCATCAATAAAGTGTGGCTTCATAGATCAAAGTGACCAAATACTCAATGTGGATTTCAAGGGCCTGCATTGGGATATAAACTCTACAACTTACTATCCTTGAGACACTGACTAAATCCCTCTGGGGATTTCACTCCTCAGGGCCATAATTTTCTCACCTGTAAAATGAGAATTTTACCCTAGATAACTTCTAAGTTCACTTCCGATTCTAAATTCATGGGTCCATGAAGAAGTTTCACTTAACATTAATAAATAACTTCCAGAGAAAAATGAAGTGCAGGATAGAGAACCAACCTTGAAGCTATTAAGATTTGGGTTTCAATCTTGCCTCTGATATATACTTGCTGTATGACCTTGACCAAGTCACTTTTTTTCAGTGTTCTAGTGCATCTCTAAGACTAGAAGCTGACAACCTTTATTGGTAGAAAACATTTCCTTTATTGGGAGTTTACTGTATCATTGAAATCCCAATCCCAGTAGGATTTATTAAAAAAAAATTTTTTTTCTACATATGAGGAAAGAAGCTATCTGCACCCAGAGAAAGAACTGATAAATGGAAGTATGTATAGAATAATTTTACATATTACCTGTTTGTGTCTAATGGTAGCTACTTCTGGGGGGAGGGAAGGGAAGAAAAAAATAAATTTACATGATTTTGCTATACTGTTATGAATATACTTGTTTTATTCCATAAATTAAAAATAAAAAGAAACAAACAAGAAGCTGGATGGCCACAAGTCAAAAATATTGAGGGAAGGGTAATCAAGATTCCTGCCAAATTCTGTGATCAGCCTTAGACTATATCCTGAAAATTTTAAAATGAAACTACTTTTATGGTGAATAACAGTATTGTCCCTGCTTCCCATAAATTTAATTGTACCTAAATGACAGCAATGCCTTTAATCTTCACAGATTCGTCTTTCTTGTTGGATAAATAAAATCGTCTATGTAAGTAAATAGAATGTCTGAACTTGAGTCTATACCAATTAGCATGATATGGTAATTAAAATAGAAAAAGTTACATAAAAAACTCAAGCAATCTTCCCGATCAAGTTTTGCTTGATACTCCTTACTTGATACTTCTTACTGTTTAGGTACATATTAGCCATGTACTAATTGAGAATGTTTAAATTTTCCATTAATTGCTATGCTATTATATTTAGCCAGAGATTCACTAGCACAGAACTGAATAGCAACATGAGTACCTGAGTTTTCCACGTAAAATTTGTTCATTTTGATATTCTGTAGATCAATGGCCTTGAGCACACTTGGTTTTATTTGTATTTTCCTATTTCTACCAACTATGCCTGTTAAACTAAATTCAGATGAATTCATGTGAGGACGAAAATAATTTCCCCAACATATCTACATCCCATTTTGTATGTATTGTTTCCCTTCATTTTCCAAATAATTTGGAATATCCAACATAGATATGGATTTTTTAAAGAAAGCATGGGGTGTAGGGTGCAATCTGCTTAGGTTAAAGGACACTACCCACATCAGTCCTAAAGGACCGAATAATTTTCATGTTTAGGTATTAAAGTATTGCATTTTCCCCTGATATTTGAACATTCCTCAGATAGACAACATTGAGGTTAGAAAATGAAGACATATAGTGCTTAATTTGAGGGCAACAAGTCTGTTCTCTTGTCTTTTAACCCCATATTTTAAAAATCTTTTTGAGTAACATCATCCAAGATGACATGAATGTGAGAACAAATGCACCAACACTCACCTTAATTCAAGAATCTTGAGATAGGTAATTCCTCTTGGTATGGTGAGCTTAGGTGAATAGCCATAATGGCAAGAGTGTTCAAATGAAAAAAAAAAGTGCTCATATTGAAATCATTCCAGCTACAGTCATCCTCACCATCCTCTTGGTATTCCTAACCTCTTTTTCTTTTTGTTAGAAAAGCATCCCAAGATAAGAAAACATCTTAAGACTTAGTGTATAGGGTTCAGAGGTTTTATCTTTATTTTATGCATGGATTGGGCTTGACTCTTTCTCAACCATTCCAAAAATCCTGAGTAACAACCTTGGGGCAATGTATTTACCCCCAAATGAGTCAAAGGCAGTGTGATATCAGCAATCAAAAATATTTTCTGGCAAAAGTAGTTTTCTTTCAGTATTTTCTTTACTACTAATAACAAATCATATTTCTATAGTACTCTTAACAGAGTACTATAGAAATCAAATGATCAAATGAGATGAGATCAAATGAGATCAAAGGATCAAATGAGATGATGGATCTAAAGTACTTTGGGAAGAATAGAGCCTTCAGTAAATGTGAGTAATTGTTATTAAGCTGAGCAAATATTATCCTTGACCTATAGAAATTAAGGCCCTCGGTAGTTAAATGATTAGTGAAAGTTCACATAGATAGACAGAGCTAATAAGTATCCCACTCAGGATTTGAATCCATGTCTCTTGCCTCAAAGTTGAGTTGTCTATCTACTGCCCCATTAATGCCTTCTCCATGAACATTCTCAAATTAGTCAACACTGATAAGGCCACAAACCAAAAAAAAAAAAAGATTTCTAGAATGCACACATACACATGAATAGAACATGTTATGAATAGGAAATGAACTGATGAATTGATTTAACTAACCCATAGCAAAAATAACATTAACTGAAATATTCTCATAAGTGAGACACAAAATGATTCTAGTGATCAATCTGAATTTTCTACTTTATATATCAATGCAAGTCTAGGTCAGATATTCCCTCACATAGAAATATTAAGAAACATTAAACATTAAGTATAAAAACAATGCCAGTATCATTTAAAATATGCATTAAAATGCCTAGCTCTGATATTATACATGTCAGTGTAGAAATTATGGCACAACGATAGATAGTAAAGAAAAAGCAATGTTGGCACCAAATAGAAAAAGAAAACCCAAAAACAAAAACCCCAACAAAACAACAACCACTTCTTCACACAATCAAAAGCTAATTGTTCACTCTCCAACCTCTTATTAGTATGTGCTCTACACATTGCTTGCCAGTATTTTTCAAGTTAATTAAAAAGACAGTTTTATTAGTTTCTTTTCAGTAAATTAACCAATAATTTATACCTTTTTATGCTAACTCTAAACAACTTCTTGTGAGAGAGTATTCAACTGTAACTGATTAAGGGCATAATTATAGAATGAGGTCTTAAACACTGAAAACCACTTTAAAAGTCCCATTAATCCATGTTATTTGATTGTTACTGTAGTAAGTACTAACCATAGCAGTAACAATTGATCGAACTTCACTGGTTTTAGGTATAAAACAAAGCAGGCAAGTCTTTAGAGCCCACATCTTCTCCTAATGGTCAATTAAAAAATATCCATGTCCTTGAATGGCTAAGTGGGCATCCAGTCCCACATTTAGAAAGTTGAATGTTTCTTGATGAGCTTAAATATAATTATTGAAAGGAAGCACATCATTTAATCAGCTTTCTAATGAATATGAGGAAAAGTGATTTTGATTCTCCCATCCTTTTTTTGTAGAGTGAATAAAAACCATTCCAGAAAGCCCCTTTCCAACATTTGTCTCATCTTTTTCTCTTCTCATTTTGTCATTCTGCTATTTATTTGTTCATTTACTCTTAAAGAAGTCATTAAGTAGAATCAGAAGCTTATAAGTTCATAATATTTCAACCTGGGAGGGTGCTAGGAGGCCATGTAGTCCAATTCCCATTTTATGGATGAGGAAACTAAGATCACCTAGGTAGTGAATTGCAAAGGAAGAATGAAAACCTGAATGTTCTTTTGGTTCCAAATCTTCCACTCAGTCCACTATACAATGCCACTTTCTTTGTTGTCAGGGTGGGAGGGAAAAGTCATTTCTGTCTCCTGTCCTACTACCCAACAAATGAAAACTTAATGAGTACTATAAAGCCACAGAATACTAAAGATGGAAAGCATCTATCTTTGTCTAACCCCTTATTTTTACAAGTGAGGGAACTGAAGTTTTAAGCGTTAGACTGACTTTTTAAAATTTTATTTTCTTAAAAATTACTATGCATTTATCTCTCTCTCTCTCTCTCTCTCTCTCTCTCTCTCTCTCTCTCTTTCGTGTGTGTGTGTGTGTGTGTGCATGCATGTGTGTATGTTTGCGTGTGTGTCCTGAAAACCCTGAGGAAAAGAAAAATGAAACACCAGTAACAATTTTGCAAAGCAGAGTAAAACTTTTTTCATTCATTGGCATATCGGAAAATGTGTGTCTTATTACATAGTTTCAATCCATCCATCAACTTTGTGTCAGTAGCGGGTAGCATAGATTTTCTTTTTCATTTTCCTCTGAAATCATGGTTAATCATTTTATTGATCAGAGTTCTTAAGTCTTTCAACATTTTTTTATCTTTATGAAATTGCTGTTAATGCATAAATTGTTCCCCTGATCTTGCTAATTTCATTTTGCAAAGATGGATTAACTTTCCCAAGATTACAAAACTCAAGGCTAAGGGAAAGGGAGTAATTGAGCCCATAGATCAGGTCATTAGCACCATACAAATGAATACATTTCAGAAATGTGAATATTTCACCTAAAGAAGATAGCAAAATCTTGTATAATTGTACATCAGATTGCTTGTCGTCTTGGGGAGGGAGAAGGGGAAGAGGGAGAGAGAAAAATTTGGAACTCAAAATCTTATAAAAATGAATATTGAAAACTATCTTTACATGGAATTGGAAAAATATACTAGTTTCTTTAAAAAAAAAAAAGAAGATAGAAACAATGCTTGAATAGTGCTGAAAAAGAATGAATCCTTCTGAAGCATATGTATAAGTGTCAGTCATGTGGCCTCTACAAAACTTGATGGTCTGGAGAATGAAGAAAATCCTATATACCAATCACAGTAAGGAACAGCAACTTTACTGTTGTACCTATCAAGGCAAAATGGGTGTAACAACAGATTATTCATTATTTGCGTCCTTTGTTATCACCATTTTGAACCATCTTTGATTCTTATGAAACTTCAAGATAAATTTTATGGCAGGACCAATGAAGAAAAATATCGTGTATATCTTTGGCCTCAGGAAATGGTCGAGAGATTCAAGGACATTGTGGGATGTGAGTCTGCCTGTTGATGAAAGAAGGACAAGATGAAAGAAAATCATTCAATCTTCAGAATTTCAGAGTTGAAAGGGATTTCTAGGCCAAGTGGTAAGTGAATAAAGACCCCCCCCTCCTATTTCAACCTGAGATTAAAGCTAGAGCTTCAACAACTTCTGTGAAGACCAGTGGGGGTGTCTGTCTCAGAGGCTATCGGTAGGGCCTTTTTGCGTCCCTATCCAGGTAGAACTGTGAGAAAGGTAGAAAAAGATGGAGCAAAACTTTGATAAGCAAGTTTTAGGTGCAGGTGGTTAACTGATTCTAAGAGAGGTGATTTGATTCTGGGGGAGGCATAATACTTACATTTGACCTAAGGACCCAGACAGTTAACTCTAAATGATGCATCTCACTCCACCCCACTCCCATATAGGCTGGGAAAAATAGAAATAATAAACAGAACAAAACTGATACAGATGTAGCAAGACTATGGAAGATTTGGGACTTAGAGAAAACTGCAGAGGTAGAGGTAGCGGTGATCCATAGCTGGAGAGATGGAACTTAGCAAAACAAGGTTACAACTTACCCAAATTCCATAACAATATAAAACGAACTTCTCTCAAGTGTCTTCAGAGTATGAACTTTTCCCACTGGTGTGGAAGACTGGTGAAGCAAGACAGAAACTATTTTCCACTGTTTTTAGAGAGATTGAATTATATTACTTGAATTTTTGTTCTATTTTTGTTATTGCAAGATGTAAAGCTTCATTATTTAATTTCTGATGACTTACATGATCTGTGAGTATATTATTATGGATGGGGCCTGAGCCAAGATTTCCTTTCTTCAATTTGAAACTAGAATATACTATAAATATATCCAATTGAACTAGAATATAGTATGAAGACCTTCTGTACAAAATGGTGGACTTCAATTACATTACTAATTTAAAATTCAATAAAGAATGTTCACCACAACAAGTCTCAAACATTCCTGAAAGCAAACATTTGCTTAACACACCTACTTTAACTAAAGCTTCTAAACCTATATTAGTTCACTGTTAAGGAAATACATTTTGAAGGCTGATGTCCTGGGCTCAAATGCCAGATCTTCCTTTGTATCTGGTATTAGGCATTTCACTTAATTCTAGGTAAATTATTCTATAATTAAATTAAATTAAATTTCATTTCATTCTAGGTAAATTACGTGGATATAATAATTCTTATGAAAACTGCCTTAAAGGTATGTATAATTAAAATACAACATATACCTTAAAATGCTGTATAAATGTTCATCATCATCATTGAAAAACATCATGGTATAATAAATATTGAGTTGACTACAGGAAGAAAGACCTAGATCCAGTCCTGCCTCTGACATATATTGGAATCATGATCTTAAGCTATTTGCCTATTTTCCCAAATAGTTTATATAGTATTGGAATTCATTGTTCTTTGAATATTTGATATTTTTAATTTAATTGTGTACCAGTTTGACACTGGGGGTTCTTCCTTAGGGAGTTCATTAATGGTTTGTTCAATTTCTTTTCCTAAGATGTAGTTATTTAGGCATTTTATTTCCTGATCTGTTAATCTGGATAATTTATATTTTCATAAATATTAATTGAGTTGTCTAAGATTGACTGATTTATTGGCATATAATTGGGCAAAATATATACTAATGATTAGCTTACTTTAATCTTCACTGGTGAAGAATCCTTTCTCTTGAGAGTCACAAAGATAAGCTTATGAATAAAGGTTCCTAGGAAGGTCTTCTACGTGGAAGCATTGGGGGGAAAAAGGGCACCCTTTAATTAATGAGCAATTATTTCTGATTTTCCACAAAGAATAATGTCACACAAATGTTCTTGATCATGTTCATGATCATGTGTAAAAGGGGGATTGGTTTTAAAATTTATTTCAAAAATTATTTGATTAAACATATTTCAATTACATGTAAAGCATTTTAACAACATTAAAAAATGATTTCTGAATTCTTTCACACCCTTCTGCCACTCCAATGTTTTTGAAAAGGAAAATAATTTATATCAATTATACATGTGTGGTCATGCAAATTCTATGCCCATTTTAGCCATGTTGTGAAAGAAAACACAAAAGAATAAAAATAAAGAAAATCAATAAATAATACATCATTCTGCATTCAGAATTCACAAGTTCTCCTTCTGGAGTTGGATAGAATTTTTTATCATCAGTACTTAGGAATTGTTTCTGATAATTCTATTGATCAGCATATCTAATTTTTATTGTCATCACAATATCGCTACTATGAAATACAATGTTCTTCTGGTTCTGCATTCACTGTTTTCTGATACTAGTAATTTGGTTTTCTCCTTCTCTTTTTTAAATTAATTTATTAGTTTAGTTTCAGTTAACAAGATTCAATTCCATAGTTCCTTGATTTTCAAATTTCCTTTATTTCCCTCCCCCCACCCCCCGCGACAGCATATAGTCCAGTATAGGATTTGCAAATACATACATATTAGACATTATTCCAATTACAAAGGCGTATTGTACTAGGTGGGATGAAAGATGATAAAGAAGAAATAAAACCAAACAATAAAAAGAAAAAGATCATGTAGTTTGCTTCCATCAGGATTCAGGCTCAGTTCTTTCTAGTTATATCTCTGGATGGCGCATTTCTCTCTTTCTTGAGTCTTTCAGGATTGACTTATATCACTGCATTGCTGAAAAGAGTCCAGTCTGTCATAGTTGGTCATCACAGATATGATATGTCTGTGATTGTATACAAATTTCTTCTGATTCTACTCTTCTCACTCAGCATCAGTTTGCATAAGTCTCTCCAGGTAATTATGAAATCCGTCACCTCCTAGTGTCTTATAGCACAATAATATTCCATTATATTCATATACCACAACTTGTTTAGCCATTCCCCAATTGATGGGCACCCCTTTAGTTTCCAGTTCTTTGCAACCACAAAAAGTGCTGCTATAAATATTTTTGTACATATGGGTCTTTTTCCCACTTCTATGATCTCTTTGGGATATCACCCTAGAAGTGGTATTGTTGGGTCAAAGGGTATGAAATTATTTGTATTCCTTTGGGCATAATTCCAGATGGCTCTCCAGACTGGTTGGATAAATTCACAACTCCACCAGCAATGTATTAATGTTCCAATTTGTCCACATCCTCTACAGCATTTGTCACTTTCTTGTTTTGTCATCTTAGCAAATCTGACGGGAGAGATGTGATATCTCAGAGTTGTTATCATTTGCATTTCTCTAATCAATAGTGATTTAGAGCATTTCTTCATATGCTTATAGATATCTTTAATTTCTTTCTCTGAAAACTGCCTATTCATATCCTTTGACCATTTCTCAATTGGGGAATGACTTGTATTCATATAGATTTGGCTCAATTCTCTATAAATTTTAGAAATGAGTCCTTTATCAGAGACACAAGTTGTAAAAATTCTTTCCCAATTTCCCACCTCCCTCTTGATCTTGGTTACATTGGCTTTGTTTGTACAGAAGCTTTTCAATTTAATGTAATCAAAATTATCCATTTTGCATTTTATAATGCTCTCTAATTCTTGTTTGGTCCTAAAGTCTTCCCCTCTCCACAAATCTGTCGGGTAAACTATTCCTTGCTTTCCCAAATTGCTTACAGTATCATCCATTATACCTAGATCATGCACACATTTAGACTTGATTTTGGTATATGGTGTTAGATAATGATCTATGCCCAGTTTCTGCCATAATGTATTCCAGTTTTCCCATCAGTTTTTGTCAAATAGTGCATTCGTATCCCAAAAACTGGGATCTTTGGGTTTATTGAATAATAGATTACTATATTCATTAACTGCTGGGTCTCCTGCGCCTAATCTATTCCATTGATCCACTACTCTACACCTCTGCCAGTACCAAGCAGTTTTGATGACTGCTGCTGTATAATACAGATTAAGATCTAGCATAGCTAGTCCACCTTCCCTAGTATTTCTTTTCATTAATTTCCTTGATATTCTAGACCGTTTGTTTTTCCAAATAAATTTTGTTATTATTTTGTCGAACTCTTCAAATTAGTTTTTTTGGTAAATTGATTGTTATGGCGCTAAATATGTAGTTTAGTTTGGGTAAAATTTGTCATTTTTATTATATTTGCTCGGCCCAGCCACGAGCAATTGATATTTTTCCAAGTATTTAGATCTGATTTTATTTGTGTGAGAAGTGTTTTATAGTTGTGATCATATAGATTCTGGGTTTGTTTTGGCAAGTAGATTCCCAAATATTTTATAATGTCTACAGTGACTTTAAATGTGATTTCTTTTTCTATCTCTTGCTGTTGAGTTTTATTAGAGATGTAAGGAGGATTTATTTGGGTTTATTTTATATCCTGCAACTTTGCCAAATTTATTTATTGTCTCAAGTAGTTTTTTACTTGATTCTCTAGGATTTTCTAAGTATATCGTTATATCATCTGCAAAGTGATAGCTTGATCTCTTCTTTGCCTAATTTGATTCTTTTGATTACTTTTTCTTCTCTAATTGCTACTGCTAACGTTTCTTCTACCAGATTGAATAAGAGGGGTAATAGTGGACACCCTTGTTTCACTCCTGATCTTATTGGAAATGCTTCCAGTTTATCCCTATTGCATATAATACTTGCTGATGGTTTTAAATAGATGCTATCAACTATTTTAAGGAAGGCTCCATTTATTCCTATACTTTCCAGTGTTTCTAATAGGAATGGATTTTGTACTTTGTCGAAAACCTTTTCTGCATTTATTGAGATGATCTTGTGGTTTCTGCTAGTTTTATTGTTGATATGCTCAATTATACTGATGGCTTTCCTAATATTAAACCATCCTTGCATTCATGGAATAAATCCTACCTGTTCAGAGTGTATTATTTTTGTGATAAGTTGTTGGAGTCTTTTGGCCAATATTTTATTTAAAATTATTGCATCTAAATTCATGAGGGAAATTGGTCTATACTTTTCTTTCTCTGTTTTATCTCTTCCTGCTTTAGGAATCAGTACCATATTTGTGTCATAGAAAGAGTTTGATAGGACTCCTCCTTCACTAGTTTTCCCAAATAGTTTCTAGGGTATTGGAATCAATTGTTCTTTAAATGTTTGATAGAATTCACTAGTAAACTCATCTGGCCCTGGAGATTTTTTCCTAGGGAGTTAATTGATGGCTTGTTTGATTTCTTTTTCTGAGATGGGGTTATTTAGGTAATTCACTTCCTCTTCAGGTAATCTGGGCAACTTGTGATTTTGTAAATATCCATCCATTTCACTAAGATTGTCATATTTATGGGCATACAATTGGGAAAAATAATTCCTCATTATTTTTTTTTTGATTTCCTCTTCATTGGAGGTATATTCACCCTTTTTATCTTTGATACTCATAATTTGGTTTTCTTCTTTCTTTTTTTATCATATTGACTAAGGGTCTATCAATGTTGTTGATTTTTTCATAAAACCAGCTCTTAGTTTTATTTATTAATTCAATAGTTTTCTTAATTTCAATTTTATTAATCTCTCCTTTGGCTTTCAATATTTCTAAGTTAGTACTAAATTGGGGATTTTCAATTTGTTCTTTTTCTAGCTTTTTCAATTGCATGTCCAATTCATTGACCTCCCTTCTCTCTGCTTTAATTAAGTATGCATTCAGGGATATAAAACTTCCCCTGAGAACTGCCTTTAGTGCATCCCACAAATTTTGGTATGTTGTCTCATTATTATCATTCTCTTGAATGAAACTATTTATTGTTTCTATCATTTCTTCTTTTACCCATCAATTCTTTAGGATTAAATTGTTTAATTTCCAATTAGTTTTGAGTCTATCTTTCCCTGGCCCTCTATTGCATATAATTTTTATAGCATCATGATGTGAGAATGATGCATTTAATATTTCTGCCTTTTTTCACTGGATTGTGCGGTTTTTATGCCCTAGTACATGGTCTATTTTTGAGTATGTACCATGCATTGCTGAGAAGAAAGCAAATTCCTTTTTATCCCCATGCAGTTTTCTCCAGAGATCCAACATATCTAATCTCTCTAAGATTCTATCCACCTCCTTAACTTCTTTCTTGTTTATTTTGAGGTTAGATTTATCGAGTTCAGAGAGGGGGAGATTTAGGTCCCCCACTAGTATAGTTTTGCTATCTATTTCTTCCTGTAATTCCTTTAACTTCTCCTCTAGGAATCTGGATGCTATACCACTTGGTGCATATATATTAAGTAGTGATATTGTTTCATTCTGGATGGTGCCTTTTAGTAGGATATAGTTTCCTTCCTTATCTCTTTCAATTAGATATATTTTTGCTTTTGCTTTATCTGAGATAAGTATTTCTACCCCTGCTTTTTTTTCACTTTAGCTGAGGCATAATAAATTTTACTCCAACCTTTTACCTTTACCCTGTGGGTATCCCTTTGTTTCAAATGTGTTTCTTGTAGACAGCATGTTGAAGGATTATGGTTTTTCATCCATTCTGCTATCTGCCTCTGTTTTATGGGAGAGGTCATCCCATTCACATTCACAGTAATGATGACTATCTGTCTCTTCCCCTCCATCCTATTCCCTCCATTGTTTATATTTTTGTTTCTTCCTTCTCCCTTCCCCTCCTTGAAGTTTTCCCTTTTGACCACCCCCTCCCTCAGTCTTCCCACCCAGTGACCCCCCTTCTTAACCTACCCTCTTCCCTTAATACTATTTCCCTCCCTTATAACCACCCCCTTTACTCTCCTCCTCTTTACCCCCCTTACCCTTCCACTATCTATAGGACACAATAAATTTTTATTCATTTATCAGAGTAAATTACCCCCCATTTGATTACAAACCAATGAGAGCAAATTTCAAACAGTGCTCCTCTCCCTCCCTCCTTTTCCTCTATTTAATGAATTTATGTGTCTATTCACATTGGAATCTTAAACTTCACTGATTAAGTTGATCCCTCTTTGAACCAGAACCAGTGAGAATAGTGTTTAAATGATGTTCCTCTCCCTCTTTCTTTCCCCTCTTCTATAGTGTGTTTGGATACCTCTTCAGATGCCATATTTTACCTTTTCCTATCCCATCCTTTCCTTTTTCCGATTGCAGTCCCTTTGATCCACTTAATAGTTTTTTTTTTTTTGTTTTTTTTTTTTTATGTTTTGTTTTGTTTTGTCTTTTTTAGTCTTCAGGTTAGTGCATTCATACCCAGACCCTCTATCTAAGTATAACCCTTTTGAAGGTCATGATAAACATAAAGATTTTGAATATTGACAGTTATCAGCTCCACATATAAGGATGTGAAAATTTTGTTCTTGTTGCATCCCAAGTAATGAGCATGTGTTTGTGGGTGTGGGTGTGTGCACTTATGCATGTGTGAGTCTGTGTTTCACTTGTTTACCTTTCTATGTCTTTCTGGAGTCTTGTAATTGGATATCAAATTTTCCATTGAGCTCTGGCTTTTTCATCATGAAAGTCTGGAAGCCCCTTATTTCATTAAATGACCATCTCCTTGCCTGAAATATTATGCTCAGTTTTGCCAGGTAGTTAATCCTTGGTTGTAGTCCTAGCTCTCTTGCCCTTTGAAATATCAAATTCCAGTCCCTCCACCCTTTTAATGTAGAAGCTGCTAGGTCCTGTGTGATCCTAACTGTAGTTCCTCGATATTTGAATTGTTTCTTTCTGGCTGCCTCTAGAATTTTTTCTTTAATCTTGTAATTCTGGAATTTGGCTACTATATTTCTTGGACTTTTCAATTTGAGATCTGTTTCAGGAAGAGTCTGGTGAATTCTATCAATAGCTATTTATCTTCTGATTCCAGGACCTCAGGACAGTTTTCTTTGACAATCTCTTGGACAATGTTGTCTAGGCTGCTTTTTTCATCAGGGCTTTCTGGTAGACCAGTAATTCTTAAGTTGTCTCTCCTGTATCTGTTCTCTAGGTCAGTTATTTTTCCAGTGAGATATTTTACATTATCTTCCAATTTTTCGATCGTCTTGTTTTGTTTGATTGACTCTTGCTACATCATAGAGTTCTGAGTTTCAGTTTTATTGAATCTAATTTTTAGCAAATTATGGTCTTCAGTTAGTTTTTGAAGGTCCTTTTTTAGGGAGGTATTTTCTCCAATTACTTCACTAATTTTACTTTTGACACTTTTTTTCCACATTGGTCACTGCTTCCCTGATTTTTCTTAAGCTCCTCCAGGAATGCTATTTGGGCTTGAGACCAGTTCGTGTTTCCTTCTGTGGACTCAGGTGTGGGTAGAGAGTCTATATTGTCCTGTGTATTCTGTGTATTTGGTTGTTCTTGCCCTACATAGTAGGCTCAAATAGACTTTATTGCCTTCCCCTTCTCCTCAGCTTCCTTCCTTTCCATTGTGATTTCCTCTTTCTTAATTTCTCAGGATATGAGCTAAGGGCCTGGTCATTGACTTTGAGTGCTGTAGCCTTCTGGTTAAGGCAGGAATGTCAGAAAGGAGGGTAGATGCTCTTGAGAAGACTGTGGAGTTGAATAGATTTTTGCTCTATTCCCCTGGGCTATAAGGAGGCTTTTGTTGGTGACTTGAGGTGGGTCTTGTTAGGACCCCTCCCTCTTTTCTCTTCAGACTCCTGATTTTCTCAGTTATACCCCTTCTTGGAGACTCCCAAGCCTGGGGCTATTTCCATTAACTTGGGATTTCAGTCTGGGTGGGAGACTTATCTTTGGGTTTTCTACTTTATGGGGGAGGGATGGGTGGATCAGAGCAGCTAGAATTTACTTTGCCATTCTAGCCCCTGTATTATACAGGCAGGCAGTTTCTAAACTTTCAGGCTGGGGGCCCAATCCAGCTGGAGAAGCCACTCTCTCCACTGGGGGCCTGACTCTCCTACTTGGCTCCAATGACTCTTCCCATACATTTGTGAGACAAAGGCAAGATGACTACGATTCATCCTTGGTAAGTCTGCAGGCTGGGGCTTTTTCTCTCTCTGGTGTAGTCTGCTTGTCTGCTCTTAGGTCTGAGCTGTGCAGACCCCACTTGCTCTGTGCTCGTCCTGTCCGGACACATTGGGCAACCTCCTGGGCTGGACTCTGCCACACTCTGTCTTCCAGTGGGCTCTTTCACTCCGGAATCCATTCAGATTCACCCTTTGAGACTTAGTGACTGAGGAGCTCAGTGAGGTTACTGCTGCTTTTCCACCACCTTGGCTCCTCCCCCTTTTCTTTCTTTTTTCAATCAAATTCACCAATGGTTCATCTATTTTTTTTCATAAAAGCAGCTCCCAGTTTTATTTATTAATATAATGATTTTAGTATTTTCAATTTTGTTAATCTCACCTTTTGTTTTCAGGATTTCCATTTTAGTGTTTAATTAGATTTACAATTTGTCCTTTTTTCTATGTTTTTTCTTTGAATTCCAAATTAATTAATCTGCTCTTTCTTTCTTTTATTGAGGTAGACATTAAGAGATATAAATTTTCCCCTAGTGCTGCTTTGGAGGCACCTCATAAACTTTAAATTGTGGTCTCATTGTAGTCCTTCTCTTTAATGAAGTAATTTATCTATGGTTTGTTCTTTGGCCTACTCGTTCTTTAGGATTAGAATATTTAGTTTTCAATTAATTTTTATTCTATGCTTCCATATCCATGTGTTAAATGTAATGTTTCTTGCATAAGGCTCTGAAAAGGGTAAATTTAATATTTCTCATTTTCTACATTTGGTTGTGAGGTTTTTATGCCCTAATGCATGATCTATTTTTTTTTTTTTGCTTTTTTGGAGGGCAATTAGGGTTAAGCGACTTGCCCAAGGTCACATGGCTAGTCTTTGTGTTAAGTGTCTGAGGCCGGATTTGAACTCAGGTCCTCCTGAATCCAGAGCTTGTGCTCTACTCATTGCACCACCTTGCCGCCCCTTGCATGATCTATTTTTGTGCATGCACAGCTGAGAAAAAAAGGCATATTCCTTTCTATGCCAATTAATTTTTCTCTAGGGATCTTTCATATATAACTTTTCTAAGACTCTGTTCATATACTTGACTTTTATATTTCTTTTATTATTATATTTATCTTTCTCTGAGAGGGGAATGTTGAGGACTCCAATCAGTAGAGTTTTACTGCCTATTTCCTCCTATATTTAATTTTTTAAAGTAGTTAAATAACATTTGGTGCATATAGGTTTAGTATTGATATTACTTCATTGTCTATGTTTCCTTTTTAGCAAGATGTAGTTTCTGAGATTATCCTTTTTAATTAGTCTAATTTTACATTTGCTTTGACTGGCATCATGATTGCTATCCTTGCTTATTTTTTTCTTTAACTTCAGCTTACTAAAGTATAACTGATTCTTCTCTAGTTCCTTAGCATAATTCTCTCTGTGTCTTTCTGTTTCAAATGTCTTTCTTATTAAAAATATATTGCTGGATTCAGGTTTCTAATCCATTCTGCTATTCACTTCCATTTTATGGGTGAGTTCATACAATTCATATTCATAGTTATGATTACTAACTGTGCATTTCCTCCATTTTATTCTCTTCTGTTTATTCTCTCTCTCTCTCTCTCTCTCTCTCTCTCTCTCTCTCTCTCTCTCTCTCTTTCTCTCTCTCTCTCTCTCTCCTGTTCTTCTAATGTTTGTTTTACTTTTGGCCACTGCCTTCTTTTATCTTCCTTCCCTTTTATGATCCCCTCTATTCCTTATTCCCTCTTTTCTTTTATTTCCCTGTTGGGTAAGACAAATTTCTGTTACGAACTTAGTATGTATGTGTATATATATTTGCTTTTTTAACCAAATTAGACATGAGTGAGATTTAAGCATTTCCGACCCCCTATCCCACTCTTTCCCACTCCATTGTTATTGGCCTTACTTGCAATTCTCTTATATGAGATAATTTCTCCATTCTTCCTCTCCCTTTCTCTTTCTCATAGAGGATCTTCTTTCTTGCCTATCCGCTTTTTAAAATTTGCTTTCCACTTTTGGTGTCCACCTGATTCACCCAACTCTTACTTTTCACTCCAATAAGGGAAGCTAAAGGATGTCCAGTGGCCATACCCAGGCAAACCATTTAGCAGACAGGCTAAACTAGGTTGAGGGTAGTCAAAAGGTCTCAAACCCTTTGGTAAGTTAGGTGACTCTCTTGCCTAATCATGTGAAGACTTTCCCCAGAAGAATGGGTATATGACAATAATTTTTTTTTTCCAATATCCATGAAGGCAGTTAAAGCAGGTTCTGTAGAGTGCTGAGAGCTTGGTTAGACTTTGAGGATGCCAAAGTCATTTACTGCATCTCAAGCCATTGCCCGTTGCCCATTGTCTTGACTTTTGTCTTTCCATTGCACTCCAATGAATCTGGAAGAGAGAGGTTGATGACTGTGCAACTCTACCTCATTTAAGTCCAATTTATGCACAAGCCAAAAGACTTGTGAACACATAACATTTTGCCATTTTTACCAATCTCAAAGTCCTGTGGCAACAGACATATAGTCAAGCAGTAGGTGCAAATACACTGGGAACTGTAGTCACAACCCTGCACACATGCATAGGGTTGTCTTACTGAACGAAGCAGTAGTGGGATTAAGTATCTCCTTAGGTGTTTGAGCAGCCTTTTTTAAGGGTCACACTGGTCATAATCTGACATGAGAAAGGAGTAAGAAAAGGGACCTTAAAAATTGTTGGCTTCACCTAACCTAACCATGGTCTGCTTACCACATCAGGCAAGTGTCCCACCCTGTAGTCAAAATACACAAAAAGTATAAAAACATTTCCTATGATTCCACTTTACCATCTGTATATGGAATGTGTACACACTTATGCACAATGTGAAATCCAGTAGAACTGAAAGGTGAACAACTCTTGTTGTGAGAGAACTCAGCAGTTATTGCATTTAAATAGCACCCCTGAGTAAAACAAAACTGCAAAAGGAGGCAAGCTTAACAAACTTGGAGCTGGATACACATTTTTTCTGGAGTGGCTGCAGTGATGGGGAGCATTGTGAAACTGGTGTAGGTTTTGCAATCAAAATTAATTTAGCCAACGACCTCCCAAGATTAATTTAGCCAACAATCTCTCAAAAGTAGTGAACAACAGACTCGTGACAATGATTATCACTTGCAGGAAAGGGTCATGCCACCATAATCAGTGTACATGCTACCACCATGATGAACCCTCATGATGTCAAAGAAAAATGTATGCAGACCTTTAGAAACTCATCATCAATGTGACAAAAGAGGACAAGCTTATTATTCTGTGTGACTTTAACACCAGAATAGCCATAGACTATCAGACTTGGGAGGAAGACTTTGGGAGAAATGGAGTCAGAAACAACAGCAACAATCACTACTGAAGACTTGTGCATCTCATGATCTTCACATCACCAACACTGTCTTCCATTTACCTAACTCAAAAGAACTTCATTCATGGACTTGCACAACAAACATTGGCATTTAATAGATTATGTTATTATAAGTAGAAGAGACAGACAGGATGTGAGGGTGATGAAAGCAATGTGTGGTGTAGAGTACTAGACTGATCTTAGACCTTTTCTCTCCAAGAAAAATATTTATGTTCAACAAAAATGGAAGCTTCAAGGCATGACTACCAGATGACTTAATACCATTTAGAATGCTTGTCTGAGAATGAACAGTGTGTTGCTCACTTGGAGGAAAAAGGTAAGCCAACTCTGGGTTGACAGCAGTAGAGCAGAATAGGAGTGGGCACCTTTCAGAGAATTAGTTTATAATATCACATTTATTTATCTAAGCCAGAACATTAGCAAACATCACAATTAATTTGACAAAAATCATAGGGAAATTGAGAAGCTGCTAAACCAAAAATATGAACTCCACAATATTTACCTGTAGGATACTTCATTTGTCTCTAAGAAGGCAGTGTTTAATTCCACCAAAAGTAGAGCACAGGTAGAGCTGAGAGAGATACAGGAATTGGTTCAGTAAGAAGGTAGATGAAATTCAGTTTTACACTGATAGTAACAGTCCAAAGTGCTTTTATGATGCTCTGAAAGCTATTTATGAGCCAAATACCTATGGTACATCTTAACTACTCAGTGCTGATGGAGCCACATTGATTAGTGGATGATCCTAGAGAAATGGGCTAAACACTTCCACAATGTTCTCAAGAGACCATCATCAATCTATGCTGAAATCATTCACCATATACCTCAGGTTGAAGCCAATCCCTCTCTAGACAAATTTCGAACTGAAAAGAGATTCTGAATGCCATTAGGCTTCTCTCCTGTGACAAAGCATTTAGTTCTTATTCTATTTGAGCTGAGATTTACAACTCATGGGGTACCTTGCTCATACAAAAGATAACTGAAAATCTCCTCTGGGCAAGAGGAGGCTATCTCCCAATAATTCAAGGATACATCCTTTGTCCATCTCTATGAAGGAAAAGGAAGAATTTTGTGCTGTGTCAATTACAAGGACATATCTCTCTTAGTCACTGCAGTCAAGATTCTTGTCAGAGTCCTCCTTAATAGACTTATAAATTGGATGTTTCTATCACTTTTTTTTTCCATTTTCCCAGTTCTGGTTTTTAAACTGTTGTTTTTTCAGGATTTTTTGTGCTTCTTTTACATTGCTGTTAGTTGTCTTTTCATAAGATTCTTACTTTGTCTAATTTTTCCTTTATTATTTTTTATTTTGAAAAACATTTTGACTCTTCTAGGAATGATTATTGGTCTTGTAGCCAATTCATATTTTTCGTAATGACTTTGCTTGTAGCTGTTTAGATTCATTGTCTTCTGATTTTGTGTCTTGGTCTTCCTTGTCATCATATCATGTACAGATTCTTTTTTTTGTTGTCATTATTATTTACTTATTTTTTCAACCCTGTTTATTGATTTTCAACTTTATGTTAATGTTGGACTCTGTTCCTATTGTGGGGCATGGAGGGACACTTTCTCAAGCTTTAGACTTTTTGCATTACTGTTTTCAGAGACAGTTCTGGAGTTTGGAACTTTTCAGTGTGTAGTGTGATCATCTTGGCTTGGGAGCTCCCAAAACTTCTGCTACTTCTATCACCACCACCTAGTTCCACCACTAATGTTTCATCCATGTGGGCTCCAGGCTAGCCTTTATCGTGGCATCTGATTTCTCTTTCTGAAATCATAAGTTGTCTTGGGCTGGAAGAATATGTCACTATGAACTTTTGTTGGCTCTGCCACTCCACAATTCAATTTGAGGTGCTATTTTCAAGCTCTTTGGAGGGGAAAGCAGGAGGGTTCAACTGAGTGTTTTCTCTGTTCTGCCATCTTGGCACAACCTCCATAAATAAAGCATTAATTTTTAGAAACTTGTGATCCAAACTGATTCGCCAAAAGTTTGACAAGGGAGCACATACTAATAAAATACAATGTAAATAAATTTACAGATATTAAATGATCCTGATTAAAACCTTGTTTCTTAATTAATTTGTAACCAAAGACAGGGTTTGATATTTCATATATATAGGCTTTCACCCAGACCACTTTGTCATCTATCCTACTGCTAGACTTAGTACTATAGTTTAGTTATCTTTTATGTTATGAACCTACAATTTATTATTTGTGTGTTCATTTTTACTTTTCTTTTTAATGATTGACTATTTGGCTCACAAAACTCATTGCATATGTTGTTTTCAATGGGTTATGTGTTGTAATAGCTTTTAGAAATGTTTTTTAAAAGGGTTTGGAATAAAAAAAAAAACATGGAATGACATCCTCTTATTGAACCTCCAGAATCTACACTCTAGTCCCTAGGGAAATTCATCTATTAAACTTTGGACTGGGGGGCAGATCCAAGATGGCAGAGTAGAAACAGCTCATCCAAGCCACTCTGCGCACAGATTCCCTCCAAACTATGTAAAAGAGGACTCTGTACAACTTCTGGAGCCTCAGCACCCACAGAACAAAACACAGAGAAGCTAACCTCCCACTGAAGACAGCCCAGCAGCCCTGCAGGAAGGACCAGAGCAGCACTCTAGGAGCCGGCAGCGCTCAGTGGGCAGAGCACAGGGAGCCGAGCCCAGCCAAGCCAGGCCCAGCTGAGCCAAGCAGAGCCCAGGTCCCCATGAGCCGAGGTTTTAGCTCCAGGGCAGCAGGGCCAGCAGCCGGCTGGAGAGACCCCAGAATACCAGAAGCTGTGGTGATTCCAGAATTATCAACATATACAGAATTATCAACATAGACATGCCTAGGACAAAGTGAGAGGTTATTGCCCTATGGGTTTTGGGACCAGTATTTGGGGAATGCGTCAGCTTCCTCCCCTGAGGGCTAGAAGCCACTGAGGAGACACGGCATTTTGTAGTTTTCAGAGGCAGCTCCAGCTCCTGGCCTGCAAACTGTAGGGAGATCCAGCAATCAGTCTTGGGGGGTAATCGCTCTTGCTTTAACCTCCCTGGATCTGGATTGTGATCTGGGGTGGAGGTCATGGGTGGATTTCCAGCTTCCAGAAACGGAAGTTGCCCCCCACACGTTCAGGACGAAAATTCCAGTCTGGCAGCAGAGCCATAATGTGGCAACAAGCCCAAAAGTCAAGTAATTAAGTGGCAACATGCCAAGGCAAAGGAAACAGAAAAATGCAACCCTAGACTCCTATTTTGGGGGCATAGAGTGGGAAAAGGACTGTGAGGTCAGAAGTCCTGCTCCAAAAGCCCCAGGGGAAAACATGAGCGGGTTGCAGGCCATAGAGGACCTTAAGAAGGACTTTAAAAATCAAATAGAGAAGTGGAGGAAAAATTAGAAAGAGAAATGAGAAGGATGCAGGAAAAGTATGAAATGAGGGTCAACAGCCTGACTGAGGAAAACAACACCTTAAAAAATAGACTAACTCAAATGGCAAAGGAGGCCAAAAGGGCAATGAGGAGAAGAATGCCTTAAAAAGTCGAATTTGCCAGATGGAAAAAGAATCTCAAAAGTTCACTGAGGAGATTCATTCCTTCAGAGTTAGACTGGAGCAAATGGAAGCTAGTGACTTTATGAGAAATCAAGATGCTGTTAAGCAGATCCAAACAAACGAAAGATTAGAAGGCAATGTGAAATATCTCATGGGAAAAACCACTGACCTGGAAAATAGATCCAAGAGAGACAATTTAAAAAATTATTGGACTACCTGAAAGCCATGATCAAAGAAAGAACCTAGAAATCACCCTTCAAGAAATTCTCAAGGAAAATTGCCCTGATGTTTTAGATCCAGAGGGCAAATAGAGGTTGAAAGAATCCACTGATTACCTCCTGAAAAAGATCCCAAAAAGAAAACTCCCAGGAATATTATAGCCAGGTTCCAGAATCCCCAGATCAAGGAGAAAATACTACAAGCAGCCAGGAAGAAACAATTTCAATATTGTGGAAACACAATCAGAATAGCACAGGACCTGGAAGCTTCTACACTCAGGGATCGAATGGCATGGAATACGATATTCAAGAGGGAAAAAGAGCAGGGAATGAACCCAAGGGTCACCTACCCAGCAAAACTGAGTATTTTGTTTCAGGGGAAAATATGGTCATTCAGTGGAATAGAGGACTTTCAAGCATTCTTGAGGAAAAAACCAGAATTGAATAGAAAATTTGACATCCAGACACAAGAAGCAAGAGATGCCTTAGAAGGTAATCAGGGAAATGAAATCAAAAGGAACTTATCAAAGTTGAACTATTTACATTCCTATATGGAAAAAACAATAACTGTGACTAAGGAAACCTTTCTCAGTATGAGAATAATGGAAGAAGGGTGTGTGGTCATATGAATACATATGTGAATGTGTGTGTATATGGTTATAGTTATATACGGATAGAGGGCATAGGTTGAATGTGTTGGGAAGGGAGGATACTCAAGGGGTGAAATTATGAGGTGAGAGAGGAAAGTGGCAAGAGGAGATGGGGAGAGACAGGCTAGGGTAAACTATCTCATGTAGAAGAAGCAAGGGGAAGTGGTTGCAAGGGAGGGGAAGAATAGGAAGGCCAAAAGGCAAAACCACATTCTCATTGAATTTTGCTCAGGGAGAGAATGACATACATACTAAATGGGATATCTCAACCTACAGCAGAATAGGGGGAAGGGGGATTAGAGGAAGGATGATGGATGGGAGGGCATGCTTGGGGGGAGGGGAGGTTGGAAGTACCCACTATAGAAGAGGGAAAGGATCATGTAGGGAATGGACCAGGTGGGGGGGTGGGATGATTGGCAGGGAATTATAAGCAGCTTTGTACAATATATCTACTATGATAATGTTTTGCATAGCTAGACATGTGCAACATATAATGAATTACTTATTTCCCCAGAGGGAATGGGTGACAAGGGAGGAAAGAAATGGATCTGAAATTCAAGGTCTTAAGATTAAATGTTTCAAATATACATAAATACTATTATCAATACTCTTTTGCTTGTAATTGGGAGATAAGATGTGCAGGCATTGGGACACAAAGATTCACCTTCCTCCAATGGAAAAGTCGAAGGGGTTATGGGAGAAGGTATGGGAGAGAGCAGATTGGAGGAAGCGATATCTTGCGGGACTGCTATTCTGGAAGGTAGAGGAAAACCCGGGGGGGAATGAATGATGACTCAAAATCTGTCAGAAATGAATGATGTAACACAGAAGTTAATAAAGCATTTGTTTAAAGGAAAAAAAATGAGGCAGATGCTGCATAATGACGACTATGAACCATTGTTTTGGAAGGAACCAGTGATGTCTACAGAGGTGAGACCAAGAGAAGAGTTGAATCTGGTGAATTTGGACCAGTTATATCAACTGGATTTTTCAAGTTCCTACCTTTTTCAGTATGGTTTATGTTTTGGGGATGTTATTGTTGTTTTGTTTTGTTGCTTTTTTTGAAAAAACCTGAGTTGCTTTGAAAACTGCCTCAACTTCTGCCAGACTAAAAGAGAAGAGAGATATATTTAGGGCCATTTAAAATAATTCAGGAGGGCAGCTAGGTGGCACAGTGAATAGAGTGCCTATTCTGAAGTCAAGAAAACTCATCTTTCTGAGTTCAGATCTGGCCTCAGACACTTAAATAGTTGTGTGATCTTGGGCAAGTCACTTAACTCTACTTGCCTCAGTTTCCTTACCTGTGAAATGATCTAGAGATGGAAATGGCAAACCACTCCAGTGTCTTTGCCAAGAAAACCCCGAATGGGGTCATAAAGAATTGGATGTGATTGAACAACAAACTCATTCAGGGTGGTGAATTCTACTTTAAGCAAAACACTCCAAGGATGAAAACTGGTTCTTCTCTCTTCCTGTTGGAACTTTCAAGGCCAAGTTACTGCTAAGCCTCGATTGTCTTCTGCTTTTCTCTCTGTTTCATTATTTTGTTTTATGTGTTTTGTTAAAATGTTGTTATACTATGTCCCAAGGGCTATAAACCTGTTCCTACCCTTTTTTCCAGCAATACCACTACTAGTGGTCTATATCTCAATGAGATTTTTTAAAAGGGGAAAAGACCTATCTGTACAAAAATATTTATAGTAGCTCTCTTTGTGTTGGTGAAGAATTTGAAATTGAGGGGATGCCCAGTTGGGAAATGCCTGAACAAGTTGTGGTATATGAATGTAATGGAATACTATTATGGTATAAGAAATGATAAGCAGGCAGATTTCAGAAAAATTTAGAAAGACTTACATGAACTGATACAGAATGAAATGAGCAGAACCAAGAGAACATTGTACATTGTCACAGCAATATTTTATGATGAACAATTGTGAATAACTTAGCTATTTTCAGCAAGACAATTCCAAAAGATTCATGATGAAAAGTGCTATATACATCCAGATAATGAATTGATGGAGTCTGAATGCAGATCAGAAAATACTCTTTTTCACTTTCTTTATTTTCTTGTGTTTTTTAAAAAAATCTATGTCATCTTTTACAACATGAATAATATGGAAATATGTTTTGTATGATTACACATGTATAACCTATACCAAATTGCTTACCTTCTCAGGGAGGGGGAAGAGGGAGAGGGAGAGGGAGGGAGAGAGAGAAAGAATTTGGAGCTCAGATTTTTAGAAAATGAATGTTAAATTTTGTCTTTATGTGTAATTGGTGTGAAAAAAATAAAATATTTATTTAACAAATAAAAAAAAAAACTTTGGACTGAGGATGAACTATGTTTTTAGTGGTGATGGATGTTGGTATGGAATGCTGCCACCACCACATCTACTACTATTGCTATCATTATCATTTTTAATAACAATAATAATGGATCTCCTTGAGGGTAGGGATTATTTCCCCCCATTTCCTCTTTAAATACTCAGAGCTTAGTATGGTATCTGGCATGGAGTAGGTTCTTATAAAGTATTAGTTAGTTTATTCATTGATTGATACCTTTATATGCATATTTATGAATTAGCTTTTTCAGATTAACTAGGAAAGGGTATAAGACATCAAACTGATACATTTTGATGAAGTTAGATAACAGAAAAGGTTTGGAATGTACAGCTTTTCCTATAGAAGCAGATCTTTGTGGCTGACTTCAAGGGGAGTTCCAGGCAATGATGGTGTTTATGAATACTGATTAAATTAATTGGTAAGAATATGCTTAGTCAAAATAAATTTTGCCTTCTTCATATTTTTCAGAGCCAGAGTTGCTTATTCCTTCCTTTCAGGGGAGAAGGGCTAGACAATTTCTGAATAATGATTTCCTTCACATGTGATTTTGAAGAAGGAAAACTGAGCAAAAGAAAGGAAAAGTGATCAGGAATCTTTTCTCTTGTTGAGCATCTTTGACTCTCTTAAGTGAGTATCCCAGGTGAAATCTATATATAGCTGATAGAAGGGACAAATGTGCCCATTCTTTTCATTTTCTCCCCTCCTCCCGCATACCTAAAATAAAGATTTATCATATGAAAAAGCAGAAACTTTTCCCTACATGTCCTTGATTTGGCTGGTGAGCAGCTAACCTTTTTTGAATTATTTGGAGGCTTGGTAAAGAAAATAATTTGTTCTGGGAATGAAAATATTCTAAAGACTGCATCAGCAAAAATTAAGAACTCCTTGAGATGGGAGAGATATTTGAAACACAAGGAAATATTTATGCGTGAGAGATGCCTTGAAAGTATATAAGTGTTACCATGACCCTGCTGAAATTATGACATGCAGTACTCACACCCCAAACCATGTTTAAAATTATCACCAAGCCAAGGTTGTGCCATTCTGGAGCATATCCATAATTATATCATTCTATTTTATTTTTGCCTTTGGGGAAGTTGTTCTTTAGCTGACCCAAAAGCATTCATCTCTTTCCCTCATATTTGTTCAGAAATTTATCACTTTGCTATGGAACCAGCAGCATCTCTCTGGCACTCACCACATACTTTAAATAGTTAATGCCTTCACTGCCAGCCTTGCTCTGGTTCATGAGCCAAATGACTGTCACTCGGGTGATATTTGCTGAGGGTGGAGGTGGTTGTCAAATTCTTCATTTTAAGAGTTCTCTTGATGATGAGTCTTTACCTTAATTCAACTTGGAGACTGCTGACATGTTATAGGCATATCCTGCTGACTGAGCCAGCTCCTTATTCCCTCCATTAACTTCCCCTCTGGAAACATGGAGGCTCAGATGAAGAGGAGAATTGAGAGGGAAATTATGGAAGTTCTGTCCCCATAGGAGTGAAAATTGCTCTGATCAATAAGAAGTGGCTTTAGTGGTCCAGTAATCTAAGGGTAAGAAATTGGAAAAGTGGAGGCAAAAATTTTAAGGAGAGAATAAGTCAACGGGAAAACACTAGATTCTCAAATGTGTTGGTCCTGATGATGCAAAAAGGAAGACAGTACAGAGGAAGGAAAAATAAATCTTTTTCAAAGCTAACATATTTATTTTTCTTACTCATATGTATATGGTTGACAGTAAGGTATAGTGGATATAGAACTGGTCTTGGAGTAAGGAAGCTCTAGGTTCAATTCCAATTTCTGTTGTATATTGCCTGAGTGACCCTGGGTGAATCATTTAAACTCTCAGTGTGCTAGGAAGTCACTAAGTCCATAAGTTTCAGAGCAGGTACAGACCTCTATTGGTACAGAGAATTTTGTCATCTGGGAGTTCCCCATACTACATCATCATCATCAACACCACCATCATTGTCATCATCATCATCATATTCTACATGGAACTTTAAGACTTGAAAAATGCCTTACATATGATATCTCAGCTACCTTGGGAATGAGGATTTTATTATCTCCATTTTACATATGAGGAAATTAAGGCAGAGAAATCAAGGGATTTTTCCAGGGTCCACAGAGTTACTAATTATTTGAAACAAGATTTGTATTCATTTTCCTGACTCCAAGTCCAGTACTGTATCTACTACACTACTGCATAAATTAGATACATATACACCTGAAATAACAGGTTCAGTCCTTACCTCAATTCCTACTCATTCTCTCTCTCTCTCTCTCTCTCTCTCTCTCTCTCTCTCTCTCTCTATATATATATATATATATATATATATATATATATATATAAATATATACACACACACACACACACACACACACACACACACACACACATACACACACACACACACACATATACACACAGAAGAGATCAACACAAACATTAAACAGGCATATAAAATTGTCTATTCCCAAAAGACACTGAAAGGTGAAAATCCTTTCAAGGACTGGAAGCCCCTTCTCTGGAGGCACATTGTTCCTAGAGGAGAAGTCAGTGTAATCCTTGCTTTCCACTGTCCCTCCCAGTGACTTTCAGTGACTTGTCACTTCCACTCCCTTTGTCAATCCTGTCTTCTTTGATATTTAAGCTACATAACTGTATCACCCAATCAAGATCCCATTGGTACTCAGATAAAAGTCTCTAGACCATTCTCCCTTCTTTTTCAACAAGTTGAGTACCTGGTTACACCCTTCTTTGCTCCCTCATCCTGTGCCCTTATACTAGAAAAAAATGATTCAACATACATCTTTATATTCTCTCAAATACCCTACTCTCCCATTTCCTCAAACTCTGCAACCCTTGTGGCCTACTCTTCCAGTCTATCTCAGCTACACACAAGAATGGTCAATTTCTTGATCTCTACCTCATGCACATGTATGCCTTTATTTTTGCAAATTCTGAAATTCCCTTATTTGACCACAATCTCTTCATTTTCTCTTTCTCTATGCCTCACTTCTCCTGAACCAGGACTTCAAACTTGTTTGTTTGCATTTCACTGACCCTTTTAGCAGCCTGGTGATGCTTATATAATTTTTAATAATTTTTTTTTGCTTTTTGGAGGGCAATTGGGGTTAAGTGGCTTGCCCAAGGTCACATGGCTAGTTTTTGTGTTAAGTGTCTGGGGTTGGAATTGAACCCAGGTCCTCCTGACTCCAGGGCCAGTGCTCTATTCACTGTGCCACCTAGCCGCCCCTTTTAATAATAATTTTTAATGAATAGTATAAAATAAATAAGATCACAAAAGAAACCAATTATAATCAAATAAAGTTATCAAATTATTAAAATACATGTTCATAAACCTTTAGGTTTATGTGAAGCATGTGTTCACAGATCCTAGGTAAAAAAATATAAACTGTATTTTTTCATTCTTCTATTTCCAGTCCCTCTACTCACTCTGTAGATGTTCTATCTCAATCAGTGGCAAACTCACCTAACCATATTACCTATTCAGCCTCTCTATCCTCTCTTCAAAAGACTTCACTACTTGCTCGAATGAGAAAATAGAAGCTATAACCAGTGAGTTCTCCCCTATCCCCATTCTACATCTCACAAACTCCTAATCCCTGTTTTATTCTTTCTTCTTTAAACTGAATTTTATAGCATGCAATTTATACCTAAAAGAGATGACTCTTCTTCATCCAAACCAACTCTTTTAACGTATTTTTGATCCTCTTCTTTGGTCACTTCTTATACATTGCCCCTAAAAATATCCACCGGAACTTGCGCCTCTCAGCTATCTATTAACCCATTCCCTGCTGTCATTCATTTAAAATATTCCAAGATCTCCCTTGTCCAAAAAAATTTATTTGCCTTACTGTACCTTTATGCTATTCTACTATAGTATACCTTCCTTTTATAGTCAAACTTTTTTAGAAAGCTGTTTATATTTGTCATGACCATTCACTTCTTATTAGTTTTCTATCATTATTCTGACTTCACTACTCAAATAAAACTGTTCTTTCCAAAGTTTCTAATAACTTGATGTTCTTTTCTCACTTCTAAATCTTCTTGACAATTGACAATGCTGGCTACCTGCTCATCTTCTACACTCTATGTGTTGGTTAAACTGTCCCCTTGCTTCTATTTTTATCTGTCTAGTTCATCTCTGTGCTCTTTGCTATATTGTCATCCACTTTCCACCTCTTATACATTTGGGCTTACCTCAAGACATTTTTCTTGCCTTTCTATTCTCCTCTCCACACTTTCTTTCTTTGCAATTCCATTAGGGCCCAGGGTCTCAATGATCATATCTATGTATATGGGGTATAGATATTACCCATAATGTGTCTCCTAAACTCTAGTCCTTTGTCACTAACTGCTTATTGGACATTTTGAATTAGACCATATATACATCTCAAATATACCATGTCCAAAGGGAACTTACTTTTTTTGCATTGAAACCATTCGTCTTCTTCTGATATCCACTAATTTTGTTGAGATACAGTGTCAGTCTTCCTACAGGCCTCATTCCAGTTAGTTGACAAATTGGGTCCAAAATGTCTCTCATATCTGTCCCCTTCTCTCTACTCATGACTACTACCCTAGTTTAGGGTTCCATCACTTCTAACCTCAGCTATTGAAAGAACCTCCTAATTGGTCTCTCTGCCACAGATTTCTCCCTTTTTCAATCCTTACTCTATAGAACTGACAGTCATTTCCCTATAGTATTGTTCTAAGGAGCATTTCATCCCTCTGTGAATAAGCCCTATTATCTCCCAATTACCTCAAATATAAATATCATCTTCTACAAGAAAGCTTCCTCCATCTCCCTTAATACTTGTTCCTTTCCTCTGTGACCACTAATTAATTCTGCACATATCTTGTTAACACATAGTTGTTTGCATATTGTTTCCCCTATTAGACTGTGAGCTCATTGAAGCAGAGATTATATTTTGGCTTTCTTTGTATCCCCAGTTCTTTTTTCCTGAATATACATATATATATATATATATATATAGATAGATAGATAGATAGATAGATAGATAGATAGATAGATATAGATATAGATATATATAGATATAGATATAGATATATAGATATAGATATATAGATATAGATAGATATAGAAAGATAGGTATCATATATATATATATATATATTTAGTTTACATCTTTCATTTCCACAAAATTTTGAATTACAAATTTTCTCCCCATTTTTCCCCTACCCACCACCCCAAAACAGGGATCCCACTGAATATCCCCTCCTCCAATCTGTTCTCTCCCATATCTTCGCCCATCCCTCCTCTGACTTTCCAGTAGATCAAGCTGGATTTCTATGCCCTAATGCCTGTTATCTTATTTCCCATTACATGTAAAATAATGATAATACTAATAGATTTTTTAATCATTTGATTTTAAACCTTTGAATTCCATATTTTTCCCTACCTTCCTCATCACCCACCCTTACTGGGAAGATAAGCAATCCAATATAGGTTGTATATGTGTAGCTATGCAAAACATTCCCATAGTGGATATATTGTGAAAGACTGACTACAATTTCCTCCATCCTATGCCACCCCCCACTTGTTCTTTCTCTACTTTGATCCTGTCCCTTTTCAAAGGTAGGTGCTTCCAACTTCCCTCCTTCCCAGCCTGCCCTCCCTTCCATCATCCCCCCTCTTTTCCCCTTCCCCCCTACTCCCCAGTAGGGTGAGATACCCTATTTAGTGTGTATGTCATTTTCTCCCTAAGCCAAATTCATTGACTTTCACATTAAACATTACTCAGGTTATAAAGAAGGACTGTATCAGATGGAATGAACAATTGGAAAGAGGAAACAAACCCAAACAAGATAAAGTAAAGAGCAGGTATTTTGCTTCAACTTGGATTTAAACTGTTTGTTCTAGTTTTTTTCTCTGAATGTAGACCTCTCTCTCCATCATGAGTCTTTTGGAGTTGACTTATAATCCTGCATTGCTGAGAAGAGTACAGTCTATCAAAGTTGGTCATCACACATAATTGTGTCTATAATTGTATACAAATTTCTCCTGGTTCTACTCTTCTCACTCAGCATCAGTTTGTATAAGCCTTTCCAGGTAAACATGAAATCCATCTGCTCCTCATTTCTTTCTATGCCTCTCTTGTGTCTCGTAACTGGAAGTTGAATTTTCCATTGAGCTCTGGCTTTTTCATCAGGAAGGTCTGGAAATCTGTTATATCATTGAATGACCATCTCCTTGCCTGGAAGAATATGTTCAGTTTCGCTGGATAGGTGGTCCTTGGTCATAACCTGAGTTCTTTTGCCTTGTGAAAAATCATATTCTAGTTCCTTTGATCTTTCAGTGTTGGAGCTGCCAGATCATGTGTGATCCTCACTATGGTTCTACTATGGTTTGAATTGTTTCTTTCTGGATGCTAGTAATATTTTACCCTTTACCTGATAGTTTTGGAGTTTGGCCACAACATTTCAGGGACATTTCAAGTTGGGTTCTCTTTCAGGAGGGGACTGGATTCTCTCGATTTCTATTTTACCCTCTGGTTCTAGTATCTCAGGGCAGTTTTCCTTGATGAGCTCTTTGAAGATGTTGTCCAGGCTCATTTTTTCATCATAATTTTCTGGTAGATCTATGATTTTCTGATTATCTCTCCTGGATCTGTTTTTCAGGTCAGTTATTTTTCCATTGAGATATTTTACCTCTTTTTCTAACTTTTCATTCCTGGTGTTTTGTTTGACTGATTCTTGGTTCCTCATAGAGTTATTTGCTTCAATTTGGTTGATTCTAGTTTTTAGCAAATTAGTTTCCTCTGTTAGTTTTTGAAGCTCCTTTTCCATATCACATGTTTTTCTTTTTACAGAGCTATTTTCTTCATGGTAATGTTTTTCTAATTTTGCAATTTTTATTTTAAAAGAATTATTCATTTTATCTTCTATCTCTCTAATTTGGTTTTCAAAATTCTTTTTGACCTCATCTAAGAATGCTTTCTGTGCTTGAGATCAGTTCCCTGTTGAGACTTCAGCTATGTGTGTGGAGTCAAAACTGTCTCCCTCTGAATTTGGTTCCTCCCACTCACAATAGTAGGACGCCAGAGTATTTGTCTTTGCGGTCTGTTTTTTATCCATTTTGGGGCAGGGCCCTAGCTACACCCTTCCTCTATGGTTCTCAAGCCTTTACTGTTTAAATTTTGATTTGGGGCAATAATTACTATGTTTTCAGAGGCGGCAGGGGGGTGGATGGTTGGAATAGCCAGAGTTCCCTCTGCCATCCTGGTCCCTGGAAGTCCAGATAGTGGATTTTTAAATTTCTAGGCTGTGGGTTGATAGTCCCAGGAGTAGTTGCTGCCCCTGCCAGGGGCCCTGCATTTGACTCTTACCCAGCTCAGTCCATTCCCAGCCTTGCAATGACAGACCTGGGAATGGCCCTTGTGGTTGGTGGGTTAACTTGCCGCCATGTTGATCAGGCCCCATCCAGGCCTCTGTGCCAGCTCTCATCAGCATCTGGGGCTCTACAACCATCAGTTTTTTTTTTTAATCAGAATGCTCATTCATTTATTTATTTTAATATTGTTCCCAGTTACATGCAAAAAAAAATAACATCCATTTTAAAACTTTGAGTTCCAAATTCTCTTTCTTCCTCCCTATTTCCCCTCTCATTAGGAAGACAAGCAGTTTGATGAGTTGTATATAGGTAGGCATGTAAAACATATTCACAATAGACATGTTCTGAAAGAAAAGAGACAAAAAACTCAAGGAAAATTTAAAAAGTTAAAAAATATGTTTCATTCTGTGTTTAGACACCATCAGTTCTTTTTCTGGGAAAGATTAGCATTTTTCATCATAAGGCCTTCAGAGTTGTCTTGGGTCATTGTACTGCTGAGAGTAGTTAAGTCATTCACAGCTGATCATCTTGCAGCAATGTTACTTTGTACACAGTCGATTTTATTCCACATCAGCTCATGCAAGTCTTTTCAGGTTTTCTGAGAGCATCCTGCTCATCATTTCTTATAGTAAAATAATGTTCCATCTTAAGCATATACCATGACTTATGCACCCTTTCCCCAATTGATATATGTCTCCTCAATTTCTAATTCTTTGTGCCTAGAAATGAACAGTTCTAAATATTATTGTGTGTGTGTGTGTGTGTGTGTGTGTGTGTGTGTGTGTGTGTATATATTTTTTTTTCCTGTATGTTTTTAATCACTTTTGGTATACAGACCTAGTAGTAGGATTACTAATTCAAATTGTACGCATGATTTTGTAGCCATTTGGGCATAGCTTGAAATTGCCCCATAGCATGGTTTAATCAATTCACAAATCCAACAACAGTGCATTAAAATCTTATTATTCCCATGTCTCCTCCAACATTTGTTGTTTACTTTTTCTGTCTGATTAGCCAATCTAATAAGTATAATGTTGTATCTCAGAATTGTTTAATTTGCATTTTTCCAATCTTCCAATGAGAGTATCATTTTTTTTTCAAATGGCTATAAATACCTTTAATTACTTCATGTGAAAACTGATCATATTTTTTGAACATTTATCAATTGGGGAATGACTCATTTTTATAAATTTGACTCAGTTCTCTACATGTTTGAGAAATGAGGCTTTATTAGAGAAACTTGAAACTTGCTCCAATTTTTTCACAGTTACTATTACTAACTGTATTTCCTTCCACCTTATCCCACCATTTATTCTGTTCTCTCTCTCCTTTCACTTTGTCCCTTCTCAAAAGTATTTTGCTTCTGACTACCCTTTCCCCCAATCTGCCCTCACTTCTATCACCCTCCCCCTTTTATTATACCCTTCCCTTCCTACTTTCCTGTAGGGTAAGATAGATTTCTATATCGAATTGAGTGTGTATGTTATTTCCCCTTGAGTCAGGTTTGATGAGAGTAAGGTTCACTTACTTCCCCTCATTCCCCTCCCCTTTATGTTCACTGTAAAAGCTTTAACTTGCCTCCTTTATGTGAGATAATTTACCCCTTTCTACCTTTTCCGTTCTCCTTCTCTTTCCTAGTACATTCCTCTTTAACCCCTTTATTTTATTTTTTAGATATAATTTCTTCATATTCGACGCACATCTGTGCCCTCTGTCTATATATACTCCTTCAAACATTCCATGTAGGAATGTAAACAAGTTAACCTTATTAAGTCCCTTATGATTTCCCTTTCTGGCTTATCTATTATGATATGATTCTCTGGAACTTTGTATTTGAAAATCAAATTTTCTATTCATCAAGAATAGAAGTCTTTTCATCAAGAATGCTTCAAAGTAGACTATCTAATTGAATTACCATCCCCCCTCCCCCCACAAAGGGTTATATTCAGTTTTATTGGGTAGGTGATTCTTGGTTGTAATCCCAGCTCCTTTGCCCTCCAGAATAGCATATACCAAGCCATCTGAACCACTATTGTAGAAGCTGCTAAATATTATGTTATCCTGCTTCTGGCTCCATGACATTTGGATTGCTTCTTTTTGGCTACTTGCAGTATTTCCTACTTCACCTGGAGTTCAGGAATTTGGCTAAAATATTCCATAGACTTTTCATTCTGGGATCTCTTTCAGAAGATGATCGGTGGATTCTTTCAATTTCTATTTTACTTTCTGGTTCTAGAATATCAGGGCAGTTTTCCTTAATAATTTCTTGAAAGATGATGCCCAGACCCTATTTTTGATCATGGCTTTCATGTAGTCCAATAATATTTGCGTTATCTCTCCTGGATCTATTTTCCATGTGAGTTGTTTTTCAAACAAGAAAAGCAATCTTCTGTTTTTTCATTCTCTTAGTTTTGTTTTATTGTTTCTTGATTTTTCATAAAATTCATATCTCTTCCACTTGCTTCATTCTAATCTTTAAGTAATTATTTTATTTAGTGGACCTGTGAACCAACTTTCCATTTGGCAAATTTTGCTTTTTAAGGCCTTCTCCTCTTTGCCTTTTTGGACGTCTTTTACCATTTGATCTAGACTGTTTTTAGGTGCTATTTTGCTTTTCTTTTGCTTTTTTTTATGGAGGGCAATTGGGATTAAGTGACTTGACCAAGGTCACAGAGCTAGTTTTTGTGTTGTGTCTGAGACCAGATTTGAACTCAGGTTCTCCAGATTCCAGGGCCAGTGCTCTATTCATTGTGCCACCTAAAAACTCCCTAGGTATAATTTTATTCTGTATTATTTTATGTCTCCTTTATTAAACTATTGATATTTTTTTAATTTTTATATTTTTATATTATTTTTTTCAAATGCTTTATTAACTTCTGGTTTACATCATTCATTTCTATCAGAATTTGAGTAACAATTTTCCCATTTTTCCCCTACCCACTACCCCAGAATAGCAGCCTCACAAGATATCCCCTCATTCAATCTGCTCTCTCCCATATCTTCTCCCATACCCCCTTCGACTTTTCCAGTAGGGCAAGGTGAATCCAAGTGCCCCAATGACTGCACATCTTCTCTCCCAATTATATGTAAAATATCATTAATAATAGTATTTATATATTTTTAAAACATTTGATTTTAAAACTTTGAATTCCAGGTTCATTCCCTTCCTCTCTTGTCACCCATCCTTACTGGGAAGATAAACAGTTCAGTATATGTTGTGGATGTGTAGCTATGCAAAACATTACCATAGTAGATATATTGTAAAAGACTGACTATATTTCCCTCCCTCCTATCCCACCTCCCACCTGGTCCACTCCCCACTTTGATCCTGTCCCTTTTTAAAAGTGGGTGCTTCCAACTTCCCTCCCCCCCAGCCTATCCTCCCCTTCCATCATCTACCTCCCCATCCTCTCCCCTCCACTCTCCCATAGGGTGAGATATCCCATTTAGTATATATGTCATTCTCTCCTTGAGCCAGATTCAATGAGAATAAGATTTTGTCTTTTTGCCTTCCTGTTCTTCCCCTCCCCTGCAACCACTTTCCCTTGCCTTTTCTACATGAGATAGTTTACTCCATTTTTTTCTCAACCCATCTCCTCTCATTATGTTCCTCTCTCACATCTCAATTTCACCCCTTAAGTATCATCCCTTCCCATTAAATATTCCCTGTGCCCTCTATCTATGTATACCTGTAAACATATATATAAACATGTGTAATATGTTTATATATGTATGTATGTACATATATATGTGTAAATATGTAAACATATATATTTATATATTTATATATATATATATATATATATATATATATATACATACATTCACATATGTATTCATTCATATGCCCATATACCCTTCTTCAGCTATTTTCATACTGAGAAAGGCTTCATCACTTACAGTTATCATTTTTCCATGTAGGAATGTAAATAGTTCAACTTTGATAAGTTCCTTTTGATTTCTTTTCCCTGTTTACTTTCTCAAGCATCTCTTGTTTTTTGTGGCTGAATGTCAAATTTTCTATTCAACTCTGGTTTTTTCCTCAAGAATGCTTGAAAGTCCTCTGTTCTACTAAATAAGCACATCTTCCCCTGAAACATGATACTCAGCCTTGTTGGGTAGGTGATTCTTGGTTTTAATCCCAGATCCTTTGCCCTCTGGAATATCATAGCCCATGCCCTTTGAATACCTCAGTGTAGAAGCTGCCAGGTCCTGGCCTATTCTGATTGTGTTTCCACGATATTGAAATTGTTTCTTCCTGGCTGCTTGTAGTATTTTCTCCTTGATCTGGGAATTCTGCAACCTGGCTATAATATTCCTAGGAGGTTTCTTTTTGGGATCTTTTTCAGGAGGTTATCTGTGGATTCTTTCAACCTCTATATCCCCCTCTGGGTCTAAAACATCAGGGTAATTTTCCTTGAGAATTTCTTGAAGGATGATTTCTAGGTTCTTTCTTTGATCAAGGCTTTCAGGTAGTCCAATAATTTTTAAATTATCTCTCCTGGATCTATTTTCCAGGTCAGTGGATTTCCCATGAGATATTTCACAGTGATTTCTATTCTTCCATTTGTCTGAATCTGCTTAATAGCATATTGATTTCTCATGAAGTCATTAGCTTCCATTTCCTCCAGTCTCATTCTGAAAGAATGATTCTCCTCAGTGAGCTTTTTAGATTCTCTTTCCATCTGGAAAATTTTGTTTTTTAAGGCATTATTCTCCTCATTGCCTTTTTTGAGTCTCTTTTTCCATTTGATTTAGTCTATTTTAAGGTGTTATTTTCCTCTGTCAGGCTCTTGACTCTCATATCATACTTTTCTTGCATCTTTCTCATTTCTCTTCCCAATTTTTCTCCCACTTCTCTTATCTGCTTCTTAAGGTCCTCTATGGCCTGTAATCAGCTTATATTTTCATTTGGGGCTTTCAGTGCAGGGTTTCTGACCTCATAGTCCTCCTCCTATTACATGCTTTGATCCTCTTTGCCCCCAAAAAAGGAGTCTAATATTGAATTTTTCTGTTTATTTTGTTTCCTTTGCCTAGGCATGTTGCCACTCAATTACTCGACTTTTGGGCTTGTTGCCACATTAGACTCTGCCACCAGCCAGGGGAACTTCCATCCAAAATGTTGGGGTTTGCTCAATGTTAGGAGGTATTAGTTGGGTGGTCTCTGTGAAGCCTCCACACACTCTAGAAAGCTGGTCACACTTCCCAAGACCTCCACGCCAGACTTCAATCCAGATCCAAGAAGGGTAAAGCAAGAGTGATTACCCCCAAGACTGCTTGCCAGATCCCCCTACAGTTCACAGGCCAGGAGCAGAAGCTGCAATGTCGCAAGGTGGCACTATCTGTGCCAGCTCCTCAGCTACTTCTTGCTCCCAGGGGAAGAAGCTGATTCATTCTGCCAACCAGTCCCAGAGTCCCTAGGGCACTGACCTCTCACTTTGTCCTAGGCATCTATGTGTTGATAATTCTCGAAATGCCACAGTTGTTCACAAATCTCCAGCTGGCTGCTGGTCCACCCACCCTGGGGCTAAAACATCTGACTCAAGCAAGAGGGCCTGGGCTCGGCTCCCAGAGTGCCGAGCTGACCACTCCCTGCCGAGCTGCCAGGCTATCCTCAGTGGGAGGTTAGGTTCTCCGTGTAATTTGGGGGTTCTGGAGCTCCATAGGTCGTTCAGAGTTCTCCTTTTACATAATTTTGAAGTGGTGTGGGCCGGAGCTTGGAGGAAGTGCTGTTTCCACTCTGCCATCTTGACTCTGCCCCGTTAATACATTTTTCATGATTTTTGTGCATCACTCTCATTTCTCTTCCCAATTTTTCCTCAACCTCTCTGACGTAATTTTCAAAATCATCTTTGTGCTTTTTCAGAGCCTGAAACTAATTCATCTTGTTTTCTTGGAAACTTTGGACAGAGGAGCTTTGACTTTGTTGTCTTCTTCTGAGTGTGTGTTTTGATCTTCCTTGTCACCATAATAACTTTTTATAGTCAAATATTTTCCCCACTATTTTCTCCTTTTCCCAGGCTATTTCTTGACTTTTAGCCCTTTGTTAAAGTAGAGTTTTGATTCCAGGATAGAGGGCACACTTTACCAAGCTTCTAGGGTTTTGTGCAACTATTTTTAGAGATTCTTCTAGGGACCTAAGTTTTCATTTCTTCAGTTACTTACTTACTTCAGTTCAGTAATTTTCCAGTCCTTCCAAGATAGTATGATCTAAAGAGAAGTGTTTACTAGTAGTATTCCTTGCCCTTGGACTGCTGCCCAGTGCTATGACCTAGATCCAAGTATAAACAATGCAACAGAATACTGCCCCATTGTTAGCAAAAAGACCCCTGTAATCTCTCTTGTTTTGGGGGGTTTGTTTGTTTTGGCTTTTTTTTTTCTCTTTGGAAGGGCAATTGGAGTTAAGTGACTTGCCCAAGGTCACATGGCTAGTTTTTATGTTAAGTGTCTGTGGCCAGATTTGAACTCAGGTCCTCCTGACTCCAGGGCTGGTGCTCTATTCACTGCACAACCTAGCCACCCATCACCATGCCACCTATCTGCCTGAGCCATGTAATCTCTTTCTGCCCAGTTGTTCAATCCCCTTACAATATGAATTGAGAGCTCTAGAAGCTGCTGCCACTGCTGCTGCTGATTTAGTGGTTCTCAAGACCTGTTCCTGCTTTGCTAGGGCCAGTGCTGTGCTTCCTGGGCCTCTGTTGGCCTCTGAACCACTCTCAGCCAGGTGCAACAGATCTTTCCTGCCAAACTTCCAAGTTGTCTATGGAGTCTGTGTACTGAGAGGCCTGGAAATCACCACTGCTACCAGTGATTCAGTTGCCTGAGTCCTGTTCCAGTTTTGTTGGGCCCATATCTGTGCCTGTGCAGCTTGTGCTGGACTGCTCTCCTCTCTCACCCTCATGCAGCTGACTTTTCTTCTTGACTTTCAAAGTTGTTTTTGCCTGGAAATTTTTTTCATTCCAATTTTTTCTTGGCTTTGCTATTCTAGAATTTATTGAGAATCATTTTTACAGATTTTGTAGGGGTTTGGGGAAGAGCTCAGGTTAGTCTCTGCTTTTACTCTGCCATCTTGGCTCCACCTCCTCCATTGCTCTTTCCATTGTATATGCTGCCCACCTTTGTACAGATTTTCCCCATTCTTGATGGTTTTATCTTTGCATCTTAAAATCCCCAATTTCATCCTAAGCTCAGCTTAAATACTACCTGCTATGCAAAAAATCTTTCCTGGTCTTCCTAGCTGCTAGTGTGCCTCTTTCATATGTATTATATGTTTCTCTGTTTGACATGTACCCAAGGGTTAAAGATATAAAGAAAAGTCCCATATACAGCACACGATGTTTCTATCAATATTTGTGGGGGGAGTAGTAAGAAATAATAACAACAACAAATAACTAGAAGCAAAAGAGTTTCCCATTGAATGGGGTAGACTGTTATATACATATATATATATACATATATATATATATATACACACATATATTTTTTCTTAGTCAATAATCATCTGTTTAGTGTGCTATGTGATGGGTTCCATGCTAAGCACTAGAGATACAAATAAAAGCAAATACATTGTCCTTGTCCTTAAGGAACTTACTTTGTAAAGGGGGGGGGGGCAATATGAAATATTCATGCCCTTAAAATATATATATTCAGAGTAAATTATATACACTTTCATAATAAAGAGGGTGGGTGGGGAGGATGGGACTTGGAAAGACCTGAAGAAGGAGGGATTTATTTTGTATTTGGAAGAGAGAGAGCGAGGGAGAGCATGATAGGGAGGGAGAAAGATGGGGGGAGAGAGAATGAGAGAGAGAGGAGAAGAAGAAGAAGAAGAAGAAGAAGAAGAAGAAGAAGAAGAAGAAGAAGAAGAAGAAGAAGAAGAAGAAGAAGAAGAAGAAGAAGAAGGAGAAGAAGGAGAAGAAGGAGAAGAAGAAGAAGGGAGGGGATGGAACAAGAGGGGAGGGGAAAGGAAAGGGAGGGGGGAGAGGAGAGGAGAGGGAGAGACAGAGACAAAGAGAGGTGAGGATGAAGAACATTTAATATAGCAAGAAACAACCATTGCAAAGACTTGGAGTTAGCAAGTAGGATGACATTGGTAGGAACATAAAGTAGGGCTGTATAGAGTTAGTGAAAAGTGAGTCATGTAGTGAAGTGTAAGGAAACTGTAAAATTAGGAAGGGGCTAGGTTGTGAATGGGCTTTAACACTAAACAGTGGAGTTTATATTCGACCTTTGAATCACTGGAGTTTATTGAGCAGGAGAGTGAAATAATCAGTAGCACTTTAGGGAAACCACTTTAGCAACTGAGTAAAGGGTGAATTGGAGACCTGAAGCAGAAACATATTGCAATAGTTTAGATTAAAGATTGTGAGGAGCAATACTATGGCGGCAGCTATATGATTGAAAAAAAGCTGGGTATGTAAACTGTAGATATAAAGGTAGAAATGGAAAGATTTGACAACATGTTAGATACATGTTGTTAGCATGAGTGAAGAAGCAAGTATGGCACGGAGGTTGAGATCTGTGTAACTAAATTTCGATAATAGGAAATTTGGAAAGAGGGGAGGGTACGCAAATATAATGGAATATTATTTCACAGAAACAGTGATTATGAAAACTACAGGGAAACATATAAAAGCTCTTAGAAAGTGATGCATAGGGGAAGCTAGATGGTGCAATGAATAGAGCACTGGCCCTGGATTCAGGAGGACCTGAGTTCAAATCCGGCCTCAGACACTTAACACAAAAAACTAGCCGTGTGACCTTGGGCTAGTCACTTAACCCCTATTGCCCTACCTTACCTTTCCAGAAAAAGCAAAAGAAAAATAAAGAAACTGATGCATAGAGAAGTTAACAGAATTAGCAAAACAAGATCCAGGATGTCTAAAATAATGTTGTGTCATTCAATCATGTATACTCTTCAAGACCTCGTGGACTATACTATTCATGGGATTTTCTTGTCAGAAATATTGGAGTGATTTACCATTTCCTTCTTGAAAATGGAAAATACAACAGAACATAAAAACTGAATGCTGTATTATTAAAATGACTAAGTTTAAACCTAAGGAAAGCAAAAAGAATATTCTTCATTTCTTTGCAGAGTTCTGGGAAAATAAATGTGGAACAAGTATATACTGTTAGACTTGGTTGAGAAGTTGATACCTTTGCTAAACCACATTTCTTTTCTTTCTTCTTTTAAAAAAATTCTTTGTGTGGGGCAGCTAGGTAGCGCAGTGAATAGAGCACTGGCCCTGGAGTCAAGAAGACCTGAGTTCAAATCTGGCCTCAGACATTTGACACACTTATTAGTCATGTGACTTTGGGCAAGTCCTTTAACCCCAATTGCCAGGTGATGGTTGAAAAGTAATATCTGTCACTAGAATTCTTGGCCAATGAAATAAATTCTTTCTCCAAGCAATCAGGATTAACTCAGTTTAAGCCTTCTTTCAGCTGATTCTAATTTCTACAGCTTCAGCAATGCAATATTTCTGTGTTCCCAGAGACTCCAAGTCTTTAATTCTCCAAAAATTGCTTTATCTAGTTTTTATGTTGATCATACTCTAATTCCTCTCATTTAAATAGAGCTTCTGGACTTTCTCAGTGATTCACCTTTACTTATAAAAGTTAGAATTCCCCAAATTTCCTTGATCAAATCTATAACTTTTGACATCACACTTCGGGAAGGAAAATAAAGTTCTTATTAATCACTTTTTCCCCACAAAACTATGTTTACGTCTCTGCCTCTCCACACACATGAATCCCTATTTTCTATAGCTAAGCAGACTCTTTCCCTGGTTTTACTTGCCATTCCATCTTGATACCTTGTATGTACAAAAGCCACTCATTTAATTATCAAGAAATCTGGGATTTTGTTCAAGTTAACTTGCTGGGTGTCCTTGGGTAAATCCAGTTCCCTTTTTATTGATTTATCATTCATTAAATGACCATCTTTAATATCTCTTCCAATTATTTTATCTCTGAATTTTGGATGGCATTATAGAAGCACTTCTGTTTGTAGCAACAAAGACCTTGAAATTAAAGGTGTACCCGTGAATTGGTGCATGATTGAATAAAATATGGTAGATGAAGAAAATGGAAAACTACAATACACTAAGAAATTATAAAAAGAAAGGTTTCAGAAACCTGAAAACACCTGTATGATCTGATTCAGAGTGAACAGAACCAGGAGAACAATCTAAACAATGACAAAATTGTGAAGATAATGAACTTTGAAAAAAACTTATAAATTCTATTCAATGAAATGACCAACAAAAAATCCAGAGGACAGATGATGAAGTATGCTTTTGCTCTCATAGAGATGGTACAGAATGGGGCATAAATGTTTGGGACAATTCTAGAATTGATTTTGTGTGACTATGCATATCTGTTACAAGGGCTTTGCCATCTTTTGTTTTTACATACTTTTAATGTTTCCCTCCCCCACTCAGAAAGTCATTATTACAATATTTTTTTTTTGCTTTTTGGAAGGCAATTGGGGTTAAATGACTTGCTTTTACAATTCTTTTTGCATAAAAAATTAAAACAAAAATGTATGTCATTTAGTATACTCTGTCCCTCACCACTCTTTAAGGAACTGAGTAACATTCTTCATCATTCTGCTTTTGAAATCAAGATGAATCATTGCACTGATCAGATTTCTTCAGTCTTTCTAGAAAGATCTGTTGATAAGTTGACAGGACTATTTATGCTATAACAACATTATTCAAATACTCTTGATATAGTCTGTATATGCTTATCCATGTATACACACATCCACAGCAGAATGTAGGCATTTTAAGGACTAAGACTTATTTTTTCCTTTGTATCCCCAGGGTTCCTAGCATGGTTCCTAGCTCATAGTACTACTCAATAAACACTTGTTCAATTGAATTGAATGGGAAAAAAGTTAGACAGATCACCCCATTCTTCTGGCATTCTTCTAAATTAAGGCTCATACTGTATTGTGTTTACTTATTAAGGAAGCACAGATTCCAGCTGCTAAGGTTTGAATTGCAAAGTGATTCATGACCAGTTCTACGCGGCTCTAATGATGCTTATGCTGGTAGACATAGAGGGACTGGCTCTTCAAATCTTTCTACCTCCCAGTTGTGGGAATTAGTACTAAGCAACTTGCAGAATGCAAAATGAAGAATGAAAAGAGGCCTTTGGATGCAATATGTACTACACCTTAGCTTTCTGTCTTCAGTTTTGGCAATGGATTTTTAAAATGCAGAACTGAATGCCTTAATTATGATCCTTTGTGTTTCCTGTTGTCTGATGTGAATACTCATTAGGACAATTAAGTTTGGACCTCTAACTAATCTTTTTCCTGATACACAATATCCCATTAGACATACCAAAGATTTGCTTTCTTTTTTTTAATGAAGTTTTCTCAAAAGCAGAAAAAGAAAACCATAAAGAAGAAGGAAAATTAATTGTCAAAGTCTGGTTCACTTAGAAGCAGCTCTCCTTTCCTCCTCCCAGCCCCTGCTTCACATGTAGCCAGAACTTTAATAATGGGGGAAAGTAGTTACAAAGGAGAGTTTGAGAGTCCTTACATGTCTTATTTCATGTGATCAGGTTGAAGAATTTGTTATGCTTTGCACAAAATTAATCAAATTATTAATCGTATTTTGCCCATTAATTTTTGTAGGCAGTCACTGATATATTTGAAGGAGTATTTTTTTTTAAACAAATACTTTATTAACTTCTGTTTTACATCATTCATTTCCGCCAGATTTTGAGTTACAATCATTTTCCCCCCATTATTCCCCTACCCAACCTCCCAGAATAGCAGTCCCACAAGATATCGCTTCCTCCAATCTGCTCTCTCCCATACCTTCTCCCATACCCCCATCGACTTTTCCATTAGAGGAAGATGAATCTTTGTGTCCCAATGCCTGCACATCTTATCTCCCAATTATAGGCAAAAGAGTATTAATAATAGTATTTATATATATATTTGAAACATTTAATGTTACGACCTTGAATTTCAGATCCATTTCCTTCCTCCCTTGTCACCCATTCCTTCTTGGGATATAAGTAATTCAGTATATGTTGTACATGTCTAGCTATGCAAAACATTGTCATAGTAGATATATTGTACAAGGCTGCTTATAATTCCCTCCCACTGATCCCACCCCCCACCCGGTCCATTCCCTACATGATCCTGTCCCTCTTCTATAGTGGGTACTTCCAACCTCCCTCACCCCAAGGATGCCCTCCCATCCATCATCCCTCCTCTCATCCCCCTTCCCCCTATCCTGCTGCAGGTTGAGATATCCCATTTAGTATGTATGTCATTTTCTCCCTGAACTAAATTCAATGTGAATGTGGTTTTGCCTTTTTAGCCTTCCTTATTCTCCCCCTCCTTTGCAACCACTTCCCCTTGCTTCTTCTACATGGGATAGTTTACCCTACCCTGTCTCTCCCCATCTCCTCTTGCCACTTTCCTCTCTCACCCCATAATTTCATCCCTTGAGTATTCTCCCTTCCCAACAAATTCAACCTATGCCCTCTATCCATATAACTGTAACTATATACACACACATTCACATATGTATTCATATGACCACACCCCCTTCTTCCATTATTTTCATAGTGAGAAAGATATCATCAGTCACAGTTATTGCGTTTCCATATAGGAATGTAAATAGTTCAACTTTGATAAGTTCCTTTTGATTTCTTTTCCTGATTACCTTCTCAGGCATCTCTTGCTTCTTGTGTCTGGATGTCAAATTTTCTATTCAACTCTGGTTTTTTCCTCAAGAATGCTTGAAAGTCCTCTATTCCACTGAATGACCATATTTTCCCCTGAAACAAATACTCAGTTTTGCTGGGTAGGTGACCCTTGGGTTCATTCCCAGTTCTTTTGCCCTCTGGAATATCATATTCCATGCCCTTCGATCCCTCAGTGTAGAAGCTGCCAGGTCCTGGCTATTCTGATTGTGTTTCCACAATATTGAAATTGTTTCTTCCTGGCTGCTTGTAGTATTTTCTCCTTGATCTGGGGATTCTGGAACCTGGCTATAATATTTCTGGGAGTTTTCTTTTTGGGATCTTTTTCAGGAGGTGATCTGTGGATTCTTTCAACCTCATTTTGCCCTCTGGATCTAAAACATCAGGGCAGTTTTCCTTGAGAATTTCTTGAAGGGTGATTTCTAGGTTCTTTCCTTGATCATGGCTTTCAGGTAGTCCAATAATTTTTAAATTGTCTCTCCTGGATCTATTCTCCAGGTCAGTGGTTTTTCCCATGAGATATTTCACATTGCCTTCTAATCTTTCGCTTGTTTGGATCTGCTTAACAGCATCTTGATTTCTCATAAAGTCACTAGTTTCCATTTGCTCCAGTCTAACTCTGAAGGAATGAATCTCCTCAGTGAACTTTTGAGATTCTTTTTCCATCTGGCAAATTTGACTTTTTAAGGCATTCTTCTCCTCATTGCCCTTTTGGGCCTCCTTTGCCATTTGAGTTAGTCTATTTTTTAAGGTGTTGTTTTCCTCAGTCAGGCTGTTGACCTCATTTCATACTTTTCCTGCATCCTTCTCATTTCTCTTTCCAATTTTTCCTCCACTTCTCTTATTTGATTTTTAAAGTCCTCTTTAAGGTCCTCTATGGCCTGCAACCCACTCATGTTTTCCCCTGGGGCTTTTGGAGCAGGACTTCTGACCTCACAGTCCTTTTCCCGCTCTATGCCCCCAAAATAGGAGTCTAGGGTTGCATTTTCTGTTTCCTTTGCCTTGGCATGTTGCCACTTAATTGCTTGACTTTTGGGCTTGTTGCCACACTATGGCTTTAAGGCCAGATAGAGGAATTTTCGTCCCGAACGTGTGGGGGCAACTTCCGTTTCTGGCAAGCTGTAAACCCACCCACAACTTCCACCCTAGATCACAATCCAGATCCAGGGAGGTTAAAGCAAGAGCGATTACCCCCCAAGACTGATCGCTGGATCTCCCCACGATTTGTAGGCTGGGAGCCGGAAATGCCTCTGAAAACTACACAGTGGCTTGTCTCCTCAGCAGCTTCTAGCCCCCAGGGGAGGGAGCTGACGCATTCCCCAAAACAGGTCCCAAAGTCCATAGGACACTAACCTCTTACTTTGTCCTAGGCAAGTCTATGTTGATAATTCTGGCATCTCCACAGTTCCTGGTGTTCTGGGGTTCCTCCAGCCGGCTGCTGGCCCTGCCGCCCTGGGGCTAAAACCTCGGCTCACGTGGACCTGGGCTCGGCTCGGCTCCTGCGCTCTGCGCGCTGCCGGCTCCCAGACCACTGCGCTGGTCCTTCCTGCAGGGTGCTGGGCTGTCCTCAGCGGGAGGTTAGCTTCTCTGTGTCGTTCTGTGGGTGCTGGGGCTCCAGAAGATTTTCAGAGTCCTTTTTTACATAGTTTGCGGAGAATCTGCGGGCAGAGAGGCTTGGAAGAGCTGTTTCTACTCCGCCATCTTGGCTCCGCCCCCCGAGTATTTTTAACCTAGCAGAATCCTAGGAACTTTGCTGGAGGCCTCTAATTTTAAATGGCAAATGGTTGTGCTTCAAAGTGTATTATTTTTGGCAAATATATACTTGGACATACTTTTAAATTACATTGAAAACAAATCTTGCAGACTCCTATAAAATGCAATTCATTTTATACAGAGGGCGAAACTGAGGATCAAAAGACCTACAATTTAATTCAATAAACATTTATTAATCGACTACTCTGTGTTAGGCACTATATTAAGTGCTGGGGACATAAATAAGGAAAAAGAAGACAGTTCCTGTCCTCAAGGAGCTTATTATCTAATGAGGGAAGACAACACACAAAGGGAAACTAAAAAGGGTGGTAGGGTGTTTGTGAGAAGGCATTTATTGCAATGATGATTGTGGAATTGAATTCAAGAAGTACAGCTATTAGCAAATAGCTGGGCTATGAGCAATTTTGGGATGAATTTGTTTGTTCAACCCTCAAATGAGAGGGTCATGATGAAGTGATAGTACCAAAGCTGATGCAATCTCCAGGTTTATGGGTTTTCTGGCAATAAACTTTTCCTAAAGGCATGATAAGTTGAATCCAAGGAGTGTAGTTGGTAAGAAATACCTGTACTTGAGCCTTTTCTAAATTCAAGTAAGCAAGTAAGCAAGAACCTGATACAATTTTCTTTTAGGAAATCATAATACTTATGTTCAACATAGGTTCCCAATTAAATGTAAATTCTTTGAGAAGGATGGTCTATTTTTCATTGTTGTTCTTATAATTGCTACCATTGTTTTGCTTGCTTGTTTTGCTTTATTTAGGTTTTTGTATCTCTAAATTCTGTTAATAGTATATTAACTTATTAAGTACATATGGTATATAGTATGTATCAAATCTATACATAGTACTTCTACTATATAAAAAAGCAGAATAGTGAGTAGGGAGCTATATTCCCCTCAACAGGCTTACCCCCTTGGGCCACGAGGGAGTTGGAATGTAGGTGTGCAGTAGCCACCTGGCTGTAAACTTTGACCTGCTAGTGTGATAGCAAGTTGGAGTGACTGAACTAGACCAAAAGAGAAGTAGAAAGTTTGACACACATAAGTAAGAGATGTAGTAAGGCTCCTACACTTTGTGTATATAAAAGGTACTTAATAAATGTTTATTGGATGGAGATGAATTATATAAAGAAGATGTGAATTAAATTAGGGAAATTTTTCTCCATTACAGACATTCAGCTAAAAAATTAAAGGCTTCAGGCTATATCTTTCTCAATTCCTATTTGCTTATTACATCATATTTCAATGGGAGTGCAATGAAGCAGTACACCAGCATAGATAGTAGGATCTTATGTAGGTAATTAGGTTTCTGGCCAGATACACATAAGAATGAAGACTTCAGGGATTTTTTTTTTCATTCACATGAACCAAATCAGCACAAGATTCTGTTGTAGAGGAGGCAGGATGGGACAGTGGAAAGAAAGCACTGGATTTGACATTCAGAGAACTTGGCTTCAAACCTCAGCTTTTCTTTTGTGTGGCCTATATGATCATGGGGAAGTGATTTTATCTCTCTGGGCCTCAATTTCTCATCTGTAAAATGGAAAGGGTAGACTACATGGTGTCTAGAGTCCTCATCTGTTTTAAACCTAACATATTTTAGCATAAAGAATAGCCCTTTCATTAAAGGCTTTACACACCTATCCAAGTATGAAAAGAAATGAAAAATCAATTCCTTACAACTTATTAATTCAAGTTAAATTGATTGTTCTTAATTAGTAATAATTAGTTTCTTTCATTCATATCTGCCTATGCATCTGAAAATCACCACCTTTCATAACTTAAATGTCATTATATGTAGTAAGAGTAGAAGAAATATTGTCAACATACTTAGACCACTTAATGATTAAACCTGACAGATTAACAATAACTAAAAAAAAACTAATGTGTAACTGTCATCAAAAATAAAACACAAACAGTAATCTCATACTGATGACTGGGATAAAGCATAAAGCTAGATGTTATATGTGTATAATTTTGGGGGGGAAGGCAAGTCCTCATCTTTTAAAGCCTGATGGGAATTTTCATGAAAAATTCTGCCTTAGGACAAAATTGATTTTAGATCAGATTCAGGAAAATGGGTTTAGCTATTCAAGCTTATAAACTTATAATTGGGAAAAAGTTACTGTGCTCCCAATTATTCTTTGGCACTTTTTTTCCTTTCTTTTTTTCTTTTTGCAAATATTCATTTATTTTTAATTTCCAATATTCACTTTTATAAGATTTTAAGTTTTACATTTTCTTCCACTCTTTCCGTTCCCCTCTCACCAAGATGGTGTACAATCTGATACAGGTCATTAAATAATATTGAACATATTGCCACATTAGTCATATTTTTTAATTTTCACTTTTGTCATGTGGTATAGAAGAATTAGGACACATGGGAGGAACCATGAGAAAGAAAGAAAAAAAAAGCAAACAAAAAACATAAAATAGTCTGTTTCATTCGGCATTCAGACTCCATAGTTTTTTCTCTGAATGTGGATGACATTTTCTATCATGAGTCCTTTGGAAATATTTTAGGACCATTCATTGCTGAAAAGTGCCAAGTCTATCAAAGTCAGTCATTACACACTGCAACTGTTACTGTGTACAATGTTATCCCGATTCTGCTCACTTCATTCAACATCAGTTCAAATAAGGGCTTCCAGGTTCTCTCTCTCTCTCTCTCTCTCTCTCTCTCTCTCTCTCTCTCTCTCTCTCTCTCTCTCTCCCTCTCCCTCTCTACTCCTGTATTCTTTTGCTCTGTCCCTCCTTAAAAATGTTTTGCTTCAGAGTACCACCTCCCCCAATCTGTTTCCCTTTCTATCAGCCCCTCCCTTTTCTTTTTTATTTTCCAAATGCTTTATTAATTTCTGGCTTAAATCATTCACTTCCACCAGATTTTGAGTTACAATTTTTCCCCATTTTCCCCTACCTCCCACCCCAAAATAGCAGCCCCACAGGATATCCCTTCATCCCATCTGCTCTCTCCCATATCCTCTCCCATACCCCCTTCGACTTTTTCAGTAGGGCAAGGTGAATCTCTGTGCCCCGATGCCTGTATATCTTATTTCCCAATTATATACAAAGTAAAATTAATAATAGTATTTACATATTTTTAAATATTTGATTTTAAAACTTTGAATTCCAGGTTCATTCCCTTCCTCCCTTGTCACCCACCCCCAGTGGGAAGATAAGAAATTCAGTATATGTTGTACATTTGTAGCTGTGCAAAACATCACCATAGTAGGTATATTTCAAAAGACTGACTGCTCTGGCTACTCCCTGCTGGGCTGCAGGACTGTCCTCAGTGGGTGGTTAGCTTTTCTGTGTCATTTTGTGGGTTCTGCAGCTCCAGAGGTCATTCAGAGTTCCCCTATAACATAATTTTGAAGTGGTGTGGGCTGGAACTCGGCAGAAGTGCCGTTTCTACTCCGCCATCTTGACTCCGCCCCCATAGTATCACTCTTTATGTCTACATTGTAACAATTCTGATTTTATTTTGGTATATGGTATAAGATGTTGGTTTATGCCTCTTCTCTACCATACCGTTTTCCAGTTTTCCCAGAAGTTTTTGTGAAATAGTGAGTTCCTATCCCAGAAGTTGCAGTCTTTGAGTTTATTAAAAAAGTGGATTACTCTAGTCATTGACTACTGTGTCTTCTGTGCCTCATGTATTACACTGATCTGTGACTCTATTTCTTTTTATTAATTTATTTATTTTAAGTTTTTAACATCCATTTCCACAAGAATCTGAGTTCCATATTTTCTCTCCATCTCTCCCCACCCCCACTCCAAGATGGCATGCATGCTGATTTCCCCTTCCCCCAGTCTGCCCTCCCTTCTATCATGTTCCCCTTTCCCCTCTATTTTCTTGTAGGGCAAGATAAATATCTCTGCTCCATTGCCTGTATATCTTATTTCCCAGTTGCATTTAAAAACAATGTTTAATATTTATTTTTAAAATGTTGAGTTTCAAATTGTCTTCCTTCTTCCCTCTCTACCCACCATCATTGAGAGGTTAAACAATTCAATATAGGTTATACATATGTAGTTATGCAATATACTTGCATAACAGTCATGTTGTGAAAGACTATTTCCTTCCGTACTATCCTGCCCCCCCACTTTTCCTATTTTCTCCTTTGACCCTGTCCCTCTTCAAAAATATCTGCTTCTGACTACCCTCTGCCTCAATCTGCCCCCTTATATCATTCCCCCATCCCCTTCCCTCTTACTTTCCTGTAGGGTAAGATACCCAATTGAGTGTGTGAGCTATTCCCTCCTTAAGCCAAATCCAATGAGAGTAAGTTTCATTCATTCCCTCTTACCTCTAATGAGACTATTTACAAGCAGGCCTTTTCAGAGCCAGCATAAAACATTTATATATCTTAGGCAAAGTTTAAAAAATTCACTCCAATTTGTTGTTGTCCACCAGATACTTTGAGTTACCATAGTAATATGTGTAAATTGATTTATCATTTCATAGGGAGTAGAAATTTCTGGAACTGAGAATATAGCTTGTCCTACCAGTTGACTACAATTCTGAGAAGTCCTGTGAGATGTTTGGGATTCTAATGGACCCAAAAGAGAAAAAAGATGGATAGAGTTGTGCCCCAGAGGTTATCCAAAATGTAGATATCTACATTTTCCTGGATCTATTTAATAATCTCAAGAAGAAGCTTCAGGGGTAGTGTTTGATCAGTGGGGGTGACTGAGAGAGTATGGATGCAAGATAGTGTTTGTGGTGAAAATTTGTCAATTTTGAGAAAAGCAAATAGCAGCAGGACTGAGGAGTCAATTTGATGCAAGGGTGATTTCAATGGGTGTGAATCACTGCATGTTCAGACAGGCTCACAACTATAATTTGTATTATAACCTATTTTTAAAATGTTTTAATTAATTTATTTTTAGTTTTCAACAATCCCTTTTATAAGATTATGAACTCTAAATTTTCTCCCCTTTTCCTCCCTTCTTCCCCAAAATGGAATGCAATCTGATATAGGTTGTACATATGCTATCATATTAAACATTTTCCACATTAGTCATGTTGTGAAAGAAGAATCAGAACTAAAGGGAAAGCCACGGGAGAGAGAGAGAGAGAGAGAGAGAGAGAGAGAGAGAGAGAGAGAGAGAGAGAAAGTAGTATATTTCAATCTACATTCAGACCCCATAAGTTCTTTTTCTGGATGGTGATAATATTTTCCATCATGAGTCTTTTGGAATTGTCTTTGATCATTGCATCTCTCAGAAGAGCTAATTCTACCAAAGTTGGTCATTGCACAAAGTTATAACCTGTTTTTAAAGACACTTCAAGTAGTTGAAGGGAAGTAAAATAGGTCCTAGAGCTCCTCACCATATACCTCCCCTATATCAGTGGGATGAAAAACTAACATCAAATTCTGAATTTTACAAAGTATTTTTATTATGATTTCTAAGTTCATTCAAGTTGGGTTTCAGGGAAAAATTGCCATGGATGGTGGTACAGAATGACCTTCAGTATGAAGCTCATGTCAGTAGCACAGCAAAGTCATCCAGCACAGCAGGATGAGCAGTACTGACACAATGCAGAGAAAAATTCAGTTCTAAATGAAATCAACTGAATTTTCAACAGATTTTGAAAAAGTTGCATTCATGATGCAAATGTTAAGTTGTTTTTGAGAAGCATAATTGAAGGAATGTAATATTTCATTAGAACATTCTTATGAAACTTAGGAATTTGAAGGACATAGAAAACTAATCTTATTAAAACCTGCTCACACACATATATGTGTATATACATATCACATATCTCTATCTATCTATCTATCTATCTATCTATCTATCTATCTATCCTGATTATTTCTAGTCATTCCCTCAGCTCCCAAATCCATCATTTTAGCAGATATTTATCAAACATTTTCTATATATTCTACACTCAACCATCATCTGCTACCTTTCATTTTACCTGCATCTTGTGTGTATCTAAATTTTTACATCTCCCCCATTTTAATACTAGCTCCTTGGAGGAGGCTGAGCCAAGATGGCGGAGTAGAAACAGTGAGTCCAAGTCACTCTGCCCCCAGATTACCTCCAAACTATGTAAAAGGGGACTCTGAACAACTTCTGGAGCGCCAGCACCCACAGAATGACACAGAGAAGCTAACCTCCCGCTGAGGACAGCCCAGCAGCCCTGCAGGAAGGACCAGCACAGTGGTCTGGGAGCCGGCAGCACAGGGTGCAGAGAGCAGGGAGCCGAGCACAGCCGAGTGCCTGAGTCTCGGTTTTAGCCCCAGGAGGCCGGGCCAGTAGGCGGCTGGAGGGAACCCAGAACACCAGCAGCAGTGGCGATTCCAGAATTATCAACACAGACATGCCTAGGACAAAGTGAGAGGATAGTGCCCTATGGACTTTGGGAGCAGTACTTGGGGAACGCATCAACTTCCTCCCCTGGGGGCTAGAAGCTGCTGAGGAGACACGCCATTTTGCAGTTTTAAGAGGCAGCTTCTGCTCCTGGCCTGAGAACTGTAGGGAGATCCAGCCATCAGTCTTGAGGGGTAATCATTCTTGCTTTAACCTCCCTGGATCTGGATTGTGATCTGGGGTGGAGGTCGTGGGTGGGTTTCCAGTTTGCCAGAAACGGAAGTTGCCCCCACACACACACACATCCAGGACGAAAGTTCCCATCTGGTGCCAGGCCATACTGTGGCAACAAGCCCAAAAGTCAAGTAATTAAGTGGCAACATGCCAAGGCAAAAGAAACAAATTAAACAGAAAAATGCAACCCTAGACTCCTACTTTGGGGGCAAAGAGGGTCAAACCATAGGGGAAGAGGACTGTGAGGTCAGAAGACCTGCTCCAAAAGCCCCAGGGGAAAACATGAGCAGGTTGCAGGCCATAGAGGACCTTTAAAAGGACTTTAAAAATAAAATAAGTGGAGGAAAAATTGGAAAGAGAAATGAGGATGCAGGAAAAGTATGAAATGAGGGTCAACAGCTTGACTGAGAAAAACAATAACTTGAAAAATAGACTAAGTCAAATGGCAAAGGAGGCCCAAAAGGGCAATGAGGAGAAGAATGCCTTAAAAAGTCGAATTTGCCAGATGGAAAAAGAATCTCAAAAGTTCACTGAGGAGATTCATTCCTTCAGAGTTAGACTGGAGCAAATGGAAGCTAATGACTTTATGAGAAATCAAGATGCTGTTAAGCAGATCCAAACAAAGGAAAGATTAGAAGGCAATGTGAAATATCTCATGGGAAAAACCACTGACCTGGAAAATAGATCCAGGAGAGACAATTTAAAAATTATTGGACTACCTGAAAGCCATGATCAAGGAAAGAACCTAGAAATCACCCTTCAAGAAATTCTCAAGGAAAATTGCCCTGGTGTTTTAGATCCAGAGGGCAAAATAAAGGTTGAAAGAATCCACCGATCACCTCCTGAAAAAGATCCCAAAAAGAAAACTCCCAGGAATATTATAGCCAGGCTCCAGAATCCTGAGATCAAGGAGAAAATACTCCAAGCAGCCAGGAAGAAACAATTTCAATATTGTGGAAACACAATCTGAATAGCACAGGACCTGGTAGCTTCTACACTTAGGGATCAAATGGCATGGAATACGATATTCCAGAGGGCAAAAGAGCTGGGAATGAACCCAAGGGTCACCTACCCAGCAAAACTGAGTATTTTGTTTCAGGGGAAAATATGGTCATTCAGTGGAATAGAGAACTATCAAGCATTCTTGAGGAAAAAACCAGAATTGAATAGAAAATTTGACATCCAGACACAAGAAGCAAGAGATGCCTGAGAAGGTAATCAGGGAAAAGAAATCAAAAGGAACTTATCAAAGTTGAACTATTTACATTCCTATATGGAAAAACAATAACTGTGACTGATGAAATCTTTCTCACTATGAAAATAATGGAAGAAGGGTGTATGGTCATATGAATACATATGTGAATGTGTGTGTATATGTTTACAGTTATATATGGATAGAGGACATAGGTTGAATGTGTTGGGAAGGGAGGATACTCAAGGGGTGAAATTATGAGGTGAGAGAGGAAAGTGGCAAGAGAAGATGGGGAGAGACAGGGTAGGGTAAACTATCTCATGTAGAAGAAGCAAGGGGAAGTGGTTGCAAGGGAGGAGAAGAATAGGAAGGCAAAAAGGCAAAACCAAATTCTCATTGAATTTGGTTCAGGGAGAGAATGACATACATACTAAATGGGGTATCTCAACCTACAGCAGAATAGGGGGAAGGTGGATGAGAGGAAGGATGATGGATGGGAGAGCATCCTTGGGGGGAAGGGATGTTGGAAGTACCCACTATAGAAGAGGGACAGGATCAAGTAGGGAATGGACCAGGTGGGGGGTGGGATGAGTGGCAGGGAATTACAAGCAGCTTTGTACAATATATCTACTATGATAATGTTTTGCATAGCTAGACATGTATTACATATACTGAATTACTTATCTCCCCAGAGGGAATGGGTGACAAGGGAGGAAGGAAATGGATCTGAAATTCAAGGTCTTAAGAGTAAATGTTTCAAATATATATAAATACTATTATTAATACTCTTTTGCTTGTAATTGGGAGATAAGATGTGCAGGCATTGGGACGCAAAGATTCACCTTCCTCTAATGGAAAAGTCGAAGGGGGTATGGGAGATGATATGGGAGAGAGCAGATTGGAGGAAGTGATATCTTGTGGGACTGCTATTCTGGGAGGGTGGATAGGGTAAAAACGGGGAGGGAATGATTGTAACTCAAAATCTGGTGGAAATGAACGATGTAAAACAGAAGTTAATAAAGCATTTTTTTAAATAAAAAAGATACTAGCTCCTTGAGAGCAAGAACAGTTTTTAATCTTTTTTTTTTTGAACCTCCAGTCCTTAGCACATTGTCTGGCACATTATAAATATTTAATAAATGCTTATTGATTGATTGGGAAAAATATATGAATAACAAAAAAATATCCAAAGTAAATGTGATTCCTAACCTCAAGGAGCTTATCTATCAAGGGTCCTTGAGGTGAGAAAGGAAATAAGCACATCCATTAAATAGCTACTGTGATAAGCACTTTGTAAATATTATCTCCTTTGATCTTCAGAAGAACACTGGGAATCAGGTGCTATTATTATCCCCATTTTATAATTGAGAAAACTGAAATAGTCAGAAGTTAAGTAATTTACCCAGAGTTACATTGCTGGTAAGTATTTGGGATGGGATTTGAACTTATGTCTTCCTGATTCCAAACTCCAAATCCAATTTACCACCTGGCTGCTTCTTCAAACTTACCTCAGAATGGTGTTGTGGGTACATCTGATCTTTAACATTTTTGCAATGTATCAAGAGTCTCCTGCTTCCTTATGAGAGTGAAACCCCAATGAAGGAAAAATAATCTCACATTCTCTTCTCTGGTCTTAAGGTTCACAAATATATTTTAAAATATTTTGATAACTATTTCTATATAATATTTAATAATACTTTTGTTTTATTTTATTCATTTAAAAATTGAGATGGGATCAATAGGATTCACCAGAATCCCAAAGAGATCCATGATCTCAAAAAGGTCAAAAATGTTCTATAGGTTTTGAGTTGTCTGACTAGATATCAAGACTGTTGGGTCTCTTTCAATTCTGAAATTTTGAGTGACTTTTAAATCCTCTCTTCTAGATAGGTGTTCTATAACATGTTATGATAAAGGCCATACATATACATACCAATGACTTTATGAAAGGTCAACATATCCTGTGGAAGAAAAGCTAAATGTAATGCTTTTATATGCAGGGTAGTAAACTAAAAGTTCATTTCTACATCAAAAATGAAACCAATCACTTCAGTCTTTGAGTTCATATTTACTTATTTAAGCTTGTAGCCAAATTCTCAGTGATTACTTAACTGAATAGCTCCTTCCTGTGTACAGAAGTTTTTGACTCAGAAGGACAAGCAAAAAAGCTTCCAGCCCAGCCAGGTGAAAAAGAGAAGAATAATAGAAGATAATTGGGGGGAAAATATCTGAAATAGAATAACATTACAACCTTTACAAAATTAATCTCTTTAAAAGCTCTTTCTTAGGACAAGAGAAAGAAGCACAATTTAGGAGTCCTCCAAATAACTATTTAGTTCTTGGATCACAGAGATTTACTGTCATAAAGGTTTCAACCTTTATCTTCATGAGAAATAGCTTTCACTGTTTAAGTTGGCTCAAAACTCATCATCCAGTCTCTGCAGTCTGCTGGCCCTAACCCTAGCTGGAAATTGGTAGTGTGGTATGAAGGTCAAATCATAACTTGAAAGGATAGCATATATTGTCACTGGGAAAATACATAGGGTAGAAAAGCAAGTTGAAGAACAAGGGTCTTGGCAGATGTGAGAAGTAGCCTAAAACCAGCTCTGATTCCCTCTGTATTACTGTCATGGACCTAGTAAAATTCACTTATATATGGCTGGTGATGGGTTGGAGAGAGAGAACTCAGAACTTGACACATGAGGCCCCTTGGGGAGACAGATACCCAAGGACACCATGAAGTAACTTGTGGGAACAACCCTGGAAGGGGCCAATCAGCAACATAGTTTGAATAGAGCTACAGATGGCAGTGGAGGAGGGTGAAGAGGTAGTATAGTGATGCTAATAGTTACTTATTCAAATTATATCTATATATATATATATATATACACACATATATGTATATATGTGTATATAATTACATACACATGTATATACATACATGTATGTGTATATATGTGAATATGTATATGCGTATGCATATGTGTATGTGTGTATGTGTATGTGTATATACTGATTAGTTGTGTTTTGTTTCATGACCTGAATCCTAGTAACTATGCCCAATGAATTTGCTGTTGTATACGTCAGGCCACAGTGTCCAGTCTAGATTGGTGAACTATAGTATCACTGCCAGAAAACAAAACAAAACAAACAAAAAACATTCAAAGCATTTAGTTTACTGAGAATAGATTAGTAGCACTATCTTCCTGTAGAAAGAATGACACAATCATTTCTCCTTTTATTGTTTAATAGTTCCTGACTCTTCGTAACTCTATTAGAGGTTTTATTGGCAAAGATACTGAAATGATTTGTTATTTCCTTCTCCAGCTCATTTAGAGAGGAGGAAATTAAGGCAAACAAGGTAAAGCGACTTGCTCAAGGTCACACAACTAATAAGTATCTGAGGCCAGATTTGAACTCAGAAAGATGAGTCTTCCTAACTCCAGGTCTGGCACTCTATCCACTAAACTACCTAGCTTCCTAATTAACTGTAAGGCCCTTTAGATCAGGGACCTTTCTAATTCAGCTTTGTAGATTGCTCTCTACTCCATCCCTGTCTACTAACTAATCAACATAGCTGGTATTGAAAAAGTTTTAGTTAGGGAATGAGGGAATGAATCAATAGAGGAAAACTTTCCAGCCAATTCCCCTTATTTAGGACTCAGTAAAAGTTATTAACTTCTTTTGCCTCCAAGTTCTCTCCTTTCACTCTTTAACCTTTTGCAATCCAACTTGTGACCTCATTACTTAACTGAAACCTCTCTCTCTGAATTTTCCTATGATCTCTAAATTGCCTAATTTAGTAGCCTTTTATCAATCCTCATTGTCTTCTGCCTCTGATACCATTCTTGTCTAGTATTCCCTTATAGCCACTCCTTACTCTTTTATGATACTTCTCTCTTCAGTTTTCTCCTAAATATATGACTCTTCCTATTCAGACTTCTTTCTTGATTCAGCCACCTTACTATGGGTGTATTGCTCAAAGTTCTGTCTTCTTTTTCTGAACTTTTTCACTTGGTGATGATTTAATTATCATCTCTAGGCAGGGAATTCCCAGACCTACATATCCAGTCCCTATCTCTTCCTAGAGCTCTAGTTGTGCATCTCCAACTGCCTACTGGATATTTCATTTGTATGTGATTAAGGTATCCCAAACTCATTAATTTCAAAAGGGAATCCAGTATTTTTCCCAAAAAATTCTACCCCTCTCTTGAGCTTAACTATTTCTGTTGAGGTCATTATCATCTTTCCAATCAGTCAGGCTTGCAACCTTAATGTTGTCCTTGACTCCTGCCTTGTTTCTACTTTCAAAATACCATTCATATTTATCTCCTTTCTTTTCACATCATTACCATTCTAGTTCAGACTATCATTACCTCTCATCCATACTATAGCAATAGATTCCTAATTGGTGTCCTTAAGTTTCTTTCCTCTCTAAACCACCCTCCACACATCAATCAGTCAAAGTAATTTTCCTACAGTACGTGTCACTCCCATACTCAGTAAACTCTGGCAGCTTCTTATTGCCTCTAGAATCAAATATAAGTACCTCTTTTTGGTTTGTAAAACCCTTTAGAGTTTGGTCCCAAACTACCTTTTCAAACCCCTATTCTTTCTCTCTTCCACACTTGTAATATTGTACCTCCCATCTCCATAGAGTTAAACTTACTGCCCCCATACCTAGAATGCACTTCTACCTCACTTCTGCCTTTTAAAAAGTCATCTTTTCCTTCAAAATTGTTCAAGTTCCATCTCACACATGAAGCTTTCCCTTATCATCCATTTCTTGCCTTCTTCCCCACACAAATTTACCTTGTATTCATGTAATGAAGGTAGCTAGGTGGTACAGTGGAAAGAGCACCAGGACTGGGAGTCAGGAAGATTCATCTTCCTGTGTTCCTATATGGCCTCAAACACTCACTAGTTGTGTGACCCTGGGCAAGTTACTTAACCTCTATCGGCCTCAGCTTCCTGATCTATAAAATAGAGATAGTAGCAGTTACCTCATAGGGTTATTATGAACAGCCGGTGAACCTTAAAGTGCTATATAAATAACTATTTTGTTATCAACATAGTAGTAATAATAGTAGTGTTAGTAGTATTAGTATTAGTAGTAGCAGTAGAAGAGTGGCAGTAGTAGTAGTGGTAGTAGTAGTAGCAGTAGTAGTAGTAAGAGGAGGAGGAGCAGTAGCAGGATTGGCAACAGCAATAGTAGCAGCAGCAGTAATAGTAATTGTAGTTGTAGCAATAGTGGTGGTGCTGGTACTGGTAGTGATAGTGGTGGGGAAAGGAGGAAAAGGTGAGAGAGGAGAAAGAGGAGGAAGAGAATGAGGAGAAGATGTTTGCTCAAAGTAGCATGATAGCATGCAAGGCCCTTGAGGGAAAATACTATTTGATTTTTGTCATTGCATTTCTAGCACTTAGCACCTTACCTGACACATGTGAAGTACTGAATAAACTTGCTGGTAGATTATTTTTAAACCTCCCTTTATATGTTCAATTTTTCTCAGTCTTCTTTTTAAATATATTTTGTGAAAGATATAGATGTATATGTACATGCATGCATATATGTACAAATACATATATGCATACACACAAAAACATACATGAATACACTCACACACATATACACACTTTGTGTGTGTGTGTTCATTCTGTGGTTACAGGGTCAAGAGGCAGCCAGGAAGCACAGTGGATAGGGGGTGGCACTGGGAGTCAAGAAAACCTGACTTAAATATGACCTCACTCATTAGCTGTGTGAGTCCAGGATAAATCATGTAACCTAGTTAGTTTGCTCATCTATAAAATGGGGCAAATACTAGCACCTACCACCCAGGTGCACTGTGAGGATAACATGGTATACTATCTGTAAAACATTTTGCAAAACTTAAAATACTACGTAAATGTTTGTTATCAATTATTCCTGTTAATTGGTATTGGAATGGTAAAAAAATATATATATAGGAAATCTCCCATATGTCACGCCATCATACTTCCTGCTTGAAATGGTTATAACTACAACCTGTAAACGTTTTGGCTCAGAGATTTTGTCCTGAAAAATGTGTTGTTTAAGCTCCCTGATATATAATACTTTTATATTATGAAACTGCATATGCATCAAATTAAAATAACTCTCTCCCATATCCTGTTCCAGACTTACAGTGATTTGAGAATAATCATTTTTATTACAGTGAAACCTGGTCAAAGATTAAATGACAATAATAACCAAAAAATGGGGCTCCTTTTACTTTGAAACCCATTATTTGTCAATCTTCTTGGGAAAAATAATATTTTTGAAAGATACTGTCTTTCAGACAGATTTTCTTCTACTTTGTAGAGCTAAAAGAGTCACACTAGATTGAACCCAAGCATCTCTCAACACAGGAAACATTTGGTTGATCAGATATATAACATCTCCATAGTTAGACTTGGAATCTAGAACATTCTTTATGGAAACTCAAGGAAATCATAGAATAATAATAGGGGCTGAATGTGAGATTTCACTGGCATAGAGGACCCCCAGATGAATAACAAGGAAACTGTTTGTACCAATGCAAGTTTGTTCATTCTAGATTTAGGGTGTTCTATAGAGCATAGGGAAATTAAATTTCCCTCAGAGTCACAATCCAGTAAGTTTCATAGACAGAACTTAAGTCTAGGTATTTTACATCTGAAATCAGTTCTCTTTCCCTAAAGTAACACTGTCTGTGTTAAAACATGCATTATAAGATTAAATTCAAATTTATTCAACAAATAGTTATTTATAATTTAATGCATGTGGAGCACTATACTATACACTTAGCTCAATCATGGCTCCTTTCTCATGGAATTCAGTGATGAGTAGGTGAATACAATATATACACAGATAATTTTATCATGCCTTATATATAGGCTACTGAATAATGTCAAATATCCTTTGGTTTACTAGGTCAGATGATATCAGTGAATCTGGGTTTAAATTTTAGTTCTGCCACTTATTACCTATGTGATCCTGTACAAGACACTTCTACTTTCTGGCTCTAAGTTTCCTAATCTAAAAAATGAGGGCACCAAACTAGAAGAAATCTTACTTCTCTTCCAGATATGAATCAATGCTCCATTGATCCTAAATATTTATTATCTTATTATTGTCTTCTTTTGATAGATAATTCATATAAGGGCATATTATCTTCCTATAAAATTACAAAGGCATCACTTGGACCACACAGCCTGAAGGCCTGCAAGTTCACAGTATAACTTCTTCCTTAAGTATTTATCTTTGTCTGCAATTTTAAGTAATCAACAAATATTTATTGAGAGACTTCAAGGGGAAGAAATCATGTTATATTAGACTCCATGGGGAAGTAAAATGCCAAATAAGCTACCTTCCTTTCTCTTAAGATGTTTTTCTTCTCATTTCTATAGTCATTTATGCTTTATATATTTATAATAATCATTAATTGATAGCCTTGAGAATATATTTTAAAGCAAATAATATAATTATACCTAGATTTTATTTCAGGTACTCAGACAGTGCAGTAGATAGACAGCTAGGCACAGAGTCAGGAAGACCTGACTTTAAATATAGCTTCAGATGCTTACTATCTGTGTCACCCTGGGTAAGTCACTTAACTTTGTCTGTTTTCTCTCCTTTAAAATGAACGGGAGAAGGAAATAGTTCTTTGCCAAGAACTCCCTGCCCACAAGCAAAGAAAATCACAAAGAAGTAAAAATGACTGAAAAATAACCATATAACATCAGATTTTATTTCAGCTAGTTTACCAAAATAGCAGTTTGAAGCTTAGTGAAATGGAATTATAATAGTTGTGCAAGCCTCAGCCTTCCCTGACTCATAATATTTTCTCTTCTTATAACACGGTGCTATTCCATCATAATCATATACCACAACTTGTTCGGCCATTCCCCAATTACTGATCTTCTTAAATATGAAAATGAGATTGAAATTAAATTAATCCCTATGAGATCTCCTTGTATGTCTTAATGTTCTGTGTTGCAAAGAACTTGACCTCCAAGAATAAAGAGATTTTTGAAGGGGGAATAGTCTGTATCACAACCAAAGCTCTGAAGATGAGCAGACTTTATTTTATGAAGGATAAAAAGGCGTGGTTCTACAGACTGAACACGAGACCAATGGTCAGTAAGACAATGAGTAGAATGGAGTTATCACCAGAAGACATTAAGAGTCCTGTTGAATCAGAGACATGCGTTACCCCTATATGAATGTGGTCACACATGTTCGCTTTTTCCATTCCACTCCAAGCTTCCCACTGATGACATATGCATGTGTGTTATTATGAAATGTATCTATTGCTATTAAATAAGACATATAGAATGCTCCACAAATCTTAAAGGACTATATAAAGTGTTGTTTTTATTATACTATTTCCTTGTCATTGCTTTGTCCTCTGGTTTAATAAAACTAAATGTATCAGTAAAAAGTAAATATATCAATGAGCTACTGTTTCGAATTGTATACAAACTGAAAGTAATCTTTGAGTCTAGCATAGGTACTTAGGACAGAGCTTCTTAAACTTTTTCCACTTAGGACCCCTTTTCATTGGTTCAGCGGCATTCATTGTGATCACATGACTTGAGGGCATGCTCAATGCAAAGTGTGTATGCTTTGTGTTCAGAACCAAGGCTGCAATGAGGTTGTATAATGTAACATGGGCAAGAGCTGCCAGAAAATCCTTAAATTCATTACATGTTTCATTTTGAATTAATTTTTGGTCATTGTGTGTTCAAAAACACACAATTTGTTGCCAAATTTTTCATGACCCTATGTTAAGTCATGACCCACAGTTTAAGAAGCACTGGAGATATCCATTGGTAAGCTACAGGTCCATTTAGGTAAAATATTAAAATATCCTATGGGAAAACACATGTAACAGCATCACTATTAGGTTACTAGTTTAGTCCAAAACTCTAGAAACAGTCATGTATGTAACAAAGTGAGTGCTTAATTTAGGGCATTTTGCTATACAGATTTGTGCTCCTTTTTGAGTGGTCAAGAAGAAATTCAGCGGAATGAATCTTTTAGTGGTCTAGTAAAATCCATGATCTTTCATGCCATTAAAATTTCAATAATGGTCTATAGGGAATATACGACATCTCTTAAGTACCTGATTTTTAATTCTTGATTTTTTAAAAATTTTAAACTATTTCAAGGAATTTGGTATGAGTCAGAAAAGATGTGATTCTCAACTCTTCCTCATTCCAAACATTTCTCTTTCTTAAACAAAGGTCCCTTTGAAATCAATGGTAGCTCGAAGCATAGAATTTCAGAAGAGGAAAGTAAGTGGTTCATACTCTGAAAGCATCTGATCATTTAGTCTATAACTGAGACCTGTCATTTCATCTATGTGAAGAATCTGTTTGAAATCACCATGCTTACATGAAATTCTGTTCTAGTAAGTATGCTTTTTATAGGATGTGTGTATTTTTAAGGGGAAACATGGAGAACAAATCTTGCTTTTCATAGTGTTCTTGGAAATTAAATTACCATCTCTAAACATAGCACGAAGAAATATTTATCAATACTACAGACATTTGTGCTCAGAAATGTATAGCTTATTATAATGAACTGGACTGATTCCTGTGAATTCCTGAACTACAGGCAACCATTATTCTCAAAGTTCATCACCCAAGGAAACTGAATTCTCAGTCTCTCTTGCAAATGGAATACATTTAAAGGACTTTCACACTGCCACGCTAGAAATAAGCATTTCTTTTTTTAAAATGGTAGGTGGCAGGCCATTTTTCCTCAATCATTTCTCATGTAGCTTATTTCCCTAAATTAGAACAATTTCAAGTTCAGCAGTTCCAAGGAATTATGAATCTGTGACTAAGGAATTAAACTGATTCTGAATTGTGGGGGAGATCTCATTTTAACATGACCAAGAATCTGTTCATATTCTTGTTCGCTCCATGACTGGTAGCTTTCCTGAAGTTTCATTGATCTCCACTGGGTTTGATTTAAGTGAAAATAAGAAGGGTAAAGGAGTAGGATCAGATAACTGTAATTATAAATTACTGAAACTGATCACATTCTCTTTCTTCTCCTACCATCATTTTCTTCATAATGAGGAAAAAGGAGTTAGATGGCAAAAATAAGGAAAATTATTTGATGGGTTTGACTGACAGAGAAAACATGCCTAACAATCACAACCATGCATATGAATGGGAGGAAACTCACTATGCTGTATAGTTTACCATTAAAAAAGACTTGAAAAATAAATATAACTATCTAAAATGAGGGGCGAGAATAGAATTTATTATGCCTTAGATAAATTTCCCAAATCTAAGAGAGCAAGTATGATCTCAGATAAAACAAAAGGAAAAGTAGATATGGTTAGGAGAGGTAAAGGGAGAGACTATATTATAATTAAAGGCATCATAGATAATGAAACAGTATCATATATGTGTTTATATGTATGGATAGAGTCCTTCCTAAAAAAAATCATCAATAAAGAGGAATGCCCCAGGCAAGAAGTTTCTTGGAGTAGTAATGTGGCAGGTAAAGAGATGGAGGAATATTCCAGAGGAAATATAGGCATGAACATAAATTCATTGAGGTCATGTACTGTTTTATTTTAGTTGTTGTAGTCCCAGAACCTAGCACCATAATTTCTACATAGTTGACACAACAAATGATATTTAAAATTATTTTGTCATGAATTTAAATACAAATAACCTTAATTTTCTTGTTTATACTCATCTTAATCATAAATTAGCATTTAAATATATAAAAAAGAATAAGAAAGTATAATATACCATGCTTGCCCTCTTAATACTCTTTTCAATAAGACATGGTTTGAATGATGAAATTGACTTAGAAATGGAATCAAAGAATAAAATTGAGCAGTTTATTATCCCTCTAAAACAATACATATATGTATGTATGTATATACATACATTTATATATAGATATGTGTTGATAAGTTGCACATAATAAAATTAATAGTTTCTTACGCTGTGCCTTATTGAATTTAGTGTATTCCTGAAGCCAGACCTAGGCTTGGGTGAATATTATCTCTGGAGTTCTTTCCTGAGACTCTCAGAATGTCTTATATCCTAGATTCCTTCTATATTTTGTCCTTGGTTGTCTGATGGCCCATTACATTAAAAACACCCTTCCCTCTTCTATCAACTCACTTGACTCTGTTCTCTTTCTTCACCAAATCAAGTATCTCATTCTTTCAGTTTCCTGCTCTCAACCAGATATTAGAAAGTGGTATCTGATTAATGCATCCCATAATAAGGTGAGACTAATCAGTCATTATCATAGTATTAATTATTCAGCATATATTTGCAATTTAAAACAGTCAAGTCAAAGAAATGAATTTCTAATAATGAACTTCTCCTCTCCCCCCCCCCCTCATGAGGGCAGGGAGTGATAGGGAGTGCTTTTCTAGCATTCATAATAAAATAGATCTGCTTTACCCATCACTCAATGACCAGCTGAACCCGGGACACAGGATGTAAACTACTGACAAGTCTCCTTATATACATGTAATGATGTATGGAAAAGAAGACAAGATTCAAATTCAAAAGAAAAGGGTTTAAATTCTAGCTCTTCTCTTTACTGATGGTGTGGCTTTGGGTAAGCCACTTCACTTCTCTCAGTTTCAGCTTGTTTATTTGTAAAATGAAGGGTATGAGGTAAGTAATTGTTTAGGTCACTTCTGGTTCTGAATCTATGATTCCACCTCCCCCAAATTCATACTCCTGGATAGTTATCTATCTAGAGGTTAATTATGGACTCTGTCTCACAGACCAATGAATTAAACTCAAAGAAAACATGAAAATTAACTCAATTCTCACCAGAAATTACTAACAATTAAGCTGTCTTGAAGAGATAGCTATTTTTGACATATTTTTAGTATAATGATATGGTATAAGGCAGTGGTAGAGATGTGCTGTTGCTACATGAATTCAACAAAATGTTAATAACATGGAATATTTTTCTCTATAAAGGAAAAAAAGAAAATAAAAGAAATTCTGTTTTTTTATGAAAATTAGATGTCCTAAGTGAAGGTCACTGAGTTAAAGTTGTGACTTTATTCTTCATCAGCCCTGCTGAAAAGAGCCTCCAAACAAGAACTGTATTTCCAATATAACACTGATGAGTTTGTACTCTTATCAGAATTCCTTTGCATTCATGTGGACCAGTTTCAAGAATCTGTCACAAAGTGGGGGCAGAGAATGGAATTCCAATCAGAAAAAAACTTTCTGTTCCTGCCAGATCAATTTGTGAGTCTGTTATCCTCCTATAGATCAATCCCAGTCACTTTTTCAATCTAAGCTTTTAAGGTGGGTGAAAAGTCTCTCTGTCTTACCTAGATTCACCAGAGAAGTTTAGAAAAAAAGACTAAAGTGGTACTTATAAAAGACAATAGCCAACATTTATATCACTTCAAGGTTCACAAAGCATTTTGCATTTGTTCTCATTTGGTCCTCTCAACAATTTTGTGATGGAAATTATTATCCCCATTTTACAGGTATGAGGTAAAATAATAATAAAAGAAAAGACTTACCATATCTTGTGAGACTCGGAGGGAGCAAACTCTCCTTCTTTTTAAGGTCACAGGATTTAAAGATAGAAAGGGATCCTAGAGGTTATCTGGTCCAATGTCATTATTTTATCATTGAAGTAACTGAGGTACAATGAGCCAAAGAGGCTTACTCCAAGTCATACATATAGTGCTGAACATGTATCTTATGAGCACTTCACAGTTTTCTATTAGATAGACTAAGAATAGCCAGAGTGTTGGCTGTAGTCACCTCCTAAACTTTGACTGTGGGGTCAAGGCCCATGAGAGCACTATGCTGAGGCACTTCCAGTTCATGACCCAGAACTGGGAAGAAATGAATGCCAACTTGAAGAATTATCTCTCTTATGTTCCTCTTGCCTCCCCGTTACCCACCTTAGGCCAGTCTATTTTTGGTCCTGTACAGCTGAATATTTTATTGGTGACCTTAAGAGAGACATAGATGAGAGACTAATCAAATTTGCTGAATGCAAGGACCTGAAAGGTATAAAGAATATATTAAATAACATAGTTAGGATCAAGAAAGATATTGACAAACGAGAATACTCAGCCAAATCTAATGAGATGAAATTTGGCAGAGATTTATAGCCTTTTTTACTGTTTTAAAAAGTCAGGTTTTTTTTTGGGGGGGGTGCCAAGATGGCAGCATGGAAGCAGGAAATTCTGTGGACTCCCTTCACAACCACCTCAAATACCTATAAAATATGACCCTAAACAAATTTTAGAGCTACAAAACCCATAAAGTGACAGAAAGAAACAAATCTCCCACTAAAGGCAGTCTAGGTGGCCCACAGAAAGGGTTCATCACAGCACACTGGGAGCTGAGCATGGTCCTGTGTGAGCCATGTGGTTTTGGCCCCAGGGAGGCAGTGGTGTCCAGAGCAAACTTCAGGAGAGTGAATCAAAAGTAGCTGTGGTGGTCTCCATACTTTTCATCCCATAAATGCCAAAAAGAAAGCAAAAGGTCAGTAAGGAACTCTCTTGGAAAGGAAGGCAGTGGTCTGGCCCCTGCCCCCAGGGCAAGAGGTGGCAGAGGGAGAGCAGCTGAAGCTACTGCTATGTGGCTGCCTCAGGATCTCCTGGTCTACAGATCATAGGGGGACCAAGTGACAATTTATAGGGTAATTGCTCTTGCTGTGACCTGCTTGGGTCTGGGTCACTTCCTTGAGCAGCGGTACTGGGGTGAGAAACACCAGTTTGCCAGTGTGACATCTATAGAGAGTGCACCCTCCGCAGACCTCTGACAATATTTGCAAAAACCCCATCAATTTAAGACAAAGCCCTCCTCTCTGGAAGCTGAGTTCTGCCATGGCAAAAAGCTCAAAATCCAAATAATTGACTGGCAAAATGATCAAGCAGAAGAAGCATAAACAGACCATAGAATACTTTCTGGTGGACAAAAAGGATCAAAGCATGGAATAGGAGGAAGATAACAAAGTCAAAACTCCTGTATCAAAAGCTTCCAAGAAAAATATGAATTGATTACAGGCCATAGGGGAGCTAAAGAATCACTTAGAAAATCAAGTAAGAGGGGGGCGGCTAGGTGGCTCACTGAGTAGAGTGCCGGCCCAGGAGTCAGAAGGACATGAGTTCGGATCCAGCCTCAGACACTGAACGCACACACAAACAAAAACCTAGCCGTGTGTCCTTGGGCAAGTTACTTAACCCCAGTTGCCCTCCAAAAATCAAAAATAATAATAATAATAATAATAATGATAATAATAATAATAATGATAATAATAATAATAATAATAATAATAATGAAAATCAAGTAAGAGAAGTGCAGGAAAAACAGGACAAGAAATGAGAGTGATGCAAGAAAGCCATGAAAAGAGAGTCAACAGCCTGACTGAAGAAAATAATACCTAAAAAATAGACTAACTCAAATGGCAAAAGAGGCCCAAAAAGCCAATGAGGAAAAGAATGCCTTAAAAAGTAGAATTGCCCAGATGGAAAAGGAATTTCAAAAGTTTTTAGTCATAAATTGTTGAGTGCCAGAGCTGGAATAGACCTTCGAATCATCTAGTCCTGTTTTATCATTTTTCAAGTAAAGAACTTAAAGTCCAGGAAAGAGTAGCAACTTCCCCAAAATGATACTTGATAGTATAACCAGACATAGAACCCACTTTGTCAAACTCTCTAATTTTGATGTGATTATGCAAGAAGGTGAAATAGCATCTCAGTTCACTAGTTGACTTGAGAGTAAAATTCAGTGTCTAACTTTAGAATTGTAAGTCAGCATTTAACTCCTTATTTCATTTCATCCTTGGCTACTCGATAGCAGTCTATAGTCAAGTCTATAGTCTGTAGTCAAGAGAATAATTGGATAAGCTGGTTTTGGAGCTATTCTTAGATATTAGAGCTGACTCCAGATAGTTCATAGTAAAATATAATTGTGTCTGTCAATCTCCTGGAGTGAGTAGAGTCTTTACCAGGCTCAGACTCTCTAAGAAAAGCAACCTGGGGGCGGCTAGGTGGCACAGTGAGTAAGAGCGCCGGCCTCGGAGTTGGGATGACCCAAGATCAAAACCAGCCTCAGAAAATGAGCACCCAGACATAAATAATGACTAGCCGTGTAACCTTGAGCAAGTTACTTAACCCCAATAGCTTAAAAAAAAGAAAAGCAGCCTCAATGTTTGGATCAGCTTGATCAAGGAGTTTACTGCTTTAGGTTAATGGTCCAGAGCAGGCTGAATGGATCTATTCTGACCCAAACTCGGACTTCCCAGTTAGTGTAGCTCTAAGACAAAGGTGGTAGTGGAGAGCATAGGCTTGAAAGTGTTGTCTTTAGAGCTAGATATGGCCTTAGGGATTATCTGCTCAACCCATAAATCATATCTGTAGTGTTCCCCACTGTAATATGAGCTTATTTTTTAATCTTTTTTTTTTGGAGGACAATTGGGGTTAAGTAACTTGCCCAACGTGACACGGCTATATTTTTGTTTTTTTGTGTTAAGTGTCTGAGGCCAGATCCAAACTCAGGTCCTTCTGACTCCAGGGCAGGCACTCTACTCAATGTACAACCTAGCTGCCCCATAATATGAACTTATTGAGAGAATTTGCTTTCTTTATGTATTCCCCACACTTATCATAAAGTCTTCCACTTAAAAATGCTTTATTTATTTTAATTCATTCATTTATAAGTAATTAAGCAGGCAAATTCTCTACTCTTGTTCTTAGTTGATTGATCTGTAAGATGAAAAGATAGTATTAGATGTCTTTAAGGCCACTTCTTATTCTAACAAACTATGATTTAAGATACAGAAAGATGAAGAGATTACAAGTATTTTCTGGAGTTTTTATATGTTTTATAAACTTTGCCCAAAAGAAAGTGCTACCTCTTTTTCCTGTTGAAAGTAAGAATATTTGAATGCTAAATTGTATTTTTGTCTTCATAGTAAGAAATGTTAGATAAAATTAGTTTCAATGGACACCCATGCTACCATTACCCTAGGAGACTCTTCCAATACATCTAACCTAGATTATAACACTAGCCTCTTCACTTTTCTTACTCTCCTACCTTCAACTTTTTTTTTTCTGCATAACAGACTAATGTTCCTAACCTATAATTGTGATAATGACAAAGAACCTTTAATGATTACACACGATTATTGAAAAAAGGCCAAATTCCTTAGACTGATATTCTAGACCCTACAGAGTTTTGCCAGATGTAGATCTAGATCTAGCTCTCAAAATGGATATGAAGACAGAAAGTAATAGGTAAGGGCATAGGGACAAGCATAGAAATAGATAGAAGTATGGGTATGAATATCGGCATAGCGAAAGATTATGTGTATATCGGAGTTATCTACATAAAGAGATAATTGAACTCATGGAAACTGATGAGAATACCAAATGAAAGAGTTTAGAACCAAAAGAAAAGAGAATTGAAAAAACTCCCTTTTCATTTCTTAGGGTCATAGTGATAAAAAAAAAATAGCACTTAGGTCCTTACTTAGCATCTAGTAGCAGCTGAATAAATATATGTTCAATATCATTGAATTGCCTTTAAAAGAGTTCTCTATCCCTGTTTCAGAATCAGGACAATCACCAATATGATCACATCTTAGAGTTTCTTATTTCATGGACCTGTATAATTTCCAGCATCCTAGATTTAGAAAAAAAAAATTCTCTAATCACAATTCCATATTCATTCACATTTTTTTGCATTTTATCTTCCCTTTACTGCTAATTTATCTCTCCTACTTTTGCTTATTTTTATCCATACTCATTCTTGACCCCTAAGGTCTGTTATATTGACCTTCCTAGAGTCCTTTTCATATTTGTCCCCAATGAGAACACATTTCTACCATTTCTAGCCTGATATTCCTCAACTCTATGTGGCATCCATCCTTCATGAATTTTTACTGCAAAATAGAGGGTAAAGAGCATGGTAAGTGTAACCAAGTAAGCTAAACCAACATCTTAGAAATCATCCAAAGTTTATTTCTAAAAAGTTGCATAAAAGACAGAATCAAGGAAAGGTAGGACAAGGAGAAGAGTTGTGAATATCAGGAGAATGTGAAGTGTAAAGTTTCACTGATGGACAGTCATAGCCTGATTATCCACAATATATTAGAAGGCCTCCAAAATGTTGGATGATGTTGGAGAACCTGGAAAAGAAAAATAGCATAGGAAGAGAAGGAATAGACAGGTGGTGATCAGTATTAAAAGAGGGAGGGTTGCACTGATGTCACGGATCTTCCAAATAATAAAGAATTAGCTGCAAAATAATTACAGGAGAAGGAAGAAAAGAATCATTCTTCCTTGAAAATACAATTATAAAACAAAACACATTAACTACAGCATACAACCTAAAAATACCATTGATCCCCAGGGAGTTCAGTTTTCTGAAGAGATTTTTAATAAAACATACTATTAACTTTAAAACTAGCTTGGTTTAGAGTCAGATTTGAATTCAAAAGAAGCTTTAGATACTTATTAGCAGCATGACCCTTAGCAAGTGATTTATTGTCCCTCAGCCTCAGTTTCCTTATTTGTAAAATGGGAATGATATTACCTACTTTGCAGGGTTGTTGTGACTAAATGTAATAGCACATGCAAAGTGCTTTGTAAATTGTAAAGCAGTATATAAAATGCTAGTAATTGTTACTGTTAATATTATTATAACTGTTGCTATTATAAAATTCACATTATATAAGAATCTCTCCTGATTTTTAGCTTCAAAAATTTTCATCTCAATTATTTACTGCACACAATACCTACTAGCCATGATAAAGCTCTAAGCTCAGCGGGATTCAGCTTGACTTGAAAAATTGATGAATGGTGAAAGATAGATGCTGTGTGGCTGCATAATAGTTTAGGATCAGGTTGAGTTGTGAGGAAGATTACAGACTTCAACACCCATCTGCCCCTTCCTTCATCCTACAGTTTGCCCTCAATCCAGTTCAGTCTAATCTCTTAAGGTGATTTGAGCCTTTCCGTTTTACCTTCCCATTCAATTCTTCTCCCACATCCCATTAGCTCTCCTAACATGGGCGCATGGACACACACACACACACACACACACACACACACACACACACACACACACTTGCAAGGATTAAGACAAGAAAAATGTGTAAATTTCTATCCGTGCCTATTAGATATGAACAGTAGGAGGGAAAGAACATTCATGGTTTTCTTTGACAGTGATGTACAAAGTAGATAGTAAAACAAATGAAAAAATTATAGCTAGATACAGATATCTATATACAGATCCATGTGCAACTTATAAAATAAACTATGATATATATCATGTATACATGCACATACATATGTATATGCATATATGCACACATAGAAGTATGTGTATATATACATATGCATACAAATATATAGACACATTTGGATTTAAGTATGCATGTATTCCTATTATATATATATATATATATATATACATATATATATATATACATATATATATATATGTATGTAGAGTTCCAGAAATATAGAATGCATTATTACAAGTTAATACATTCTCTGAAATTTGAAAATTGCATTTTAAAATGGGTTTTTAAAAAACTAATTACTGTAGATGGCAGAGTTGAAATAGCACTTCCAAGGTGCTCTGCCCCACACCACCTCCAAACAATGTAAAAGGGGAATCTGAACAACTTCTGGAGCTCCAGCACCCACAGAACAACACAGAGAAGCTAACCTCCCACTAAGGACAGCACAGCAGCCCTACAGGGTGTGGCCAGCACAGCACTCTGGGTAGCACAGCACTCTGTGAACTGACAGAGCAGCACTCTGGGAGCCTAGCCCAGGCCCCTGGGAGCCACAGTTTTAGCCTTAGGGCAGCCAGGCCAGCAACCAGCTGGAGGAACCCCAGAACACCAGAAGCTGTGGCGATTCCAGAATTATCAACACAGATATGCCTAGGACAAAGTGAGAGGTTGGTGCCCTATGGACTTTGGGACCAGTATTTGGGGAACACGTCAGCTTCTTCCCCTGGGGGCAAGAAGCAGCTGAGGAGTCACTGCACAGAAGCCATTTTTCAGCTTCAGTGGCAGCTTTAACTCCTGGACTGAGAACTGTAGGGGCATCCAGCAATCAGTCTAGGGGTTAATCGCTCTAGCTTTAACCTGCTTGGATCTGGATTGTGGTTTGGGGTGGGTATCCAACTTGCCAGAGCATGTGGAGGCTTTACAGAGGCCACCCAACTAACTGGAAGTTGTGAAGACCCCAAGTTCCAGAAGGAAGCTCCCCTGTCTGGTGGCAGAGACTTACTCTGGCAACAAGCCCAAAAGTCAAGTAATTAAGTGGCAACATGCCAAGGCAAAGGAAACAAATTAAACAGAAAAATGCAACCCTAGACTCCTACTTTGGGGGCAAGAAGGGTTGAAGCATGGAGCAGGAAGAGGACTGTGAGGTCAGAAGTCCTGCTCCAAAAGCCCCAAGGGAAAATATGAGTGGGTTACAGGTTATAGAGGACCTTAAGAAGAATGTCAAAAACCAAATAAGAAAAGTGGAGGAAAAATTGGGGAGAGAAATGAGAAAGATGCAGGAAAAGTATGAAATGAGAGTCAACAGCCTGACTGAGGAAAATAACACATTAAAAAATAGAATAACTCAAATTGCAAAGGAGGCTCAAAAGGGCAATGAGGAGAAGAATGCCTTAAAAAGCAAAATTTTCCAGATGGAGAAAGAATCTCAAAAGCTCACTGAGGAGAATCATTCCTTCAGAGTTAAACTGGAGCAAATGGAACCAAGTGACTTTAAGAGAAATCAAGATGCTGTTAAACAGATCCAAACAAATGAAAGAATAGAAGGCAATGTGAAATATCTCATGGGAAAAACCACTGAGCTGGAAAATAGATCCAGGAGAGATAATTTAAAAATTATTGGACAACCTGAAAGCCATGATCAAAGAAAGAACCTAGAAATCATCCTTCAAGAAATTCTCAAGGAAAATTGCCCTGATGTTTTAGACCCAGTGGGGGAAATAGAGGTTGAAAGGATCCACTGATCACCTCCTGAAAAAAATCCCAAAAAGAGATATCCTAGGAATATTATAGCCAGGTTCCAGAATTCCCAGATCAAGGAGAAAATACTACAAGCAGCCAGGAAGAAACAATTTCAATATTGTGGAAACACAATCAGAATAGGCCAGGACCTGGCAGCTTCTACACTGAGGTATTCAAAGGGCATGGAATATTATATTCCACATGGCAAAGGACCCATGATTAAAACAAAGAATTACCTCCCCAGCAAAACTGAGTATCTTGTTTCAGGGGAAAATATGGTCATTCAGTGGAATAGAGAACTTTCAAGCATTCTTGAGGAAAAAAACAGAGTTGAATAGAAAATTTGACATTCAGACATAAGAAGCAAGAGATGGTGAGAAAGTAATCAGGGAAAAGAAATCAAAAGGAACTTATCAAAGTTGAACTATTTACATTCCTACATGGAAAAACAATAACTGATTGACTGATGAAACCTTCCTTATTATGAAAATAATTGAAGAAGTTTATATGGGCATATGAATACCTATGTGAATGTGTGTTTATATGTTTACAGGTATACATGGATACAGGTTGAATTTGGTGGGAAGGGATGATACTTAAGGGGTGAAATTAAGAGGTGAGAGAGGAAAGTGGCAAAAGGGGATGGGGAGAGACAGGGTAGTGTAAACTATCTCATGTAGAAGAGGCAAGGGGAAGTAGTTGCAGGGGAGGGGGAGAACAGGAAGGCAAAAAGGCAAAACCATATTCTCATTGAATTTGGCTCAGGGAGAGAATGACATACATACTAAATGGGATATCTTACCCTGCAGGAGTGTAGGGGGAAGAGGTATGAGAGGGGGCATGATGGAGGGGAGGTCATTCTGGGAGGAGGGGAGTTTGGAAGTACCCACTTTTGAAGAGGGACAGGATCAAAGTAGGGAATGGACCAGGTAGGGGGTGAGATGGATGAGAGGGAAATATAAGCAGTCTTTTACCATGTATCTACTATGGTAATGTTTTGCATAGTTATACATGTACAACACATACTGCTTATCTTCCCAGAGGGAGTGTGTGACTAGGGAGGAAGGGAATGGATCTGAAATCTGAAGTTTTAAAATTAAATGTTTCAAATGTATATAAATATCATTATTAATACTATTTTGTAGGTAATTGGGAGGTAAGATGTGCAGGCACTGGGGCACAGAGATTCACCTTACCCTAATGGCATAGTTGAAGGGGGTATGGGAGAAGTTATGGGAGAGAGCAGATTGGATGAGGGGATATCTTGTGGGACTGCTATTCTGGGGTGGTGGGTAGGGGGAAAATGGGGAAAAATTGTAACCCAAAATTTGTCGGAAATTAATGATGTAAACCAGAAGTTAATAAAGCATTTGTTAAAAAAAAAAAGTAATTAGTGCAAAATATTCAGATTTTACTGGAAAGTTAATAATGGCATCATGATTAACTGAGTTAAAAAAACACAGAAACAATAACTATGTGAAAAAGCATTATAATAATGAGGCAATATACAAAAATATCTAGGGTGCCACTAAAGCTACATTCAGAAAAGGAGCTTGTAGTGATGTTCAGCAATCCATTGGGCAATAATAGCAATGCTCAAAATGAGAAAATTTTATTGAAATTCTATGAGTATAGGTGAAGGCAATACAAGTTTATTGTTTGTTGGTGTTGTTTTCTTTTTGGAGGGGCAATTGGGGTTAAGTGACTTGCCCAAGGTCACACTGTTAGTAAGTGTTAAGGGTATAAGGTCGAATTTGTACTCAGATCCTCTTGACTACAGGGCCAGTGCCATCTAGTGGCCCCATGAGTAACTTGTTGAATCAAAGGATCATAGATTTTATTGAAACTTTACTTTGTTAAGATTATTCATGATTTTCTTGCATCATTCTCATTTTTATTCCCATTTTTCCTCTGCTTCTCTTACTTGATTTTCTAAATTCTTCTTGAGATAGAAACCAGGGATTTTTTTTTACCTTTTTAGCTTTTTTTTTTTTTACCTTCCAGAGCTTGTGGTGTCTATAGAGAGGGCATCCTCCTCATAGCTCTGACAACAGCTCTGACAACAACTGTGTAAACCCCAGCAATTTGGGACCCCGTTTTCTCCACTCTGGAAGCAAAGTTGTACCATGGAAAAGAGCTCAAAATTCAAGTAATTGGCTGGCAAAATAAGCAAACAGAGGAAGCACAATCAGACCATAGAACTCCTTTGGAAGTCTGGTGAAACCTTTGAACCATTTCACAGAATGATGTTTTTAAATAGTTGAAGGAAATACTAAATTTCAGTTAGAGTTTAGTGAAAATAAGGATGAAATTTTTTTCCCATCCAAGTTCACAAATATCTAAAATCAGTCCATGTACCCCACCTTAAGAACCCTTGATAAAGACTTAACTAAACTCATGCATCTTGCTAATCACCAAAAAAATCAGCAATGAAATTTGATTCCCTGACTTCTTTGTAAGTAACCCACCATGCTGTGACTTCATCCAAACATTTCTGAAAGCATTTTTAGAGTAATTTGAAGAAAATAGCCAAAGCATCCATATACTCTTTTACCCATAGATTGCATTGCTAGATTTATGCTGCGAGTCCAGTCAAGTAGCATTAAGTGCCTACTGTGTGCCAGGCCTTGTGCTAAGTTCTGGAAACACAAAGAATGGCAAAGGACCATCATTCCCATGTAGCTCATGGCAAAAAAAGATAAAAGACACTGGCTACTCCTAGATGTATAGCAGCAGTTTTTGCAGTAAGCAAAGGGCAAAAAACAGATGCCCTTGACCAGAGGATTGATGAAATAAATTGTACTTCATAAACATAATGGAATATTACTATGTTATAAGAAATGAATACAGAGGAATATGGTAATAATGATACAAAGAGAAAAAAGCAGAAGTAAAATATTAGTATATACAGTGGCCACAGCAATGTAACCTGAAAGATATCTAAAACCACTGGAACTGAACTCACATCAAAGTTATAATGACTAAGCTTGGCCAAAAAAAAAAAAAACTGATAAGGTAAAAGAAGTTATCTTCATCCCACCCTTTTTTGTAGAGATGGGGGACTATGGATGTGGAACACTGTACATAATAGTTTAGTGTTCTGTTTTACTCCCTTTCATTCTCTTATAAGGGATACCTGTGTAAATTGAGTAATGTGATAGAAAAACAAAAAAGAAATAAAAATTTATTTAATATATATAGATAGATAGACAGACAGACTAACAGACTGACAGAGACAGACAGACAAACAGACAGACAGACAGATAGATAGATAGATAGATAGATAGATAGATAGATAGACAAATAAACAAATAAATAAATAAAGCCTTCTTGAGCTCCTCTATGGCTTGCAACCAATTCATACTCTTCTGCTACAGGAGTTTTGTCTTTGTTGTCTTCTTCTGGTTCCATGCTTTGATCTTCTTTGTCCCCAAAAAATATTCTATGGTCTGATTGTGCTTGCTCTCTTTGCTCATTTTGCCAGCCAATTACTTGACATTTGAGCTCTTTTCCATGATAGAACTTTGCTTCCAGAGTGGAGAAAACTGGGTCCCAAATTGCTGGGGTTTTCGCAGTTCTTGTCAGAGCTGTTGTCAAAGCTATATCAAGGATGCCCTCTCTACAGCCACCACGAGCTCTGGAATACTGGTAATTGTTACTCCAAGACCACTACCCAAGACTGCAACCCAAACTCAAGCAGGTCAAAGCAAGACTGATTACCCTCTGAATGGTTGCTTGGTCCCCCTATGATCTGTAGTCCTAGATCTCAGGAGGCAGCTATACAGCAGCAGCAGCTACAACTTCCCTGCTGCCACCACCTCTCGCTCTGGGGACAGGGCCCAGACCACGCTGTTTACTCACCCAGTTCCACCAGCGTTCCCTACTGTCCTTTAACTTTCTCTTTGGCATTTATGGGTTGAGAAATCTGGAGACCACTATAAGTGCCAGTGATTCAGTATCCTGAAGTCTGCTCTGGCAGGTCTGTGCCTCTGGTTGGGGTGCCCCGGGCCTGGACCCCTATGGCTCACACAGAACTGTGCTTGGTTCCTAGACCAGTGCAATAGACCCTTCCTGTCATCCTGCCAGGCTGCCTTCAGTGGGTGATTTCTCTCTGTTATTTTGTGGTTTCTGTAGCTCTAAAATTTGTTTAGAGTAATTTTTTTACAGGTAATGGAGGTGGTTGGTGCAGGAGCTCAAGCAAGTTCCTGTGTTTACTCTGCCATCTCAGCTCTGCCCCCCCGCCATGTGTTTCTTTAAAGAAACCTTTAAAACAATAATTTTACCTTATGATTATGTAATGATTTCCAAAAAGTAATTTCCATAAAATGTATTTTTATTTAGATAATTAAATATATGAAGTTTATTAAATTTAAATTTTGTTCTCTGTACCAAATAATATAATAAATATGGTACTTTTATTGTTTCTAAACCTTCTTTGGGAACACAATGAACAAAAGCTCAAGTATACATATATATATATATATATGAAATAAAAAAGAAAAAGCATATATATGTGTATATATATATATACATATATATAGTGTGTAGTATTTTTAAATCCAGCAAATTATCAAAGATACAGATACAAAAGAAGGACCATATATAAAGAGGAAAACAAAGAAGAACAAAAATTACAAAGCTCAAAGTTAATTATTTGACAAAACTATCAAATTCAATGACATTTTAATTAACCTGATCAAGAACAAGAAAATAGAAAACTAAATAAGCAAAAGAAAAAAAAAACAAGCAGTGTGAAATTGCAAGAAAAAGAAGAAGAAGAAGAAGAAGAAGGAGAAGAAGAAGAAGAAGAAGAAGAAGAAGTAGTAGTAGTAGTAGTAGTAGTAGTAGTAAAAAATCTTCAGGTACCTTTTAGAACTAAAACAAAGAATTTTATTGGACAAAGAATAGAGGTGATAAAAAAAAAGAAAAGAGATATTTTGATTACCTGGAATTGCAAAACTTTTTTTTCAGGACCACAGTCTCATAGATGTGAATATTCCCTATAATGATTCTGGTTTAAACCCAGATTACGTGTCTACCCCCCCCCCCTTTGCAACATTTCTTCCTCCTAGAAATGCCATACAGGGGATGAGCCAATGTTCTTTACGTCATTTGCCACAGGTTTGATACTTTTGGAGCTTGCTAACTGTACTTTGGTTATCCCTAACTCTCAGTACATAACTAACCTTTCTTCTTTTTATTTCATACAAGTTTGTTCAATTCTTAATTTGTACTATGTTGTAGTCTAACAGGCACCATAATTATATTAATAATAACAATAACTAACATTTATATAGTTTTTTAAGGTTTGTGATATGCTTTACATGAATTATTCTCATTTGATCATTGTACCTCTCTTACATATGAGAAAATGGAAGCTGCCATTCACTACTCCATTCAGCTGCCCAATTTTCCTGGCATGCACTATATTAAGCTTTTCAGGATTTGGTGCTTTCCACCGACTAAATACCCAAATCAAATTCAATTAAAAAGATGAATTTGTTGCATCACTTTAGTGAGGCTTTACTTTCTTTTCTATGGCTTCGTTTTTTCCTTCTATTAACTAGGGAGAAGACTGAGCATTTTATTATTCAAGATATTATAGTACCTCAGGCTAGGTAGGTCAAGTAGGTACTGGGAAACATGCCATCTATTAGCATGCAGAGGAGAGAAATATGCTCTTCTGCTGTTGTGACTGTGTAATATGATTCCATCACCTTCTTTGCATATGGAGATTTTGGGACACAAGAGGGAAAATTCATGTATGGATTCAGATCAGTGTTGCCCTTTACAATCTCTTATCTTCTGACTGGATGGAAAGAGAGAGAGGTACTTGAATTGTAATGGAAATTAAGCATGCAGTTCTGGGGAGTCATAGAAGGTATAAGTCTCTATGCCTGGGAGGCTCAGAAGGACCTCACTAAACATAGTGATTATTGTTTCAGTTGATTATTGCTTTAAGTAGGAAAATAAAAACAAAATGTTGAGCTCTTTAAGCATTGTGAGGAGAGTGTTGAGGGTTAGCGCTAGGTAAAATTGTAAATTCATCAAATGATGACAGGGTACATTTAAAATGGGATTTATATTTGGAAAATATTCTTTGCAAGACTATGAGGAAAGTAGTTTCATAATATTATCCTGATTTTACAGATGTATAAACTGAGTGTCAGAAGGGGTACGTGCCTTGCATATGATTTTATGCCTAAGAAGTGATGCATTCATGAAATTCAGAACTTCTTTGATGAATGTATGAGTGAATGTATGGATGAATAAAACAATTAAAATCATCAAATGCTTACTATAATCCAAGGACCAGACTAAATGTGGGAAGTCTAAATGCAAAATTGATATGGCATCTTTAATGTGGTAGATGTTGGGGATCCTAAAGTTTTCTTGAACAGGGAAGCAACATGATAGAAATGGTATTTTAGAGAGATTAATATTGAAACAATAAACAAGATTGGATTGGGGATACACTATATTCAGGGAGACTGATGCATAAATTCATTGAAGCAATAAGGTAATAAGTGCCTAGACTGAGAAGACAGTAGGAGAAGTGAAGAATTGTTTGAGATGTTGAGAAAAAAGTAGAATATTGTGTAAGATTAGGTAAATATGAAACAGGGGAACAATGAGAGTTTTGTTTCTGTTTTATTGAGTTTGAGGTAATGACTGATGCAGAGATGTCCAAATGTGGATATCTCATAGGTAAAAGGCCAGTAGCACAAGTAAGAGATAAAAACTAAAGATGCAGACTTAACAGTGATGAACAAACAAGTGATACATAAAACCATAATGTGTGAACACATTAAAGAGGTGTTCAACAAGAGGCTTAGGGACACCACCAGAACTAGATATAAGAATAAGAAAGGGAGCTACTAAATAAGATAGAAAAATATTAAGTGGAAAAAATAGTCGGAAGATAAGGAAAAGGGCTATGTTGTGGGAGGATGGATTTTTTTTAAAGAATGCAGAGTTGAAAATACAATGGAAAAGTCAAGGGAGGAGAAAGGGCAAAGCAAAGGGAAGGATACTTAGACTCTCATCCCTGTTCAGACAATAATCATCTGTTAACCTTAAATTTAATTTAATCTTTACCTCAGTTACCTCATGTGAAAAATAAAGAGCTTAGATTAGAAAAGGTCAAGTTCCTACTCCCTCCATGGATCAGTTCTCTGTGAGAACTACAGAAAAGTCCTTTGCATTTGGCAAGGAAGAAGTCAAGGATATTTTTGAATAGAGGGCCTTGTTAATCCAAGTACCAGACTAAATTTTCATTTGTTAAGTGAAAATCATATTAGATTTTATATCAAAAGTCCTGGAGATAAGTCCCAATTTTGATGTCTGATAACTGTTTGACTCTTTGGGTAAGACACTTCCCCTCCCCAAGTGTCAGTTGTATTATCTATCAAGTACTTTCAAAAGCTAGCCCATAGAGTTTTGTGGAGACAGCACTCCAGAAACATTAAATAACTATAAAATTTTGTGCTGTTGTTATTTACCCAATTAAGTAGGGTGATAGGAGTGGAAAATCAGGAGATGAATATATCAGTAAGCAGTAAAGGAAAGGAAGCAGTTAGTTCATTGTACTGTTCATTAAGTTTGGTTCTGTAAAGAATAAAAAAGAATATAATAAGTACTGAGAATAGAAAAAGGATTTTTGAAAATGAGATGAATATTTTTTTCAAATGGTTTCTTAACTTCTGGTTTACATCATTCATTTTTGTCAGATTTTGAGTTACAATTTTTTCCCCATTTTCCCCTAACCACAACCCCAGAGTAACAATCCCACAGGATATCCCCTCATCGCATCTGCTCTCACCCATCTTTTCTCCCATACCCCCTTCAACATTTCCAGTACAGAAAGGTGAATCTCAGTGCCCCAATGCCTGTACATCTTATCTCACAATTATATGTAAAATAGTATTAATAATAGTAGTTATATATATATATTTAAAACATTTAATTTTAAAACTTTGAATTCCAGATTCATTCCGTTCCTCCCTTGTCACCCACCCTTACTGGGAAGATAAGCCATTCAGGATATATTGTGCATGTGTAGCTATGCAAACCATTAAGACTGACTATATTTCCCTCTCTCCTACCCCACCTCCCACCTGATCCACTCTCCACTTTGATCCTGTCCATTTTAAAAAGTGGGTGTTTCCAACTTCCCTCTCCCCCCAGCCTGCTCTCCCTTCCATAATCTCCACCCCCCCATTCCCACCCCCATACTCTCCTGTAGGGTGAGATATCCCATTTAGTGTGTATGTGCCATTCTCTCCCTGAGGCAAATTCAATGAAAATAAGATTTTGCCTTTTTGCCTTCCTGTTCTTCCCTCCTCTGTAACCACTTTCCCTTGCCTCTTCTACACGAGATAGTTTACCACATTATGTCTCTCCCCATCTCCTCTCATTATGTTCCTCTCTAACCTCTTAATTTCACCCCTTAAGTATCATCCCTTCCCTTTAAATTTGCCTTGTGCCCTCTATCTATGTATACCTGTAAACATATATACACACATTCACATATGTATTCATATGCCCATGTACCCTTCTTAAATTATTTTCATACTGAGAAAGGTTTCATAAGTTACAGTTATCATTTTTCCATGTAAGAATGAAAATAGTTCAACTTTGATGAGTTCCTTATGGTTTATTTTCCCTGTTTACTTTCTCAAGCATCTCTTGTTTCTTGTGTCTGAATGCTTGCAAGTCCTTTATTCCACTGAATGACCATATTTTCTCCTGAAACATGATATTCGGTTTTGCTGGGCAGGTGATTCTTAGTTTTAATCCCAGCTCCTTTGCCCTCTGGAATATCATATCCTATGCTGATCAATTCATCAGTGTAGAAGCTGCCAGATCCTGTGCTATCCTGATTATGTTACCACAATATTGAAATTGTTTCTTCCTGATTGCTTGGAATATTTTCTCCTTAATCTGGGAATTATGGAACCTGGCTACAATATTCTTAGGAGTTTTCTTTTTGGGGTCATTTTCAGGAGGTGATCTGTCAATTTTTTCAACCTCTATTTTGCCCTCTGGGTCTAAAACATTAGGGCAATTTTCCTTGAGAATTCCTTGAAGGATGATTTCTAGGTTCTTTCTTTGATCATGGTTTTCAGGTAATCCAATAATTTTTAGATCATCTCTCTTTAATTTTTATTTTTTTTATTTAAACAAATGCTTTAACTTCTGTTTTACATCATTCATTTCTGCCAGATTTTGAGTTACAATCATTTTCCCCCCATTATTCCCCTACCCAACCTCCCAGAACAGTAATCCCACAAGATATCACTACCTCCAATCTGCTCTCTCCCATACCTTCTCCCATAACCCCATCGACTTTTCCATTAGAGGAAGGTGAGTCTTTGCATCCCAATGCCTGCACATCTTATCTCCCTATTACAAGCAAAAGGGTATTAATAATAGTGTTTATATATATTTGAAACATTTAATGTTACGACCTCAAATTTCAAATCCATTTCCTTTCTCCCTTGTCACCCATTCCCTCTTGGGAGATAAGTAATTCAGTATATGTTGTACATGTCTAGCTATGCAAAACATTATCATAGTAGATATATTGTACAAGGCTGCTTATAATTCCCTCCCACTCATCCCACCCCCACCTGGTCCATTGCCTACATGATCCTGTCCCTCTTCTATAGTGGGTACTTCCAACCTCCCCTCCCCCCAAGGATGCCCTCCCATCCATCATCCCTCCTCTCATCCCCCTTCCCCCTATCCTGCTGCAGGTTGAGATATCCCATTTAGTATGTATGTCATTTTCTCCCTGAACCAAATTCAATGTGAATGTGGTTTTGCCTTTTTAGCCTTCCTTATTCTCCCCCTCCTTTGCAACCACTTCCCCTTGCTTCTTCTACATGGGATAGTTTACCCTACCCTGTCTCTCCCCATCTCCTCTTGCCACTTTCCTCTCTCACCTCATAATTTCATCCCTTGAGTATTCTCCCTTCCCAACAAATTCAACCTATGCCCTCTATCCATATATAACTGTAACCATATACACACACATTCACATATGTATTCATATGACCACACCCCCTTCTTCCATTATTTTCATAGTGAGAAAGATATCATCAGTCCCAGTTATTGCTTTTCCATATAGGAATGTAAATAGTTCAACTTTGATAAGTTCCTTTTGATTTCTTTTCCCTGATTACCTTCTCAGGCATCTCTTCCTTCTTGTGTCTGGATGTCAAATTTTCTATTCAATTCTGGTTTTTCCTCAAGAATGCTTGAAAGTCCTCTATTCCACTGAATGACCATATTTTCCCCTGAAACAAAATACTCAGTTTTGCTGGGTAGGTGACCCGTGGGTTCATTCCCAGTTCTTTTGCCCTCTGGAATATCATATTCCATGCCCTTCGATCCCTCAGTGTAGAAGCCGCCAGGTCCTGGGCTATTCGGATTGTGTTTCCACAATATTGAAATTGTTTCTTCCTGGCTGCTTGGAGTATTTTCTCCTTGATCTGGGGATTCTGGAACCTGGCTATAATATTCCTGGGAGTTTTCTTTTTGGGGTCTTTTTCAGGAGGTGATCTGTGGATTCTTTCAACCTCTATTTTGCCCTCTGGATCTAAAGCATCAGGGCAGTTTTCCTTGAGAATTTCTTGAAGGGTGATTTCTAGGTTCTTTCCTTGATCATGGCTTTCAGGTAGTCCAATAATTTTTAAATTGTCTCTCCTGGATCTATTCTCCAGGTCAGTGGTTTTTCCCATGAGATATTTCACATTGCCTTCTAATCTTTCATTTGTTTGGATCTGCTTAACAGCATCTTGATTTCTCATAAAGTCATTAGCTTCCATTTGCTCCAGTCTAACTCTGAAGGAATGAATCTCCTCAGTGAACTTTTGAGATTCTTTTTCCATCTGGCAAATTCGACTTTTTAAGGCATTCTTCTCCTCATTGCCCTTTTGGGCCTCCTTTGCCATTTGAGTTAGTCTATTTTTTAAGGTGTTGTTTTCCTCAGTCAGCCTGTTGACCCTCATTTCATACTTTTCCTGCATCCTTCTCATTTCTCTTTCCAATTTTTCCTCCACTTCTCTTATTTGATTTTTAAAGTCCTTCTTAAGGTCCTCTATGGCCTGCAACCCACTCATGTTTTCCCCTGGGGCTTTTGGAGCAGGACTTCTGACCTCACAGTCCTTTTCCGCTCTATGCCCCCAAAATAGGAGTCTAGGGTTGCATTTTTCTGTTTCCTTTGCCTTGGCATGTTGCCACTTAATTACTTGACTTTTGGGCTTGTTGCCACACTATGGCTTTAAGGCCAGATAGAGGAATTTTCGTCCCGAACGTGTGGGGGGCAACTTCCATTTCTGGCAAGCTGTAAACCCACCCACGACTTCCACCCTAGATCACAATCCAGATCCAGGGAGGTTAAAGCAAGAGCGATTACCCCCCAAGACTGATCGCTGGATCTCCCTACAAATTTGCAGGCTGGGAGCGGGAGCTGCCTCTGAAAACTACAAAATGGCGTTTGTCCTCAGCGGCTTCTAGCCCCCAGGGGAGGGAGCCAATGCATTCCCTAATACCAGTCCCAAAGTCCATAGGACACTAACCTCTTACTTTGTCCTAGGCAAGTCTATGTTGATAATTCTGGAGTCACCACAGCTCCTGGTGTTCTGGGGTTCCTCCAGCTGGCTGCTGGCCCTGCCGCCCTGGGGCTAAAACCTCGGCTCATGCGGACCTGGGCTCGGCTCTGCTTGGCTCCTGCGCTCTGCGCGCTGCAAGCTGCCAGGTCCCAGACCACTGCGCTGGTCCTTCTTGAAGGGCTGCTGGGCTGTCCTCAGTGGGAGTTTAGCTTCTCTGTGTTGTTCTGTGGGTGCTGGGGCTCCAGAAGTTGTTCAGAGTCCCCTTTTACATTGTTTGGGGGGAATGTGGGGGCAAAGTGGCTTGGATGAGCTGTTTCTACTCCTAGATCATCTCTCTTGGATCTATTTTCCAGGTCAGTGGTTTTTCCCATGAGATATTTCACATTGTCTTCTATTCTTTCATTTGTTTGGATCTGCTTAATAGCATCTTGATTTCTCATAAAGTCACTAGCTTCCATCTGGTCCAGTCTCATTCTGAAGGAATGATTCTCCTAAGTGAGCTTTTGAGATTCTTTTTCCATCTGGCAAATTTGACTTTTTAAGGCATTCTTCTCCTCATTGCCTTTTTGAGCCTCTTTTGCCATTTGAGTTAGTCTATTTCTTAGGGTGTTATTTTCCTCAGTCAGGCTTCAGACTCTCATTTCATACTTTTCTTGCATCTTTCTCATTTCTTTTCCCAATTTTCCCCCACTTCTCTTATCTGCTTATTAAGGTCCTCTATGGCCTGTAATCAGCTCGTATTTACATTTGGGGCTTTTGGTGCAGGATTTCTGACCTCACAGTCCTCCTCCTGTTCCATGCTTTGATCTCTTTGCCCCCAAAACAGGAGTCTAATGTAGCATTTTTCTGTTTATTTTGCTTCCTTTGCCTAGGCACGTTGTCATTCAATTCCTTGACTTTTGGGCTTGTTGCCACAGTAGAACTCTGCCACCAGCCAGGGGAGTTTCCATCCCAAATGCTGGGATTTTCTCAACTGCCAGAGGTATTAGTTGGGTGGCCTCTCTGAAACCTCCACACACTCTGGCAAGCTGGTCACACACCCCAAGAACTCCAACCCAGACTGCAATCCATTTCCAAGAAGGACAAAGCTAGAGTGATTACCCCCCAGACTAATCACAGGATCCCCCTACCATTCACAAGCCAGGAGCTGAAGCTGCAAAGTGGCAACATGTCACAAAGTGCACTGGCTCCTCAGTGGCTTCTTGTCCTCAGGGGAAGAAGCTGACATGTTCTCCCAACCCGTCCCAAAGTCCACAGGGCACTGACCTCTCACTTTGTCCTACACATCTATATGTTGACAATTCTGGAAATGCCACAGCTGCTGGTGTTCTGGGGTCCCTTCAGCTGACTGCTGGTTGGCCACCCTGGAGCTAAAACCTCCAACTCACATGGGCCTGGGCTCAGCATTTCATGCCTTAACTTTGCAGTAGCTTCTTAATGTATTTTAAAACACACACACACACACACACACACACACACACACACACACACACACACACACACGCGCGCGCATGCTTGTAGAGTTGTGGCAAGACCATTGATTTTGTAGTTAGAGGACTTAGGTTCCAATCCTGGAATTTCACTTACTAACTGTGGAAGCTTGGGCTAGAAATTTTACCTATCTGAGTCTCAGTCTCATCAACTCTGAAAAATGGGCATTTGACCAGATTCCACTTTAGTTCCCTTTTAGCTCTAGATCTATGTCACTAAGTTATCTCTAAGGACCTTTCCACTTCTAAATATATGATCCTATGAGCCTCTTCTTTTAATCCTGCCACCATTCAATGGCCAGATTAGTATTTTATATGTACATATCTAATCCTATCACTCATTAGGTTGTAAACTTTCACAGACTCCCAACTGCCTGACCTACTTAGTATGAATTCATCAGCTTGACAGTCAAAGCTTTCCAAAATTTGGTACCAGGGTACCTTTCAAGTCAGGTTCAATATGACTCCCCCATAGTGTGAACTTGAAATTATAAGAGCACTGGAAAGTAGATTTAGAGATGTATGATATATAAGGTATGCTGAATGTAATCTACTTCTAATTATAGTTGGGTGGAGAGAGACACAATTACTGATTTTGTTACATGGGGCAAAAGCATGAAAAACATACACATACCAACTTTTAAAGATATAGTTAGTTGAAGTGAGAAGATAGCCTTGGAAACAATATTTTATAAACATACTGAGACCCAGAAGAATAGGTACCTGTTAGCAGAAACTCTAGACTCCCTGACTTTCAAGGGGATGGGGAAGTGGGAATGCAATACCAACAAGGGAGGAAAAAGGTGACTTGATATATGTCAGCTATTGGCATAAATCATAACATATAGTGGCTCCCCACTTTACCAACTATTTTTTTTTGCTAAGTAGATGCTAAGTTCAGTGGTTTCTATGCTTCTAAAGTGCCCTCTAAATTTTGGTTGTTGGGGACAAAGGCCCATTCATAGGAGAAACTGTATTTAAAGAAATGATGAAAGCAGTTAGGGTTTTTTTTGGAGATTAATTGACGTGGTAAAGAACAAAAGCCATTCCCTCTATTGTCTAGAAGAATGGCAATCTCCGGTGATAATGTAATGGAAGGCCATCATTATTACTTCATTTATCATCTTTGCCATCCTCAAACTCCAATATTTATCATGAGTTCTTGATATAGAAAGTGATGTTTTCTTTTAGGAATCCATCATTTCATTTTGTGGTGATTGTTACTAAGTCCAAATAAATCTTGTGGTATTTAACGTGAGCAAAAGAGGGATTGCTTTCATTCATTGCCTGCACTGGGCAGGAGCAAATCAATGTCTTGTGAAAAGCAGCATCAAGAAGGAGAGTGGTATTTATATTTATATCTATATCATTTTATGTCATCTCTTTCTTTAATTTGTGTCTATATGTCTATTTTCCACTCTGTCTCTCTATCCTATCCTATCTATCTATCTATCTATCTATCTATCTATCTATCTATCTTCTATCTATCTTCCTGAAAATTTTGAAAACTACTGGAATTTTGACTTGGCTTTGATCTAGTCTGTCAAGAGCTTTCAAAGCAAACAGTAATGTGGATACAATTGATAGTCCCATTCCAAATATCTATAAGTGGCTGTAGATTTGGCCTGATTTCTCAAACAGGATTCTCATCTTTAATTACTCTTGGCTTTGTTCATAAGCTCCATTCACAATTGCCTCAGAAAAGCTCTTTCTAGCACCTGCTATAAATGATTTTTGGCCTCATTGTCAAAGCTGTGGAGTAAACACACAGAACCTTTCATTTGTTTCTGTTTGAGCCCTTCCCTGTGGAAAATACGATTTTCTGACTTTTCCTCAATGTGTTTTATCAGTTATATCAATATTGATGAGCTGAGAGGAAATAAATGTTACTAAAAAACTTGTGTCTGTTTTTCATCCAGCTTGCCCTCAAAGATTTGCTGCTGGAACCAGCATGCTTGACTGCAGGACTCATGAGCTTCTCCTGTGAAATTTATTATACCAGCCAGACCATGAAACCCTACGGGAGACCCTACATCTCAAACCAACTAACAGAACTACATATTTTCACAATTTTGACAAGTTCCTCTGGGGAGGAAACAAATTAGGTCATTCTATATGTGCATAGATCTGTATATAAGAATGCATATGTCTATGTTATACATGTTTATATACCTGTGTATATGAATATGTGTAGCTAAAAAGATTGATCTGGCTCCTGACAATAAGTTGGGAAAAGGAAGAAACTGAAAGTACAAAAACCAATTAGGTCTTTTACATTTTATATTGGGCTTAGATCAAAGGAGAGTAAAATCTATCAGAGGAAAAAAAGAAGAAAAATTATATCTGCATTTATTTTATTTCAGCCCCCTACCATGGCATATAGAGGCAAGTTTAATAGACACTTATTTGGTCTTTCTGTATGCAATCTCTCCAGTTCACAATCCATCCTTCAAAATACTTCCTGAGTAACCTTCCTAATGCATAAATCTGATCATGTCACTCTGCTACTTTAGGGAAAAAAATACAAAACAAACAAAAAACCTTTGGTGCCTCAGTACTTGTAGTTAGCAGAAACCTGGGTTTAAATACTGCTTCTGAATGACACCAACTATCTCTGTTATTGTTCTGAGCCTCAGTTTCTATGTCTATAGCATAGTAATACTTACATTGTTCATAGTACTACCTAACAGAATTATTGTGAGTTTAGTTTTGCAAACCTCAAAGGGTAAGATAAATGTCAACTATTATTAGCATCACACAACTTAGAGCTAGAAGTTAGAACTTTGGCATCATCTAATCCAACTACACCCATTTTAGAGATGAGAAAACTAGGCACACTCTTCTCATTCCTGTTCAATTTCTCCCTTTTCCATTAGTATTTTCTCAATTACCCATCACAGAGTGACAAATCTTCCCCTTCTCTAAACTCCTACAGCACTTACTACCTGTAGTACCTACACTTACATCACTGACAGTGTTATTTTGCACATTACCATCATTCCAAAGTACATCCAGGTGGTAGCAGGATATCATTCATCAAACAGGGGACTGGAATTTTTAGACCTGGGGTGGAGAAGCTCTGATTACAGTGATAAAAAACACTGAGCTATGAAGCCATTAAGGCAGGTGGAACTGGATCTCAAGTCAAAGCTGGCAAGAATCCAGAATCCAGAAGGTTACTTGAAGCAACATTATTATTGAAGAAGGATGTAAAGTAATCAAAGACTGTACCTATAAGTGGCTGCATCTGGTCAGGAGAAATGGATCCAAATATAGTAGATACAGGTCAAGTCCTAAAATTTACTTATTTCTTATATGCATGCCTTGTCTCCCAAATAGTTTGTATTCTTTGACCAAATGTGTACCATATCCAACACTATCTTTTTTTATCCACTGCCCCACTATACTGTATAATTATATGCTTCACTACTACCAGAGATTACACTCTGACAAACCTAATTCTACCTTCATGCCATAATGAGGCATTGGAGAGGGGCTATAATGGAAGAACAAAGATATAATCTGGGAGAAAAGATATTCCAGTAATATTTTCACACACTTCCCTCTGATAGTTTCCTGAAAAGGAAGCCTAGACCATGGGGTGCCTATTTTACCCAGTAACAATTTGGATTTACTGAGCTCAGCATTTTAGATTCTTTGACACTTTCCCTATGCCTGAAAATTGAAAAGCTGTCTGGATTTACCTGTTTTTTTCACATTTGCTCAGATCAAAGAGCTTTAAGACTAAAGGAGGGACCAAGTAAGGTTCCTCTATCATAAGTAGCCTCATTCTTAGCCAATGAAAAATATTAATAAGTGACTCATACTTGACACATTATGACTTCAACAAATTTGTGTCCCAAACAATTATGCCTTAATTTACATTTATTCAGTGATTTCACTACTGTTTTTTAGCAACTATGAAATAGTTTGCAGAGCAATAACTAGAGTATGAGATAAGTGATTGCAGTTGTATTTACATGTGTATTTGTATCTTATTTGAGCTTTATATATTGGTACTTTCAATTCACTTGGAGAAACATTTTTGTAGCTAACAGGCCCAAGACATATCCCTTTTTCAAAGCTTTACAGACCTTTGGCTGTGGAGTAACCATGCAGAATCACCGCTACTCTCTAGGAAAACGGATGACTACCAGACCTTACTATCTGCACTGCCACTCCACTCTAAGGACCACTGGGTTTTATCATTTGCCCTGTCACTGTGTCCTAAAGACCTCAAGGGTTTTCCATCTGCCTTATAGCTAAACTTCCTCTATGCATTTTCTTTTTTTTTTTAAAGCAATTGGGGTTAAGTAACTTGCTCAAGGTTACACAGCTAGTCATTATTTATACGTGGGTGCTCATTTTCTGAGGCCAGATCTGATCTCGGGTCATCCAAACTCCGAGGCCGGCGCTCTTACTGCGCCACCTAGCCGCCCCTTTAGGGCAATTGGGGTTAAGTAACTTGCCCAAGGTTACACGGCTAGGTTTTTGTTTGTGTGTGTGTTAAGTGTCTGAGGTCGGATCTGAACTCAGGTCCTTCTGATTCCAGGGCCGGCGCTCTATTCACTGAGCCACCTAGCCGCCCCATACTCTCTATGCATTTTCTAACCCAATTAGAATGTGAATTCCTCTAGAGCAATGTCTATATTTCTTTTATGTCTGTATCCTGAGTACTTAGCATAGCACTTGGGACTTAGTAAGCAGCTAATTAATGTTTTTTTTATTTTGTTTTGTTTTAAATTTTAGTACCTTCCCTTGAGTTATCTCTGATTTATCCTGTATATAATTTGCTTTCTATATATTTGTTTCCATGTTATCTCCCCCATTACATTTTAAGCTCCTTGAAGGCAGGGACTATCTTTTGCTTCTCTTTATATAATTGGCACATAGTAGGTACTTAATAGTTATTTATTGATTTTTTTATTGTTTCATTCATGCTATGTGTAAGAAACTAAACTATGTCCTAGGGATACAGAAAAAAACTAATTAGTCTCTGTCCCTGAGTTTACAAGGGGAATATAAAATAAATATAAATTAGCAAATGCAAAGTATGGGATAAAGGAAGCAAAGTTGTATAAGGTACTCTATAAATATGGGAAAATGTATGAAGTACTAATAACTGGGAGGGAGGCAGAAAGGAAGTAAAATTTAACTTAAAAATAATAATCTTGGGGTGGCTAGGTAGCGCAGTGAGTAGAGCGTCGGCTCTGGAGTCAGAAGGACCTGAGTTCAGATCCGACCTCAGACACTTAACACACACACAAACAAAAACCTAGCCGTGTGACCTTGGGCAAGTTACTTAAACCCAATTGCCCTCCAAAAAGCAAATAATAATAATAATCTTACTGTCCCTCTTTCTGCCTCAAGTTTTCTCTCTATATTCATCCATCCTCTCCTTGTTCATTTTTTTTTTTTTTTTTTTAAGCAATTGGGGTTAAAACCCAAACACCACAAACCCACACCACACCCACCAACCCAGGCGGCGCTCTTACTGCCCACCTAGCCGCCCCTTTAGGGCAATTGGGGTTAAGTAACTTGCCCAAGGTCACACGCTAGGTTTGGCGATAAGTGTCGGAGGCCGCTCCGAACTCAGGTCCTTCTACCACCTCCTTGTTCATTTTGTTTCAGAAAAAAGTACTTTCTCTTTTCCCTTCCAAGACTAACCTCTCCACTTGGACTTTGAATACATGCACATACTCCACCTGAGATTTTACTCAAATATCCCCTCTCTGTCTTAAATATTGACACCATTCTTCTTCATGGGCTCCACCTACCTTGGTCAGTTAAAATATTCATCTCATGGGTTAGAGTCAAGATGGCAGAATAGAAACAGCACTTCCTCGGAGTTCCTGCCCACACCATGTCAAAATTGTGTAAAAGGGGGACTCTGAACGACCTCTGGAGCTCCAGAACCCACAAAATGACACAGAGAAGCTAACTTCCCACTGAGGACAGCCTGGCAGCCTGGCAGGGAGCCGCCCTGAAATGGTAGAGAAATTGCATGAATACAGATGTGGTGGTAATGAGAAAAGAGAGGAAGATCTGCCAGTGTAGAGGGTAAGTGGGATAAGGGATTAGGAAGAGTCACAGCTGACTGAGATGTAAGCAAGGAGAACTGAAAATGGTGGTATTCTGGGAAGAGAAAAGGAAGACAGGAAGAGCAGCAGGAAGAGGGAGATAATGAGTAGAGTTGAACTGCTGAGTTTATGCTGCCTGTGGGACATAGAATTTGCATTTCAATCTAATTGATCCAAATAATTCACTGTAGTTATTCCAGAGTGTTTTTTCAAATACAGTTATAAATGCACCACCTTAAACCTTCAATAAGGCATCAGTGTGAACTAAATTTTATAGAAAACAAGGAAAGCTGGATGTTTCCCTAAATCACCTGCTGTTACTTCTAGCACACATGAACTCTCTTCCATTTTCTAGCTTTCTTGTCCTACATCTATGTTTTATGAAGATTTAAGAAGACAATAGCCAAACTCAGGATTTCTTGACTCAAAGTCCAATAGTCTGGTATGCTCCAAACCCTACCCTAGAATTGAGGAGAAGGAGGGGAGATGTAAAGAAGAATAAAAGCAATATGTTCCCTTGCAGAGGTGGGAAATTAAGGTAATTACACCAGCAGAATACTAGCACTCCCAATTCTCCACAGTAACATTATTTTAAACAATGGAATTGTGACAAGTTGTAACTTACAATTAATGAAGCCACTGTTGGTTGTAGAGGGCAGAACTAAGGTTGTGGAAGAGTGTAGAAAGATAGATTTATATGAGGAAAGTTTGATATAGTAAAAATTACCTAACAATTTAAAGTTATAACAAAATGGAATGGGCTGATATAGTATGGTATTGAGTTTTCTGTGACTTGTATCATGAAATAACTCTGTGCCAGGAATACAGTGGAAATTCCTATTCAGGTATAGTTTGGATTTAATAACATCTAAGGTCTCTTTCAATTCTGAGATTGTTTTATTCTATGAAGACATATGTGTTTGTGTGTGTGTGTGTGTGTGTGTATAAAGAAGATTGATATATCTTTCTCAAAATCCATAGTTCTTTCCATAAATTTTGTTGATCTTGAACTATTATAAATATTGATTCAATCTCCTTAGCACCCTCTGTTGAATGGCAAGGAACATCACTGCTATCTAAAGATTTAATTATACATACAATTAATGAAGACACCTCTCATAAAGATAAAGGAATTCCTCTTTAAATGAAGCTACAACTATCTAGAAAAAGATATTTAGCCCTACCACATAATGCTTTGGGCTATGGGTAATTTAAACACATCAGCTTGCTCACTGGCCATATTGGGTCCCATTTGATCTCCTTCAGTGAATATTGTTATGGCCTGATTCATACGACTGATGTTAACTTTCTAGCACAAGGTAATTAAGACACCTGGGGTCAGTAGGAGCTCTTCTAATTAAGAAGAATTTTAAAAAATAATTCTGCACACAATCCATTAGAATCCCCACTGAACTCTAGCACCAAATGTTCACCTCCATTCATTTGGTTGATACCTATTTAAGGGCAGCAGGATTCTGCTATAACATCTGTTCAAAGACACATGTGTCTCCTTAAATTTGTCTTCTTGATGATTGCTGTTACAGAGTCCATGATCCAAACTATTCTTCCCCTTACTGTGGATTCATGACTGAAACTGGTCTAGTCTGTGCCCTTCTAACTATCTCATTCAGTAAGTAGCATTTATGATTTATGGCAAGGTGTCAGTCATTACTATACAATGTTAAGTAAACTACCCCCCTCCAAAACAGTGGACTGAAATGACTGAATAAAATGCATCTGTTATATCTTATTTCTCAGTATTTATACCTTCCACTGATCTTCCCCAAATACAATCCTTTGAGCTCCCACTACTTTTTCCATCTATCACAAATTCCAAAAAACACATTTACTTTTATTTGAATACACATACACAGAAGCCAAAGCCAATCTTCATGATTACTGCAACACAGTTATTATAATAGATCTTTCATAGCACTCAATTCTCTGTCCAATGGAGACTGACTGCTGCTCATGACCTCATTGCCAATACTTTCTAATTTAGAATGTTGAGGCTACTATGTATGCCTTGGTCTATTGATTCAGACCATTTGACACCTCAAAAGCTACACTTGTACCTGAGATTTCATCCAAAGAGATAGAGGAAAATTGGCCTATAGTCTTCAGTAAGACTCCATATTTCTACTCAGTGTAACTGCCAAGTATCAAAGAAACATTTCCTATAACTTTAATTTGTCAAAAGATCATCTCCAAGGATATTTTCAAACCTCCACACCTATACTTAGGAAGACATATTTAGGCATCCATCTGTAATGGAAATGCAAATTTAAAGATCTTCCCTGCCCCTAGGCCCTTTGAAAGGCTTAAGAGACTCTGAGAACCTTCCTTAATTTAAAAATATACTCTGCCCCCTAATAGGCTGAATGTGGTCACATGGAGCCTGTGGCAGGAAGCTTGGTTTTCAGGAATGCCTACACCTTGATGCTGTGTGATTGGGCAGTGAGTCAAGAGGATGGTTACATTCTCTGACCCAGGAGAAGGCTATATAATCCCTGATGTGAGGCTTTGCTTTGGGGCTCACTTTGAGAAGTGTTGTGTGATTTGACCAGATGAGAATCTGGGTGCCATTGAGAGCTCCACGGCTTTGAAAACCCAGATGTTGATGCTTCCCTCTCTGGTAACTGCGATTTGGTATTGATGTAATGGTTGGACAGTCTAGAAGCCTGTCTCTGCTTGATCTGTTTCTCTGTCTTGTAAGTTCTGTCTGTATACTCTGGAATTTGGGGTGCTAACCATTTTCCCCTGAACTAGATAAACAATATATATTTGATTGATTAAAGTAAGCTTGTTAACCAATTTTGGGTTGCTTTCTTTTAGAAAAGCAAATCTAAGAACCTGTGTTGGCAGCCACCCTGGGGATGCTGGGGTGCTTGCTGCTACACCATTCTAGAAAGATAAAAAGTTGCTAGGAATCATAGGGAGAAAAATTTAATATCCTTAGATAAGAAACAATTAGGTGTCAGTGGATAGAGAGATAGACTTGAAACAAGGAAAACCTGACTTTAAATCTTGCCTTATTATCCCTGTGACTGAGAAAATTTCAACATCAACTTCAGTTTCCTCATCTGTAATATTGAAATAGTAATAACTAACACCTATTTTTCAGGGTTGTGAGATTCAAATGAGATAATGTATGCCAAGTACTTTACAACCTGTAAAGTGCTATACAAATGTTGACTATCAGATAGTTAAAAAGGGCAAACTACCCACCATCTAGTTCTACCATAGAGCTTTCAAATATATTTATACCATTTCATGAACCTCCTTCCACTAATGCCTCAGGAACCATAAACACTTTCCTACTGCTATAGTTCTTTGCCTGTCTTTGAGCTAGAGGGCATCTATAACTATTGGCTTATGTGCCTCCTTTCTCATTTCAGCAAAGCTACTTTGAGAAAAAAATATAAAGAACTAGCTAGAGAACTCCTAAAGAAGGGAAAAGGCAGGATTTCATAAGCAATATTGAACAGCAGACCACAACTTTTTAGTGATTTAACTAAGAGTATAAGATCCCTTTACACTTATTTTTGTTAATTTTAAAATAGGAAATTTAATAGTGTAAATTACTGCCTTCAAATCCTCCAATTTGGTGTCTCCCATTAACTTGTTGAATCATGCAAGATTCCTTGATAATAATAGGAAAAAAATTAGTTCAACGAGCCTCTGAATTATATTATTAATTTATACATAGAATGTGGAAAATTGTGTTCATCAAAGGTTGTCACTGTCATGGACAATGTCAAGTCTAGGGTAGTCAAAATATTTGTTTGATTTATATCCTATAAATATGTAGGTCTTTAAAATGCATTTCTTTGCAAACCACACTGTTAAAAGCCACCCCCAACCCCAGAAGACTACCAAAATGCCTTTAATGAGAGTCACAATTTTCTAGAAGGTCACACTCCCTTGAGTTCCCCAACTCACCCATGTGTCTCCTGGCTCATCAGTCAGGCAGCCCTACATATGGCTCACTGTGTTCTTCACCTTAGTTCTCTTCTGAAACAGTTACAAGAGGCTTCTCTTCACTAGCCTCTCCTTTGAAAAGGACAGCAAATTCTATTTATTTTTCATCATGTTTAATCTGTTTAATCAGGAAACTTGTTGCCCAAATAACACACTGATCTTTAAAACAATTATCCAACCAACTTGGTGCACACCGGTTAGTCCTTCCCTTTGGTCACAGAGTCAGACCTTGGCAGGATTGTGACAAAGAAAGGATGAACATGATTTTTAATAATGTATTAAACTAAAATGGATACTGATGGTTGTCATTTAACAATTTTTCAAAACTCAACTGAGGGAATATCTGCATGAAACAGAAAATAAATGTGTATGGAATCAAGGAAGTTCCACTCTTAGGCTTTGTGATTTTTCTTCACAAGGCATTGCTTAATTCAGTCTAAAGATTCCCTAAATGACATGATGCCACATTTGAAGTCAGAGCATCTGGCTTTCAATATTACTTGCACTACACACACACACACACACACACACACACACACACACACACACACAACTTCTAAGGTCCTGAATGGCAATTCAAAAATGAAATCAATATGACACAATTGTATGATATATTTTTTAACATTTTAAAAATGTTTTATTAACTTAATTATTAAGGAATGTGTATTTTGATGTAATAGAATAAATAGGGAACTTTAAACTTCTCTAATTTAATTTTTATAATGAACATAAGCACATATACATGGGTATGCATATCATACACACACACACACACATACAAAATTACATTTAACAAAATATGCTTTGTGTCTTCTTTTGTACTTCTTTTTTTCCTTAGCATTTACAAATATAGTTTATTGATGTTCTTTTTATTGTGTATCTATCAACACCAATTGATTTTCCATTCCTGATGCCAAAGTGTTCCTTTATAGCAAATATGTAAAGAAATTCTATTTTAAGAATTTAGTAATAGTCCTTCATAGAATTGGTAACATGAGCATGTAAACAAAGCCAGATAGGACAATATTGACCCAGATGGGCATCGATATTTGCTTATAAATGTTTGTGGAGCAGTAGTAGATAAATCCTTTGGCCTAGGGTCTTGAAGTCCTGAGTTCAAATGTGGCCTCAGGCCTTCACTGGTATGTTCTTGGGCTTACTTAACCTCTTTCTGTCTCAATTATCCTCAGCTGTAATATGGGAATCATAACAGCACCTCCTTTCCCGTGCTGTTGTGAGAACCAAATAAGATATTTACAAAACACTTAGCACAATGTTTGGCACGTAGTAAGCATAAATGATTGCTCCATTTCCCTTCACAATTGAGTAGTCAGGTACCTCTAGTTGCCTACTTATATATTTGTTAACTTGAACTTTTCCAGTATGAAATGACCAAAAAAAATTGTAAAAAATCAAGTACTATGCAATGGCCCTCTCAAACAAGTTTGTCTCCCCTGGGGTAACTGAAGAATCTTTTGTTTGTATTACCTTTTAATACAAATTATCTACCTCAATTCACTGCTATTGAGCATTGCTAGGGCTTAGCTATCATTCCCAACCAGCCATTACACCTGTCACTGCTAACAAGTTTCTTGTTACACTTTAACCCTGTAGCAATAAGTACACTACTCTCAACAGCAAAACTTTTACTTTTACTTTAAGATCCACTGAGGTTTAGTGATAGTCCATGTCCGCCTTAAATAGGAAGGATCAGAATTTCCTTTGAGATTTGGTTAGTTTGCCCATTGCTAGACTTTAGAAACAGAATATTCAGGAAGTTACACTAACTTTGCCCATTCTGCTTCTATGCCAACTCAGCAACGCCTTAAGTTATCTTATGAAAGGAATCAACACCTGATATTACTTCAGATAAAGGGTTTGTTTTTCAGTGTTTATCCCTAAACTCAATATGAGAGTTTGTACAACTTACCTGTCATAAAAAAATTAATTTAAATCTATTCAGTGTCCTATCATATGGCTTAAGGATAGAATTTCAATGAATCTTCTTACAGTGTTCAGCCCAATACTTGCCTGCCAGTTCTGAATCTCTAAATACAAAATGAACCATCTGTCCCTGAGGAGGAAAAGAAAAAGGAACCTTAAAATAAATTGTCCATAAATTTTTAAAAATCTATCTTCAATTTAAAAAATATTCATCTTGATTATCTCTACTTCTGAAGTAGTCCCTCAGTTCATTTTTAAATGTATTTATTTAAAACAATACTTGTCTATTAGGTTAAATTAGCCATCGCAGTTTTCTGGAGAAGGGCATGAATTCCCTAGGAAAGCAAGCATGGGAAATTGCTTTCTACTGCTTAAGGGAAGTCTGGAAAAAGCTAGTGAAAGCTGATAAACTACTTTGACTTGGCAGATCTCTGTACTTTTAAATGTTAAAATGAAATTGTAGTTGAAACCTTTGCTTCCTTGTAATCTTGACAATAACCACTTGCTTCCTCTAAGGCAAAAGTATCTTGAAAGAAATGACCAGTTAATAAAATTTTTTTAAATTAAACAAACAAACAAACTAGTTTCCACCTGGGATCGTTTACCTAGCATTAATAAAAATAGATGAAAGATAAGTAGCAAGAAATTTAGTACAGATTTTGTTGGTTTTCTTAGCATAGTGGCTTGTACTTTTTTAATTTAATCCAGATCTGTGATTTCATCCATGTGGAAGATTTTCTATGTGAAAACATCCTCCATCAGTGGTTATTGGGAAATTCTTTGTACCTTACAACTTAACAGAGATTCTTGAGAGGGCACTGAGAAGTTAAATGACTTACCCAAGTTCACATAGTAATGTCAATGGTAGGACTTGAACCTAAAGCAGCCTGATTCCAAGGCTAGTCTTCTACCTATTATACCATGCTTCCTCTCTTCTTGCCCAAAGCAGATATTTGATAAATGCTATTGGAGAGGGATTTCATGATCCTTGGAAGCTTCAAAAGGATGTCAACAGTTAGGATGAATTTAAGCATAAGGATAGGAATAGATAGGGATTGGACCTATGATTTTATTTATAAAAGTAATTCTGAGATGAGGAAACTTCCTCTTTTAATGCTGATCAGTACCATCTCTATGAATATTAATCTTAAGACATTCCCTAAAGCAAGGATATTAAATGACTTACCCAGGGTCACACAGCCGGTATGTGTCAGACATAGGTCTTAATCTGTCCTGGTACTGATGTCAACTTTCTTTCCACTCTTAGAGGTCCAAAATACTTAATTTGAGAAATATAACAAAATGTTGCCAGTGTGTTATGGCAGAGTCTGTATCTAATTTCCAAACATATTAAGTGATACAAGGTATAGGCACATACTATTTATGAAAAATGCAAATTAACCATACTTTTTGACTCCCTCTTATTCATAGCTAATAAAACCCCAGTGAAGGTGGATAGATAATTTGATACTCATTTCTGATAACCTAGAAAAAAAAAAGAACTTCACTTCTTAATCAAGCTTCTGACATCTAAGGCATCTGCCTAACTTTTTACTTTTTTTCTTTTCTTGAAAGTCAGATTTAAATTGATATTCAATCACATTGTTCTCTTGAGGCATAAGGTCATATCCAATTTTAATATTTCAAGTGAACAATGTTGCTGAATTAACATTGGCCATGAAATTTTAGTGAACCTATGAATAGATAACGCAACAAAGCATTATTAGATATTGAGATGTAAGGGGTTTTTTTCTCTCTTTTAAAAGAATATTTTATAAGGAGTGAGAGGTTAAAAAGGACTTGTCCTAACTAAATATCATAGGGTTACTTTTTAAATAGTAATGTCACCTAATGTTGTTTATAACACTTTAGTCTAAAATAAACCTCTCTTTTATTATATTACCCAATACTATAGTAGCAAAAATGCAAGTGTTAGGGAACATTTTAGTATGTACATTTTATATGAGAAAGCTGACTTGCCCAAGGTCATAGAGATCATAGTAATTTTAGACCTGAGGTTAGAATCTAGGCTTTCTGACTACTGTGCCAATGAACATTCCACTGTACCAGAATTTTAAATGTTTCCATGGTCTAAAATAAAAGTCAAAGTACAAATATGCAATACCACATTAACTGGTACCACATTAGGTCCAAAATTAACTTTTACACTTTATTATGAGGATCAAATGCTCTCATTTGAAGCACCAGGAAATCCAATCAACCATCTAGTCAGTCAATTATCACTTATAAGTACTTGCTACTATTAAGCAATGGATATATATATAGGTGCTGGGGGAGATAAAAAAAAGTAGCTGAAAATACTACCATTCATCAAATCCCCCAAAGTTTAAGAAATCATAGTGAGAAGTACTATTCAGCCACCTTCTTGTGGTCAAAGAAAATCATAAAATAAATAGTGTTATTCAGGATTCCCTTCTATCCCCTCTCTGTTTAATTAATATTAGTTAATTAGTCCAGGAATCTCTAAACATTTTGGATCCCACGGCACACTCAGGAGTAAATCATTTTGATAACTCCCTGAATAATGCACAGTCCTTACTTATAAGAATATATATATATGAAATATATATATACATATATATGCATTATATTGCACCAATAATTATGCATATACAAAAATAAAAAATAAGCTAAAGAGTATTAAATAAAAATGAAATGACATTTGATCTTAGAGTAAATAGAGAGCCATTGGAGTTCATTGAGTAAGAAAATGGCATAGTCAGATATTTAGGAAAATTACGTTGGCACTTATAAAGACATGAGGATCTCCATCACTCATCTCTGTGCATCCTCTAGCTGTCCCCCACCATTACACTTCAACTCGATCTACTTATTTCTTTGACTTTATTTAGGTCCAAATAAAAACTATATTTTAAAGAAAGTTTTTCATAACTCCTCTTAATTCAAGTGCCTTCCCTATTAATTATTTCTCACTTATCCCATAGTGTAGTTTGTTTGTTTTTGTGTATTTAAATGTTGCTACATCCATTAAACTGTGAGCTCCTTCAAGGCAAAAACTGTATTTTGCCTCTTTTTGTAATCCCATCACTTAGCACAAGATCTGGAACACAGAAGATACTTGATAAAGATTATTGACTGATTGATGAGGTAGGGATACCAAAGGTTTAACTGTTGTGATAAAGCAGATAAGCGGCGATGAAAGTGGAATCTTAATGTAGTACCGATGCAATACTCATAGCACCAACAGAGACTGTAAATATGCTAACATAGTTCTCAATCACAAAGTATAATAGGCTCACCATATAGAATACAGAAGAAAAACATTTGTTCAGACATGAGAAATCCAAATTCCAACATCAGGAAAACAAAGTCATCATTGCAACATAGAAGTTAATATACCACAACACAGTAGAGCCACACCATCCTTTATCTTTCCCACAAACCAACACTCACAAGCCTAGTTTGTTTTTTTTTCCCCCTTGGGTGCATCCTCTCTCTCCCACCACCTAGCTGCTCTGACTCTCAGCTTCCTGTGGGCTCCCTCTTCAGCAAACTCCATATCTTCTCCTCCTATTCAATTCAGACACTCCCACCAAAACAAAAAGAGGTAATCTTTGGGGCTTCTACTCATTGGCAACTGTTCTGGAAATGAGAGTCAACCAATAGGTGCAAAACCAGCCGGGGAAATTGTTGCATCCACAAAATGATCTAAGCATTGAGATGTGGCTTTGTTAAAGGTGGGAATTTTCTGCTGGTTTAGGGTGAGGTTAGGTAACTATGCTGAGATATATACTTCAGGTCAGAAAAAATAAATTGGGGGCTTTAATAGCAAGAAGCAGGGAGGAGTTAGGGAGTATTTGGAGACAATAGTTGAAGGATGCAAAATGGTTTTGTTAGAGACAGCCTGAGGATTGGCTAATGTAGAAAGCATGGACTGAGATTCACCATCCCATTCTCCACATCGATGATTTTACATCCTTTCAGGTCATGCCATAATAACAAAGTAGCCAAAGCTTCCACATTGGAGATCATTGAGCTAATTAGCATATTGGTATTTATTGAGAAGCCACAGAGTAAACAAATGTGCATTAGCCAAGGATAGTGGAAAGAGTATTAAATTCAACCAAAATATCTGATTCCATGCCGTCTCTACAATTATCAAGTTTTGGGACCCTTCCCAAATCTCTTCTCAGATGTGATTCATTTTAACAATGTATACAATGGTGACTATATCCCCCACTCTACCAATATCACTGGGGTATTTGTGAAAATCAAGTGGAAGAAATAATGTGGAAAAGCACTTTTAAAATTGCGTAGTAGAAAAGCAAGTGAATTTGGAGTCATTCAAGGGACCTGTGATAAAATCCAAGCTCTAGAACTTACAACCCGAGTGACCTTGGGTATATCCATATGCCTTTTGATTTTGGTTTTCTTATCTATAAATTTAGGAGGTTGGATTAGATTACTTCTGCATTAGATTACTTTAAGCCCTATATCTATCATCTTGTTAACAATCACAGTTCACATGTATATTGAGCTTTAATATTTGTAAAGGGATTTACATACATCATATCATTTAACCTTTATAATAACCCTGTCAAGTAGATTCTATTACATCCTTATTTTACAGATGAGGAAACTGAGAGAGATTCAGCTATTTTAAAAGCTAGAGATTTATGAGGCAGGTTTCAAACTCCTATCTTTATGAATATAAGTTCCACATTTTAGTCACCTATATAACCTAACTGCCTCTAGCTATTAAACAAAAAAATAAACTAAAATTAGTCATAAATCTTTTTTTTCCATATAGTTTATAACATCAATGAAGATGCCTCATTTTAACCTAAATGAACTGAATTATTACTTGAGCTCTTCATTTCCCTTTTTGTTTGTGGACATTTGATGTGTAGTAATAACACTATAGCATAAAATCTATATCAAGGGTGGGGATCCTGTGGCCTTGAGGCCACATGTGACCCTCTCAAGTGTGGCCCTTTTACTGAATCTAAACTTCACAGAACCAATCCCCTTAATAAAATGATTTGCTATATAAAACTTGGACTTAGTCAAAAGGCCACACCCAAGGATCTAAAAGGCCACATGTGGCCTTAGGCCACAGGTCCCCCATCCTTTATATACATGATTTGACTTACACTCTCACAGACACTTAAGTTCTAAAAAGAGTTCATAAAATAAATAGTCCACTGGGAAGATTCATTGAAAGACAAATGGAATTCAGTTTGTGGAGATATTAAAGTGAATTCCATTAATGTCAGAGTTATTCACAGAACACTCATCATCCAGGGGTGGAATGGCTATGATTCAGAGGATAAGTCACCAAACAGGCACATCGCATATACTGAGGAGGCCAACTTCATTTTTTATTATTAGAATGGTACTGATAATAATTTTCACCACTCTGCTGATGCCTTGTTGTAATGTGAAGGTAACCTTCATTCTCAAAGGACGTGTGAACAGAATTCAAGTTTTGTCTCATCATCCCAAGTTTGAAGAACATTAGGCATGACCCTTTTAATGGGCCATGTGGTTGCTGTCAACACATAACCCCAGAAAGTTCAGGGTTCATTTCCAGAAGGTAAGCCCCAAGGATAAGAATATATTTACCATAGCAATTTATGACAACCATGCACTAAAACATGGAAAGCTCGATTTCAATTCAATAAACATTTATTATGTGCCTGCTATGTATCAGACATTGTACTAAGCACTGTGGATAAAAAAGAGCCAAAGGACAGTTTCTACCTTCAAGGAGCTTACTCTAATGGGGGAGACAACACACAAACAGATATATACAAAGCAAGCTATAGAGAGAATAAATTGAAATAATTACAAGAGGGAAGACACTGGATTTAAGGGTTAAGGATGGCTTCATGTAGAAGGTGGGATTTTAGTTATGACTTTAAGAGAAACCAGGGAAGTCAGTAGCTGGAGTGGAGGAGGAAGATCATTCTAGGCATAGGGTTCAATCAGAAAATGTGGCCCAAGCCAAGAGATGGAGTGTCTTATTCACAGAAGAGCCAGAAGGCCTGTGTCACTGGATCAAAGAGTACATATTGGGGAGTAAGGTGTAAAAACATCAGAAAGGTAGGAGAGGAATAAGTTATGAAGGGTTTGGGATGCTGAAGAAGCACTTTTTATTAGCTCCAGGAGACAATAGAAAGTCACTGGAGTTTATTGAGTTGACTGGGTGACATGATCAAATCTACATTTTAGGAAAAATCACTTTAAGTGGATAAATGGAGAATGAATTGGAGTGGGAAGAGACTTGGGATAGCCTCTAGTAGGGTTACAACAAAAAGGCCTGACACACTGAGGGTTTTCACTAGAAAAAAAAAGGCAGGAAAAAAAAAGGAGTAAAAGCAGTGTACTCAAGAAATGATGCAAAAGTAAAATAGATAGATGTTGGCACCAGCCTGGATATGGGGGTGGTGGTGGTGAAAGATAGTGAAGACAACATAACTAATACGGAAATATGTTTAATACGATTCTACATGTATAGCCTATATCAGATTGCATGTCTTCTTGGGCAGGGGTGGGAGGAGGGAGGGAGAAAAATTTAGAACTCAAAATCTTATAAAAGTGAATATTTAAAACTAATAATAAATCAATTAATTAAAAATGAAAGAGAATGAAAAATCTAGGATGACACCCAGGTTGCAAGCCTGAAGAAAGGATGGCATTACCATATACAGTAATAGGGAATGAGGTGGGGAGGGGAGGGGGAATGGTTAGGTGAAAAGATAATGCATTTGGCTTTGAATATATTGAATTTAAGTTGTCTAGTAGACATACAATTCAAGATGCCTGAAAGGAAGTTATAAATACAAGATTTGCCATCAGCAGAGAAATTGAGGAAGGAAAGGTAGATTTGAGAATAGCTAATGAGATCATGAAGTGAAGTAGCATATAAAAAGAAGGCCCAGTGTAGAAACAGTGTGTCCAAGCCACTCTGCCCCCAGATTTCCTCCAAACTATGTAAAAGGGGACTCTGAACAACTTCTGGAGCCCCAGCACCCACAGAATGACACAGAGAAGCTGACCTCCCACTGAGAACAGCCCAGCAGCCCTGCAGGAAGGACTAGCACAGCTCTCTGGGAGCCAGCAGCACGCAGATAGCCGAGCCCAGGTCCACATGAGCCACAGTTTTAGCCCCAGGGCGGCTGGACAAGCAGCCGGCTGAAGGGACCCCAGAACACCGGCTGCTGTGGTGATTCCAGAATTATCAACATAGACATGCATAGGACAAAGTGAGAGGTTAGTGCCCTATGGACGTTGGGACCAGTATTTGGGGAATGCATCGGCTTCCTCCCCTGGGGTCTTGAAGCCGCTGAGGAGACATGCCATTTTGTAGTTTTCAGAGGCAGCTCCAGCTCCTGGCATGTGAACTATAGGGAGATCCAGAGATCATTCTTCGGGGGTAATCGCTCTTGCTTTAACCTCCCTGGATTTGGATTGTGATCTGGGGTGGAAGTCGTGGGTGGGTTTCCAGCTTGCCAGAAAGGGAAGTTGCCCCCCCCCACATGTTTTGGATGAAAATTCCCCTATCTGGCTGCAAAGACATAGTGTGGCAAAAAGCCCAAAAGTCAAGTAATTAAGTGGCAACATGCCAAGGTAAAGGAAACAAATTAAACAGAAAAATGCAACCCTAGACTCGTACTTTGGGGGCAAGAAGGGTTGAACCATGGAGCAGGAAGAAGACTGTGAGGTCAGAAATCCTGCTCCAAAAGCCCCAGGGGAAAACATGAGCGGGTTGCAGGCCATAGAGGACCTTAAGAAGGACTTTAAAAATCAAGTAAGAGAAGTGGAGGAAAAATTGGAAAGAGAACTGAGAAAGATGCAGGAAAAGTATGAAATGAGGGTCAACAGCCTGACTGAGGAAAACAACACCTTAAAAAATAGAATAACTCAAATGGCAAAGGAGGCCCAAAAGGGCAATGAGGAGAAGAATGCCTTAAAAAGTCGAATTTGCCAGATGGAAAAAGAATCTCAAAAGTTCACTGAGGAGATTCATTCCTTCAGAGTTAGACTGGAGCAAATGGAAGCTAATGACTTTATGAGAAATCAAGATGCTGTTAAGCAGATCCAAACAAATGAAAGATTAGAAGACAATGTGAAATATCTCATGGGAAAAACCACTGATCTGGAAAATAGATCCAGGAGAGACAATTTAAAAATTGTTGGACTACCTGAAAGCCATGATCAAAGAAAGAAACTAGAAATCACCCTTCAAGAAATTCTCAAGGAAATCAAAAGGAACTTATCAAAGTTGAACTATTTACATTCCTATATGGAAAAGCAATATCTGTGACTGATGATATCTTTCCCACTATGAAAATAATGGAAGAAGGGGGTGTGGTCATACGAATACATATGTGAATGTGTGTGTATATGGTTACAGTTACATATGGATAGAGGGCATAGGTTGATTTTGTTGGGAAGGGAGAATACTCAAGGGATGAAATTATGAGGTGAGAGAGGAAAGTGGCAAGAGGAGATGGGGAGAGACATGGTAGGGTAAACTATCTCATGTAGGGGAAGTGGGTGCAAAGGAGGGGGAGAATAAGGAAGGCTAAAAAGGCAAAACCACATTCACATTGAATTTGGTTCAGGGAGAAAATGACATACATACTAAATGGGATATCTCAACCTGCAGCAGGATAGGGGGAAGGGGGATGAGAGGAGAGATGATGGATGGGAGGGCATCCTTGGGGTGAGGGGAGGTTGGAAGTACCCACTATAGAAGAGGGACAGGATCATGTAGGGAATGGACCAGGTGGGGGGTGGGATGAGTGGGAGGGAATTATAAGCAGCCTTGTACAATATATCTACTATGATAATGTTTTGCATAGCTAGACATGTACAACATATACTGAATTACTTATCTCCCAAGAGGGAATGGGTGACAAGGGAGGAAGGAAATGGATCTGAAATTCGAGGTCGTAACATTAAATGTTTCAAATATATATATAAATACTATTATTAATATTCTTTTGCCTATAATTGGGAGATAAGATGTGCAGGCATTGGGACACAAAGATTCATCTTCCTCTAATGGAAAAGTCGATGGGGGTATGGGAGAAGGTATGGGAGAGAGCAGATTGGAGGAAGCGATATCTTGTGGGACTGCTATTCTGGGAGGTTGGGTAGGGGAATAATGGGGGGAAAATGATTGTAACTCAAAATCTGGCGGAAATGAATGATGTAAAACAGAAGTTAATAAAGTATTTGTTTAAAAAAAAAAGAAATTCTCAAGGAAAATTGCCCTAATGTTTTAGATCCAGAAGGCAAAATAGAGGTTGAAAGAATCTACCAATCACCTCCTGAAATAAGATCCCAAAAAGAAAACTCCCAGGAATATTATAGCCAGGTTACAGAATCCCCAGATCAGGGAGAAAATACTACAAGCAGCCAGGAAGAAACAATTTCAATATTGTGGAAACACAATCAGAATAGCCCAGGACCTGGCAGCTTCTACACTGAAGGATAGAAGGGCATAGAATACGATATTCGAGAGGGGAAAAGAGCTGGGAATGAACCCAAGGGTCACCTACCCAGCAAAACTGAGTATTTTGTTTCAGGGGAAAATGTGGTCATTCAGTGGAATAGAGGACTTTCAAGCATTCTTGAGGAAAAAGCCAGAATTGAATAGAAAATTTGACATCCAGACACAAGAAGGAAGAGATGCCTGAGAAGGTAATCAGGGAAAAGAAATCAAAAGGAACTTATCAAAGTTGAGCTATTTACATTCCTATATGGAAAAACAATAACTGTGACTGATGAAACCTTTCTCAGTATGAAAATAATGGAAGAAGGGTGTATGGTCATATGAATACATATGTGAATGTGTGTATATATGTTTACAGTTATATATGGATAGAGGGCATAGGTTGAATTTGTTGGGAAGGGAGGATACTCAAGGGGAGAAATTATGAAGTAAGAGAGGAAAGTGGCAAGAGGTTATGGAGAAAGACAGGGTAGGGCAAACTATCTCATGTAAAAGAAGCAAGGGGAAGTGGTTGCAAGGGAGGGGAAGAATAGGAAGGCAAAAAGGCAAAACCACATTCTCATTGAATCTGGTTCAAGGAGAGAATGACATACATACTAGGTGGGACATCTCAACCTACAGCAGAATGGGGGGAAGGAGGAGGAGAGGAGGGATGATGGATGGGAGGACATCCTTGGGGGCAGGGGAGGTTAGAGGTACCCACTATGGAAGAGGGACAGGATCAAGTGGGGAATGGACCAGGTGGGGTGTGGGATGAGGGGGAGGAAATTATAAGCAGCCTTGTACAATATATCTACTATGATAATGTTTTGCAGAGCTAGACATGTACAACATATACTGAATTACTTATCTCCCCAGAGGGAATGGGTGACAAGGGAGGAAGGAAATGGATCTGAAATTCAAGGTCTTAAGATTAAATGTTTCAAATATATAAATACTATTATTAATACTGTTTTACTTGTAATTGGGAGATAAGATGTGCAGGCATTGGGACACAAAGATTCACCTTCCTCTAATGGAGAGGTCGAAGGGGGTGTCGGAGAGGATAGGGGAGAGAGCAGATTGGAGGAAGTGATGTCTTTCAGGACTGCTATTCTGGGAGGTTGGGTAGGGGAAAAACAGGGGGAAAATGATTGTAACTCAAAATTTGCCGGAAATGAATGATGTAAAACAGAAGTTAATAAAGCATTTGTTTAAAAGAAAAAAGAAGGCCCAGGACAGAACCTTGAGGAACATCTATAGTTAAAGGGTATGATCTGAAGAAAGACCCAGCAAAGGTGACAGAGAGAAAAAGAAATCAGAGAGATAGGAGGAAAACCAGTGGACAGTAATATCCTGAAAACCTAAAGAGAAGAGAGTATGAAGAAGGAGAGAGTGGTCAACAGTGTCAAAGGCTGCAGAGAGGTCAAAAAATGAGAGATGAAAAAAGGCAATTGGCTTTGCAAACTCAGAGATTGTTAGTAACTTTGGAGAGAGTACTTTTGGTGGAACGATAGGGTTGGAAGCCAGATTATTAAGGGTCAAGAAGAGACTGTGAGGAGGAAAAGTGGAGATAAACAGGCTTTTTGAGAAGTTTAGCTACAAAAGGATGAAGAAAGAGGACAATAATTAACAAGGAAGGAAGGATCTAGTGAGAGTTTTTACAGGATAAGAGAGTTTGAACATGTTTTTAGGCAACAGGAAATGAGCCAGCAGAGAAGGAGAGAATGAAAATAAATAAGAAAATAGGGATGATAAAGGGGACAATTCATTGGAGGAGATGGGATAGAATGGGATCACTTAAACAAGTAAAGGAGCTAGCAATGGCAAAGAATAAGACTATTTTATCACATGAAACAGGGGTTGGGGTTGGAGGAGGAGAAAGTACCAAAAGGCACATGAGTGATAGCATAAAAGGGGAAAAGAGGAATTTCATGACAAATGACCTCAATTTTTTCCTGTAAAATATGAGAAAAGGTTCTCTGCTGAAAGAGCAGCGGGAGAGGGATCCATGAGAAGTTTGAAGAGGGAAGAGAAGGTTTAGAAGAGCCAAAGTGGAATGGTGAGTTGATTAGGAAGGTATAATAAGAATGCCTAATAGCAGTGAGAGTCCAGTTTAGATAATGTTACCTAAATTTGTACTGTATCCAGTCAGAATAGTTCCATGATTTTCCACCTTCATTCAACAGCACATGTGTAAGAATAAAGATGATGAATGAGAGGAATTATCTGACTATAATAAAGTATTATAATAATGTTGCTAGGGACTCAAGAGAATAACTATACTCAAGAGATTTTAGAGCTTCATTGGTTCACCAATGAGACAAAGTGGGGAAAAAAGGAGAGAGTAACTACTGTAGGGGTGATTGCTTGGAAAAATAGGGGTTTCAAGAAATTGGAGGACATGATGAGGATGCATAAGGTTGCATAAGGAAAGAGAGATGTGAAAAGCCAGTAGATTTTGGTTTCAATGGTAGAAGGGAGAACCAACATCAATACATGAAGAATCAGTCAGCAATCATTATTAAGCAATTATTATGTACCAGGAACTTTGCTAAGTGCTGGAAATAAAAATAACTTCAAGAAGAAAAATAATCCCTTCCAACAAGGAGTTTGCATTCTAATGAGGAAGGACAATACATAAAAAGAAACCAAAAAGCTAAGGGGGAGAGAACAGCAGCAGTGGAATGATGGCCGCATTTTAAGTGAGAAGGCCAGTACTCATATCTCAACTCTGCCACTTCCTGGCTCTATGACCTTGGGTAAATTACTTAACCTCTGTAGACCTTGGTTTCCTCATCTATAAAATGAAGTATGTGATGACCAACTATGGCAGACTGGACTCTTTTCAGCAATGCAGTGATATGTCAATCCCGAAAGACTCATGAAGGAGAGAACTGTGACATCCAGAACTAGAAAGAACTGATCCTGAATCCTGATGGAAGCAAACTAATAGATCTTTTCCTTTTTATTGTTTGGTTTTCTTTCTTCTTTACCATTTTTCATCCCACCTAGTACAATATGCCTTTGTAACTGGACTAATGTCTAATATGAATGTATTTGCAGATCCTATACTAGAGTATATGCTGTTGTGGGGTGTGAGGGGAGGGAGGTAAAGGAAATTTGAAATTCAAGGAACTATGGAATTGAATCTTGTTAACTGAAACTAAACTAATAAATTAATTAAAAAAAGAACCCCCCTCCAAAAAATAAATAAAATAAAATGAGGTAGTTAAATTAAACAACCTCTGACATCACTTCCATCTCTAAACTTGCCATGTTACAACCCTTACCATTTTTGATTGATTGAAATATAGATAATTACTAAGTAAAATTATGTCCAGAAATTAGAAAGTTACTCCTACCTGCATCTTTAATCTTATTAAAGTTCTAATGAATAGAAAGAATAGAGAAATATAAAGGTACAAAATTGAAATAACTTGTGCCTGTGTGTGTATGTGTGTATGTGTGTGTTGTCTTGCTTTGTTTAAGATTAACTGACCTTCAAAAAGGAGGACACTCATTTTGAAAAACTTTAGACTGTGATACAAGAGGGAAGCAACTGAAAGCATAAGCACTTTGCAATGTGTCCAGAGTCTTTGGTGAGAAATGATTTATGCCAAGTGAGTAGATAAGAATGCTGATTTAATTTATTATCCTAGAGACCTGTTTCTTAGAAATAGGGTAATCTAACTTTTCACAATGCATCCATAGCATTTTTTTTGTTCTCATTTACAAGACAGATAAAGGTTTTGATGAGAAACTGGGTTTTACCCTCAAACTATGCATATGCATGCCATATGCTGCCTAACGTTATTATTTACTTTTTGTCTGTGCTCTCTGTCTCCTTAACTAGATGGTAAATTCTTTGAGAAAAGGGTCCTCTGAATTCCCTAGCAGTGTGCTGCTCAGTGTCTTCTGTATAGCAGCCACTCATTAAAGGTTTGTTGACTAATATTGATTATAAGGGTGTGGGGAATTCAATCTTTTCCAAAAATTAGTAGTTTGGGCATGAATAAAAATATTTATGATAAATATTTCTCATCAGTACACCACTCCTAATACAGACCAAATTTCAGAGCCTTTATTTGGCAAAGTGTATTCTTGCTGATGATCTGCTTTCTCCCACTTATAAAAACATCCCTAGACCAGAACACTTGAAAAATAGTGCGAGTCACTGGGGGAGTTAGTGCCCTCCATTTTAGAACTTTTACTCTGGACCAAGTTAATTAGTCAATAAAGATTTATTAAGTGCTTACTAAAGGGCAGGCACTGTGGTAAGCTCTGGGGATATAAAGTAAGGTAAAAGACAGTATCTGTTCTAGAAAAGCTCCAGGGGTTTGGGTGAAAATAGGGACTAAGCTATACAATAGCTATGTACAATAATCTACATACAGAATTGTTTTTTTGCTTTTTTGGAGGGCAACAGGGGGTGATTTGCCCAAGGTTACATGGCTATTTTTTGTGTTAAGTGTCTGAGGCCAGATTTGAACACAGCTCCTCCTGAGTCCAGGCTGGTGCTCTAATCACTATGCCACCTAGCCGTCCCCATACAGAATTTTTTTAAAAGTCATCTTGATTGCTGAATCAGTTCAGGCTGCATATTACATATATGTATGTGTGCTTGTATATGTATATATATTTGTGTGTAGGTGTATATGTATATACTTATGTGTATGCGCATGAGTACATGTATATGTATGTACTTGTGTGTATACGTATAATGCACATGTGTATATGTATACACATGTAAATACACATATATGCATTTTGTATGTATGTGTGCATTATTATGTATATGTATATGTGTATATAGCTAGTTGCAGACAACCAGACTGATCATTCTTCATATCCCATGCAGAATTCTACCCTAGACATTTTGCTATCTTACACACCACTGTTTAAATATCCAAGCCATGACTTACACATGAATTGGATTTAAGTGAGGAAGGGGTGTGCAAAATTACCAGCTCTACTTTCTCCTCCAGAACCATCTAGGTCCAGTGGCCAGATATAGATCAGGATGACTGGAAATGGCCCTTTGATGCAGTGGGAAACCTTGGCCTTTTTAATGTAAGTTCTTTCTGAGTTTTCACTTTGACTGAGGCAATACCAATTCAGTGATTAAGGTTAGATAAGAAATGAGCCAAGAAATGGTCCCTTTTACCTAATCAAAAAAAAATTAATTTGGAAGGGAAATCCCTCAGGATATCTGGTCTAAGCAGAAACAATTACCTTTTATGTTTACTCTGTGCTATCAGGGCCCAAACAATGACCACTAAGGGGTGGCTAGGTGTTGCAGTGAATACAGCACCAGCCCTGGAGTCAGGAGTACCTGAGTTCAAATCTGGCCTCAGACACTTGACTAAAAACTAGTCTTGTGACTGGGGCAAGTCACTTAACCCCAGTTGCCCTACCCTTCCCTCTCCAAAAAAAAAGGCAAAAAAAAAAAAAAAAAAAAAGCAAGGACCACTGAAGGGGGTTTACCCTGGGACCTATTGCTGGTCAATCAATGAAAGTCAGAGTGGATTGCATTTAAGCTTTTGTCTTTAAGAACTTAATCTTGCTCTTAAACCTAAATATCTTGTTAGGTTGCATCCATCAAAATGTATGTTCCTTTGGGCAGAGCACCTGAAGGTAAAGGTATGATACTCTATGTGGACAAAAGGAAAGAAAGAGAGGCTAAGCAGCTACCCAAGAGAAGATTTTGAGAACTTCTAGGAACAAGAACTGCTGGGAGCCACAACATCTGGGAGCAAGCAGCATTGAGGCTGAGCAGCTACCATGAGTAAGGAGAGGAGAATCCTTGCCTCAGGGAACCTGTTTTGTTTTGAAGGCTTGGGAATGTGGGTGTTCAATGCATTAACTATGTGTACCAACTGTACTGTAATGATTTTGACTTTCTGGTTTGGGGACTTAGTTTATGGTATTTGAATAAATGCTTTGGCTCTGTCCTCCATGTAGAGAGCCTATTGTATTTTGTGATTCACAACTACACCAGCATATTTATAGTCACCATGGGTGTTGTGAATATTGCATTATTGTTACACTGACACTCCACCGAAAGTATATGTATATCAACACCTAAATCAGAGTAGCTGTGGTGGTTCTGGGACCTGTGGATCAAGGAAGTCACCTGAGGTGACTAGTTATATTTCTAAAGTTCCATTCAGTAAGAGATTTAAAGACATCAAAAACTGACAAGGTACAAGGTCCCCTTCCAAACTCCTTCCATGTCCTCTTAACCCTTATTCACACCTACTTCTTCTTTCCAAACATCCCCCAAACTAGTTGTGACTCTCTCAGAATCTCTGGAGTCATATAGAACCCTAGAATGGGTTTCTTTAAAACTGACCCACATACATAGGGAATCCTCCAACACGGAGTCTGATTGAGACCAGAGCAGATCTCTGGAGTTGGTTGCAGTTCTTTGGTCCTATTCTAGCCCCAAACCCAAACCTTTCAGGCAAGCACTTTCTCCTAGTGTAGCAAATGCCCTTTAGGTTAATCAGATAGCTGGTAAACAAACCAATATGCATCCAATAACTTCACTGAAATCTTTTTAGAGTGAAGGTGCAGTAAAATAGATTTAGATTCTTCCTGAATAATGTCTACTAGCCAATTCTTCAAAAGGAAAATAATTCTATGAAAATGCTCCTATTGGTGAAATATTATGAACATTTTTCTATCTTGGGGGTGGAGGGTGTGAAAGTGAGACAATGGGACATGCTAGATAAAATGCTGAATTTGGAGTCAGAAAAGAGCTCAGCACATATACCACTGCTGTTATTTACTGGCTGCACAACCTAGGCCAAGTCATGTCAGTTTCTTCTGAGACTCATGATTCCTGGAGTAATTAGCTCCTGGGGGCATTGAGAAGATTAGATGAGATAGTATTTGTAAAGTGCTTCAGAGACTTTAAAACCTCATATAAATGTCAGTTATCATCACTGAAACAAGTTAAGTGTAATTCCAACCTGCAGCTACACAAATATGTAATTCCTTTATTCCATAAGGTGGCCTGGTGATGCCATGGATAGAGCACTGTAAAGCCAAGCATGAGCAGTTTTCTAGAGGACTGCTGCTCTGAGCAGCTTCAAAGTTCTGATTACATAGTATAGTGAACTCTCTATTTATTCAGTAATAAACTAAGACAAAACATTGACAGTAACCAAAGTAAGGAATTCACAATGTTATGATATAACAACTTATCACCAAAGTGGCCATGTAGTTTTAAGCAAAAAATATCATTCAGTAAGTCCTTAACTCAATCATCCTTATGGATCAAGCCTTCTTAGGGGACTCAAAGGTCAAAGTTCTCCACTCCTAGGTCACAGTAAATCATGATCTTCTCAGTCAGCATTAAGTACCCAAGGAGAGATCTTTTCATATTGACTCTAGGCTGGCTCTCAGATTCTAGGGTTCCTCTTCCATAGATCCAGCTTGTGCCTGAATCTATCCAATCATCACATGGATTCACAGGTAGGCAGCTCTTAGATCCTTGTTCAACTCCTCATCCAGCTCCTCATCCATTTCCTTGTCCAGGTCCATATTGAAGCTCACAGTGTCCATTCCACATCAAGTCCTTCAAAGTTTCTGATTCTGGGAAGACAAAATTTAACAGAGCCAAAACAACATTCATAGACATTGCCAGCACCATCATCAATTCACTATCTACCTATGAAATCAACATAGATCCACATATAAGGTCTGAGAACTCAACACAGATCATCAGTACAGTTCCAGGACCCCCGAATCCCTCTTCCAGGACCTCTGTAAATATACAAGAAAATCTTCTTTCAGGGCTCCCAGTAAGGTCCCAGGGATTCTGTACAAAGTATCACAAACAAAAATCAACACAAACAGAACAGACAAACAGAGTGCCTGGCCAATCCAAAGTTCCCCTTCTCAATTCTGCCACCACAAGTGCTCTCTTCTCAGTTCTGCTTTCTCCTAGCTTGGAGCTTCTCCTTATATATGGTCATTAGCTCTTCCCCTTCCTGTTGCATCAGCAACAGGGGTTCATAAGTTCTGGGGGTTCACAAGTTGTGGGGTTCACAAGTTCTATTTCTTAACAATGACTTGATATAATCATGGACAAGGCTTAAAAGAAACTTGAACTGAAACAAAGTGCTAAATAATTAAATAGCTGAAACAAGGAATTAAGTACTGCTTTGCTTGCATCAAGCACTGAAACTAGAGAAAAACCTAAATTTAAATCCTCCCTCAGATACTTACTGACCATGTGACTGTGGGTAAGGCACTTTATCTCTGTCTGTCTTACTTGCCTCAACTGTAAAATGTGGATACAAATAAAATATTGTCAAGATAAATGAGACAATATTTGTAAAACGATTCAGAAAACTTTAATAGTTAATATAAATGTTAGTTATTAGCTATCATTATTCCTCCGGAAATCTGAATGAATGCCCTGAGATCCACCTAGATCATATATTGTTTAATGTTACAGCAGCTTAATCCCATAATCTATTTTAAGATACTTTAAAGGTAACATTATACTTTTAAAAACCAGTCAGATATTATTGATTGTTTGATGTTGTTTGTTCTGGAAAGGGACTGATGACATACCTTTGGAGAAAAAACTTCATGCAAATACAAGGTATTATTACATCAGGCATTTTTGAAACTTGGCTTTCCATTCCTGGCAAAACTTTTGGCTTCCTGAATACTGTGTGAAGAATGAGCAACTCCCACAGATTTTGGTTTCAGGATTCATCGCAGTCCAGCTCTCTTTCCAAGATAACCTTTTGTTATGAAATACATGTAATTTAGTAGAAGTCTGATTTTTCTATCAACTTCTCCTTACCTACACCATATGAGTCAGTTGGTTATCACCAGTATCTGTTTCAGGATGTAGCAATTTGAAACAATAGTCAGCTTGTGCACTTGACATTCTAGGTAGAAAACTAATCTCATGGAGATTGTCCTATTTTGTAAATCTGGCAGGAGGCTACTGAGCTGCCTGAGATTGTGCCAGCACTATGTCTTATTTTTTTCCCAAGTGATTAGAGTAATAAATCCCTCCCTTCAGCCCCATCTAAGTATATACTCATTAAAATCCAGGCACTGGAAAACACTTTGTTATTTTTAGCACAAAAAGAAAGCGATGGTCATATAGATGCTTCTTTGTTTTCTATTTTTTTTTAAAGAAATATAGCACAAATATGGCCTAGATTAGCTAATTCCGATAGCACCTGTGGACCAGATGCTTCTGATCCTTAATTCATGATTACTTCTCATTCCTCGGGAGTATAACCTTGGAATTCTTGCCATTGATGCAATTAGAAAGCAAGCAAGTATAATAGCCAAAGCTTGTATACATAATGTCCTGGTATTTGCATTTTTATACTTTAGGGAAATTTCTTTTATTATGCTCGAGATGTCTTCCCATTTATTTTTCTCTGTTTTGGGCTTTCCAGTATTTTAAAAGATGAGGAGATAAGTTTTAATTTCTTACCTAGCTCTTCACATCAAAGTCTTGGACATACATTTATCTGTTTGTTCAATTGTTTATTCATTCATTTATTTATTTTTAGAGTAGAAGTTCATTGGCTACTCACTGCCTGTCCTACTATTGATTGAAGCATGAGTTTTGATCTCTATTTCCAACCTAGACCAAATTACCCTTATTTAGGTGATCTCCTACACCCTGCTCCTGCACTGTTTGATCCTGAATTAAGTGTGGACTTCTAATGCTTTATCTATACTATGTATCAGAACTCCTCAAAAGATCCACCATACTTAGCCTCCCAATAAATTGGATTATTGGCACATACTATTATGTCTGTCAGTCTTAGACATTTAAACTGATTAATAGAGATAACAAGGGACTAAACTGCTTTGTTGTTATCCTTAAGAGTTGTAGGTGTAGTGAAACCCACATATACACACATACCATTGAGTCAAATTGTCAGGTGGCTATATGATAGCTACATTGCTTATACAGAACAAATAACTCTGTGGGGTGGTGAGATTTTACAGAATATTAATAAGCAAGCAAGTAGCTGTTATGTGGTATGTATAGGCATATATATATACATATATATAAACATATGTGTATAACATGTTTATATACACATATGTGTGCATGTTTGTTTATATAGACATATATAATGATCACCTGAAATTTCATCACTGTACTGATTGACTCCAGCTTTCATACTCAATAATGTCTCAATTTCCTTAGTTACTTCTCCTCTTTGGAGGACTGGAAGGTGTAACAGTAAACTCCTCCCAAAGCCTCCCTTTATAGAGGGCTCAGAACTTTCAGAACTTCCCATGTAACCCTTTGCTTTCCTTCAGCACCTCTGAGTGGTTTTAGAACATCATGCACTTATATCAAGTGCCCTCTGTTGCACTTCCACTCTTTCAGCTTCCTATTATGAATTTTTTTTTATTTTGGTCCCCATTTTATTTATTTTTTAATTAAACAAATGCTTTATTAACTTCTGGTTTACATCATTCATTTCCACTAGATTATGAGTTACATTTTTCCCCCATTTTTCCCTACCCACCACCCCAGAATAGCAGTCCCACTAGATATACCCTCATCCAATCTGCTCTCTCCCATATCTTCTCCCATACCCCCTTCGACTTTGCCATTAGGGCAAGGTGAATCTCTGAGCCCCACTGCCTGGACATCTAATGAAACATTTAATTTTAAAACTTTGATTTTCAGATCCATTCCCTTTCTCCCTTGTCACCCACTCCCTCTGACAAGACAAGCAATTCAGTATGTGTTGTACATGTATATCTATGCAAAACATTACCGTAGTAGATATATTGTAAAAGACTGCTTTTATTTCCCTCTGACCTGTCTCACCTCCCACCTGGTCCATTCCCTACTTTGATCCTGTCCCTCTTTGATAGTGGGTACTTCTAACCTCCCCTCTCCTCAGAATGCCCTCCCCTCCATCATCCCCTCTCTCATCCCCCTTTCCCCTACTCAGGGGAGTGAGTGAGGGTAAGATATTCCATTTAGTATGTATGTGATTCTCTCCTTGAGCCAACTTCAATGAGAATATGCTTTTGCCTTTTTGCCTTCCTGTTCTTCCCCTCCCCTGCAACTACTTCCCCTTGCCTCTTCTACATGAGATAATTTGCTCTACCCTGTCTCTCTCCATCTCCTCTTGCCATTTCCCTCTCTCACCTCTTGACTTCACCCCTTAAGAATCATCCCTTCCTTGGGGCGGCTAGGTGGCGCAGCAAGCAGAGAGCCAGCCCCGGAACCAGAAGGACCCGAGCTTGGATCCGGCCCCAGACACGAAACACACAAAGAAAAACCCAGCCACATGAAACTGGGCAAATCACCCAACCACAATTGCCCTCCAAAAAAAATATAATAATCATCCCTTCCCATCAAATTCAACCTGTGCCCTCTATCCATGTATACCTGTGAACATATGCCATATGCCCTTCTTCAATTATTTTCATAATGAGAAAGGTTTCATCAAACACAGTTATTGTTTTTCCATGTAGGACTGTAAATAGTCCAACTTTGATAAGTTCCTTTTGATTTCTTTTCCTTGATTACCTTCTCAAGCAACTCTTGCTTCTTGTGTCTGAATGTCAAATTTTCTATTCAACTCTGGTTTTTTCATCAAGAATGCTTGAAAGTGCTCTATTCCACTGAATGACCATATTTTCCCCTGAAACAAGATACTCAGTTTTGCTGGGTAGGTGACTCTTGGGTTCATTCCCAGCTCTTTTGCCCTCTGGAATATCGTATTCCATGCCCTTCTATCCCCCAATGCAGAAGCTGCCAGGTCCTGGGCTATTCTGATTGTGTTTCCACAATATTGAAATTGTTTCTTCCTGGCTGCTTGTATTATTTTCTCCCTGATCTGGCGATTCTGGAACCTGGCTATAATATTCCTAGGAGCTCTCTTTTTGGGATCTTTTTCAGGAGGTGATCTGTGGATTCTTTCAACCTCTATTTTTCTCTCTGGGTCTAAAACATCATGGCAATTTTCCTTGAGAATTTCTTTAAGGATGATTTCTAGGTTCTTTCTTTGATCATGGCTTTCAGGTAGTCCAATAATTTTTAAATTGTCTCTCCTGGATCTATTTTCCAGGTCAGTGGTTTTTCCCATGAGATATTTCACATTGCCTTCTATTCTTTCATTTGTTTGGATCTGCTTAACAGCATCTTGATTTCTCATAAAGTCACTAGCTTCCATTTGCTCCAGTCTAACTCTGAAGGAATGAATCTCCTCAGTGAGCTTTTGAGATTCTTTTTCCGTCTGGCAAATTCGACTTTTTAAGGCATTCTTCTCCTCATTGCCTTTCTGAGCCTCTTTTGCCATTTGATTTAGTCTATTTTTTTTAAACAAATGTTTTATTAACTTCTGTTTTACATCATTAATTTCCGCCAAATTTTGAGTTACAATCATTTCCCCCCATTATTCCCCTACCCAACCTCCCAGAATAGCAGTCCCACAAGATATCGCTTCCTCCAATCTGCTCTCTCCCATACCTTCTCCCATACACCCATCGACTATTCCATTGGAGGAAGATGAATCTTTGTGTCCCAATGCCTGCACATCTTATCTCCCAATTAAGGCAAAAGAGTATTAATAATAGTATTTATATATATATTTGAAACATCTAATGTTACGACCTCGAATTTCAGATCCATTTCCTTCCTCCCTTGTCACCCATTCCTTCTTGGGAGATAAGTAATTCAGTATATGTTGTACATGTCTAGCTATTCAAAACATTATCATAGTAGATATATTGTACAAGGCTGCTTATAATTCCCTCCCACTCATCCCACCCCCCACCTGGTCCATTCCCTACATGATCCTGTCCCTCTTCTATAGTGGGTACTTCCAACCTCCCCTCACCCCAAGGATGCCCTCCCATCCATCATCCCTCCTCTCATCCCCCTTCCCCCTATCCTGCTGCAGGTTGAGATATCCCATTTAGTATGTATGTCATTTTCTCCCTGAACCAAATTCAATGTGAATGTGGTTTTGCCTTTTTAGCCTTCCTTATTCTCCCCCTCCTTTGCAACCACTTCCCCTTGCTTCTTCTACATGAGATAGTTTACCCTACCCTGTCTCTCCCCATCTCCTCTTGCCACTTTCCTCTCTCACCTCATAATTCATCCCTTGAGTATTCTCCCTTCCCAACAAATTCAACCTATGCCCTCTATCCATATATAACTGTAACCATATACACACACATTCACATATGTATTCATATGACCACACCCCCTTCTTCCATTATTTTCATAGTGAGAAAGATATCATCAGTCACAGTTATTGCTTTTCCATATAGGAATGTAAATAGTTCAACTTTGATAAGTTCCTTTTGATTTTTTTTCCCTGATTACCTTCTCAGGCATCTCTTGCTTCTTGTGTCTGGATGTCAAATTTTCTATTCAACTCTGGTTTTTTCCTCAAGAATGCTTGAAAGTCCTCTATTCCACTGAATGACCATATTTTCCCCTGAAATAAAATACTCAGTTTTGCTGGATAGGTGACCCTTGGGTTCATTCCCAGTTCTTTTGCCCTCTGGAATATCATATTCCATGCCCTTCGATCCCTCAGTGTAGAAGCTGCCAGGTCCTGGGCTATTCTGATTATGTTTCCACAATATTGAAATTGTTTCTTCCTGGCCGCTTGTAGTATTTTCTCCTTGATCTGGGGATTCTGGAACCTGGCTATAATATTTCTGGGAGTTTTCTTTTTGGGATCTTTTTCAGGAGGTGATCGATGGATTCTTTCAACCTCTATTTTGCCCTCTGGATCTAAAACATCAGGGCAGTTTTCCTTGAGAATTTCTTGAAGGGTGATTTCTAGGTTCTTTCCTTGATCATGGCTTTCAGGTAGTCCAATAATTTTCAAATTGTCTCTCCTGGATCTATTCTCCAGGTCAGTGGTTTTTCCCATGAGATATTTCACATTGCCTTCTAATCTTTCGTTTGTTTGGATCTGCTTAACAGCATCTTGATTTCTCATAAAGTCATTAGCTTCCATTTGCTCCAGTCTAACTCTGAAGGAATGAATCTCCTCAGTGAACTTCTGATATTCTTTTTCCATCTGGCAAATTCGACTTTTTAAGGCATTCTTCTCCTCAATGCCCTTTTGGGCCTCCTTTGCCATTTGAGCTAGTCTATTTTTTTAAGGTGTTGTTTTCCTCAGTCAGGCTGTTGACCCTCATTTCATACTTTTCCTGCATCCTTCTCGTTTCTCTTTCTAATTTTTCCTCCACTTCTCTTATTTGATTTTTAAAGTCCTTCTTAAGGTCCTCTATGGCCTCCAACCCGCTCATGTTTTCCCCTGGGGCTTTTGGAGCAGGACTTCTGACCTCACAGTCCTTTTCCCGCTCTATGCCCCCAAAATAGGAGTCTAGGGTTGCATTTTTCTGTTTCCTTTGCCTTGGCATGTTGCCACTTAATTGCTTGACTTTTGGGCTTGTTGCCACACTATGGCTTTAAGGCCAGATAGAGGAATTTTCGTCCCGAACGTGTGGGGGCAACTTCCGTTTCTGGCAAGCTCTAAACCCACCCACAACTTCCACCCTAGATCACAATCCAGATCCAGGGAGGTTAAAGCAAGAGCGATTACCCCCCAAGACTGATTGCTGGATCTCCCCACGATTTGTAGGCTGGGAGCCGGAAATGCCTCTGAAAACCACAAAATGGCTTGTCTCTTCAGAGGCTTCTAGCCCCCAGGGGAGGGAGCTGACGCATTCCCCAAATACAGGTCCCAAAGTCCATAGGACACTAACCTCTTACTTTGTCCTAGGCATGTCTATGTTGATAATTCAGGAGTCGCCACAGCTCCTGGTGTTCTGGGGTTCCTCCAGCTGGCTGCTGGCCCTGCCGCTCTGGGGCTAAAACCTCGGCTCACGCGGACCTGGGCTTGGCTCAGCTCCTGCGCTCTGCGCGCTGCACGCTGCCAGGTCCCAGACGGCTGCACTGGGCCTTCCTGCAGGGCTGCTAGGCTGTCCTCAGCGGGAGGTTAGCTTCTCTGTGTCGTTCTGTGGGTGCTGGGGATCCAGAAGTTGTTCAGAGTCCTTTTTTACATAGTTTGGGGGGAATCTGGGGGCAGAGAGGCTTGGAAGAGCTGTTTCTACTCTGCCATCTTGGCTCCGCCCCCCGAGTTAGTCTATTTTTTAAGGTGTTATTTTCCTTAGTCAGGCTGTTGACTGTCATTTCATACTTTTCTTGCATCTTTTTCATTTCTCTTCCCAAATTTTCCCCCACTTCTCTTATCTGCTTCTTAAGGTCCTCTATGGCCTGTAGCCAGCTTGGTGCAGGAGTTCTGATTTCACAGTCCCCCTCCATGCTTTGAGCCTCTTTGCCCCTAAAATAGGATTCCAATGTTGAACTTTTCTGTTTATTTTGTTTCATTTACCTAGGCATATTGCCACTTAATTACTTGATTTTGGTGCTTGTTGCCACAGTAGTACTGCCACCAGACAGGGGAGCTTCTGCCCAAACGTGGTGTCTTCACAACTTCTGCCAGTTGGGTGGCCTCTGTAAAGCCTCCACCCACTCTGGCAAGTTGGATACGCACCCAAACCCCCCCCCCACCCCAGACCACAATCCAGATCCAGGCAGTTTAAAGCAAAAGCGATTAACCCCCAGACTGATTGCTGGATCTTCCTACAGTTTGCAGACCAGGAGCTAGAGCCACTACTGACACTGCAAAATGGCTTCTGTGCAGCTGTTTCTTCAGCAGCTTTTTGCCCCCAGGGGAGGAAGCCACGTGTTCCCCAAATACTGGTCCCAAAGTCCATAGGGCACTAACCTCTCACTTTGTCCTAAGCATATCTGTGCTGATAATTCTGGAATCGCCACAATTGCTGGTGTTCTGGGGTTCCATCAGCCGGCTGAAGGCCCGGCCGCCCTGGGGCTGAAACCGCGGACCTGGGCTAGGCTCTGCGGGCTGTGCTGTTGGTTCCCAGCGAGCTGTGCTGCCTGCTCTCAGAGCGCTGTGCTGGCCGTTCCCTGCAGGGCTGCTGGTCTGTCCTCAGCAGGAGGTTAGCTTCTCTGTGCTGTTCTGTGGGTGCTGTGGCTCCAGAAGTTGTTCGGAGCTCCCTTTCACATTGTTTGAAATTTGTGTGGGGCAGAGCACATTGGAAATGCTGTTTCTACTCCGCCATCTTGGCTCCACCCCCCATGAATTTTTTTTCCAAAAAATTGTAAGCTCCTTGAGGGCATTGACTGTCCTTTTCCTATTTGTATCCCTAGTGCTTAATATAGTTTTTGACACATAGTAAGCACTTAACAAATGCTTATGGAATTGAATCTATAATTGCATACATGCACATATGTATATGTATGCATATATATGTAAAATGCATATATATGTATATATGTATGATCACACTGGATCTCTTACTTTATACATTAGTATAAGTACATGCTGATTTACCTTCTTTCTAATTTGTGAACTTAACACATTACCTGATGGCAAAAAGGGATTATGATAATATGATAAGATGTACTACCCCAAAATATATTTTCATAGCATTTTTCCTTACAAAAGATGACAATAGCCCTCATTCAAAACTAAATGTCTTATATATGTGTTTTCACACTGGTATCATGGTAAATATCCTGTTTAGCAATGGTTTTTAATCTGAATTCAATGGCAGATGGATTTCTTGGGGAATGGCTATTAGGTTGATTGGTAAAAATTCTGTATTTTCACTACCCTCTAAATGAAATTTGACATTTCCTAAAATTATTTAAAAATCTTATTATGAAAAGAGACATAAATGTCAACAGACAAGAAAGGGATGCATGATGAATACAAAAGTTAAGAATTCTTTCTATAAAGCACTTTTGATGAAACAATCCTACTTTGTATCCTACAGTCATATAAATAAGAATATATAAATAGGTAAATAATAAACATAAAATAATTTAAATGGAAAGACAGCAGCCACTCAAAGCATCACAAAAGGCCAATAAATATTGGTATTTGAATTGAACCTTGAAGGATACTTGGGATTCAAAGAAGCAAAGATAAAAATTTACAGAATTCCAGGACAATGCAGACAGAGATTCTGGAACTGGAGTGTCATGTGTGAGGATCAATGAAAGAATCATTTTAGCTGGATTGTAATGTGCAATAAGAATGGAAAAGTAAGTTGAAGATAGATTGTGAAAGGCATTAAATGACAGTAAAATACTGATTTATAAATAGCTATTTAGAGCACATTTTGAGAATTATTTTAATGGTTCTTTATGACATAGAAATGACCCTGACTTCTCAAAAGCTATTCCAGTAAAGCTTTGCAGGTCTTACTAATAAGGAAAAAAAGACCAAGTATAGTCCTACCAAAACATTCCTTGTTTACCTTAATAAGAATTAGCCTAGCTAAGTTTAGAGACACATCACCAAATGGCTTTTCTTAGGGCAATACATATGTATGTATGTATGTATGTGTATATGTGTGTTACTATAGCAACTATTATATACTAAGGAGTAAAGGTATTGTGATCTTGAGTAGAGAGAAGTGAAATCCAAGATCTTTTGAAGTATGGGAGTAAAAAGTAACCTTCAAAGATAAGCTGTATTTTTAGGGATTCATATGGTGAACCCAAGGGAATTCCATGCCCACAATACATGGTTCATGACTCCTATAATACACAAAGGCTTTGTGAAGACAGTGGGATCTCTGTGATGGCTTGGTGGTTTGTAGCAGAGGGTTCTTGTGGCACTTGACATAGCATGGGAGAAGTCTCAGAGGCATATGTGTGACCATATAACCAAGGGCACTATGAGCAAGTATGTCTGGGAAGAGTCAAAGGAGCAACTGTGGGATAGGAATTATTGGAGAACTTGAGCTACTCCAGGACATCCTTGGGAACAGTATGTACTATTTGACTGAAGATTTCAGAAATGGCCTATATTTTAATGAAAAACCAGTGTAGAGCTCAATTTCCTCCTGTGTTCCTCAATTCCAGTAACCATAAAGCTGTAATAACATATTTTTACATTATGCAGCTACCAACCTACCTATACAAAGAGATAATTAATTAAATAATATGCATATTATTATGAAAGATGCCATTTAACAATCGTTTAGCCCTACCATAGACCATCTAGAAAAGTCTATATTTCTTTACATTGCAGATGAAACTTCCAACCTGCATTCCAGCAATCTAACCCAAGAAGCCTACAGTCTATATGAATTGAGAAAAGGTCCTCTAGTAGCCTGAATCAACTGAGCACCAGTACCATTAAAATCACAGGGCAGATTTCTTAACTGATAGAGGTAAAATATCAGGCAAAAGAGAGTAAGGTGGGGCAGAGCCAAGGTGGCAGAGTAGAAACAGCTTATCCAAGCCACTCTGCGCCCAGATTCCCCCCAAACCATGAAAAAAGGGATTCTGAACAACTTCTGGAGCCCCAGCACGCACAGAATGACACAGAGAAGCTAACCTCCCGCTGAGGACAGCCCAGCAGCCCTGCAGGAAGGGCCAGTGGAGCACTCTGGGAGTCAGCAGCACACAGCCCGCAGAGTGCAGGGAGCCGAGCCGAGCCGAGCCCAGGTCTGCCTGAGCCTCGGTTTTAGCCCCAGGGCCACCAGGCCAGCAGCTTGCTGGAGGAACCCCAGAACACCAGGAGCTGTGGCGACTCCTGAATTATCAACACAGACATTCCTAAGAGGTTAGTGTCCTATGGACTTTGGGACCAGTATTTGGGGAATGCGTCGGCTCCCTCCCCAGGGAGCTAGAAGCCACTGAGGAGACATTTTGTAGTTTTCAGAGGCAGCTCCAGCTCCTGGCCTGCAAACTGTAGGGAGATCCAGTGATCAGTCTTGGGGGGGGGGGGGGTAATCGCTCTTGCTTTAACCTCCCTGGATCTGGATTGTGATCTAGGGTGGAAGTTGTGGGTGGGTTTACAGCTTGCCAGAAACAGAAGTTGCCCCCACACGTTCGGGACGAAAATTCCTCTATCTGGCCTTAAAGCCATAGTGTGGCAACAAGCCCAAAAGTCAAGCAATTAAGTGGCAACATGCCAAGGCAAAGGAAACAGAAAAATGCAACCCTAGACTCCTATTTTGGGGGCATAGAGCGGGAAAAGGACTGTGAGGTCAGAAGTCCTGCTCCAAAAGCCCCAGGGGAAAACATGAGCAGGTTGCAGGCCATAGAGGACCTTAAGAAGGACTTTAAAAATCAAATAAGAGAAGTGGAGGAAAAATTGGAAAGAGAAATGAGAAGGATGCAGGAAAAGTATGAAATGAGGGTCAACAGCCTGACTGAGGAAAACAACACGTTAAAAAATAGACTAACTCAAATGGCAAAGGAGGCCCAAAAAGGGCAATGAGGAGAAGAATGCCTTAAAAGGCAAAATTTTCCAGATAGAAAAAGAATCTCAAAAGTTCACTGAGGAGATTCATTCCTTCAGAGTTAGACTGGAGCAAATGGAAGCTAATGACTTTATGAGAAATCAAGATGCTGTTAAGCAGATCCAAACAAATGAAAGATTAGAAGGCAATGTGAAATATCTCATGGGAAAAACTACTGACCTGGAAAATAGATCCAGGAGAGACAATTTAAAAATTATTGGACTACCTGAAAGCCATGATCAAAGAAAGAACCTAGAAATCACCCTTCAAGAAATTCTCAAGGAAAATTGCCCTGATGTTTTAGATCCAGAGGGCAAAATAGAGGTTGAAACAATCCACTGATCACCTCCTGAAAAAGATCCCAAAAAGAAAACTCCCAGGAATATTATAGCCAGGTTCCAGAATCCCTAGATCAGGGAGAAAATACTACAAGCAGCCAGGAAGAAACAATTTCAATATTGTGGAAACACAATCAGAATAGCCCAGGACCTGGCAGCTTCTACACTGAGGGATCGAAGGGCATGGAATATGATATTCCAGAGGGCAAAAGGACTGGGAATGAACCCAAAGGTCACCTACCTAGCAAAACTGAGTATTTTGTTTCAGGGGAAAATATGGTCATTCAGTGGAATAGAGGACTTTCAAGCATTCTGGAGGAAAAAAACAGAATTGAATAGAAAATTTTACATCCAGACACAAGAAGCAAGAGATGCCTGAGAAGGTAATCAGGGAAAAGAAATCAAAAGGAACTTATCAAAGTTGAACTATTTACATTCCTATATGGAAAAGCAATAACTGTGACTGATGATATCTTTCTCACTATGAAAATAATGGAAGAAGGGGGTGTGGTCATATGAATACATATGTGAATGTGTGTGTATATGGTTACAGTTATATATGGATAGAGGGCATAGGTTGAATTTGTTGGGAAGGGAGAATACTCAAGGGATGAAATTATGAGGTGAGAGAGGAAAGTGGCAAGAGGAGATGGGGAGAGACAGGGTAGGGTAAACTATCTCATGTAGAAGAAGCAAGGGGAAGTGGTTGCAATGGAGGGGGAGAATAGGAAGGCAAAAAAGGCAAAACCACATTCTCATTGAATTTGGTTCAGGGAGAGAATGACATACATACTAAATGGGATATCTCAACGTGTAGCAGCATAGGGCGAAGGGGGATGAGAGGAGGGATGATGGATGGGAGGGCATGCTTGGTGGGAGGGGAGGTTGGAAGTACCCACTATAGAAGAGGGACAGGATCATGTAGGGAATGGACCAGGTGGGGGGTGGGATGAGTGGGAGGGAATTATAAGCAGCCTTGTACAATATATCTTCTATGATGATGTTTTGCAGAGCTAGACATGTACAACATATACTGAATTACTTATCTCCTCAGAGGGAATGGGTGACAAGGGAAGAAGGAAATGGATCTGAAATTCAAGGTCTTAACATTAAATTTTTCAAATATATATAAATACTATCATTAATACTCTTTTGCTTATAATTGGGAGATAAGATGTGCAGGCATTGGGACACAAAGATTCACCTTCCTTTAATGGAAAAGTCGAAGGGGGTATGGGAGAAGGTATGGGAGAGAGCACTTTGGAGGAAGCAATACCTTGTGGGACTGCTATTCTGGGAGGTTGGGTAGGGAAATAACTGGGGGGAAATGATTGTAACTCAAAATCTGGCAGAAATGAATGATGTAAAACAGAAGTTAATAAAGCATTTGTTTAAAAAAAAAGAGAGAGCAAGGCTTTGTCCCTTTTAAATCAAAGAAATTCAGTAACCTTGGATAGCTCCCTGAGAGAGAAGTTCTAAACCCAAAAGAATATTACACTCAGAACCTCAGGATTTTTCTGTTAGTTTCTTTCTCTCTGTCTCTGTCTCTGTCTCTGTCTCTGTCTCTGTCTCTCTGTCTCTCTCTCTCTGTCTCTCTGTCTCTCTGTCTCTCTCTGTCTCTCTCTCTCTCTCTGTCTCTCTGTCTCTGTCTCTGTCTCTCTCTCTCTCTCTCTCTCTCTCTCTCTCTCTCTCTCTCTGTCTCTCTGTCTCTCTGTCTCTCTGTCTCTCTGTCTCTCTCTCTCTCTCTCTCTCTCTCTCTTTGTCTCTCTCTCCCCCATCTGTATCTCTATCTATGTGTCTCTCTGTGTCTTTGTCTGTCTGTCTCCGTATCTCTGACTCTGTCTCCCTCTCTGTCTCTCTCTTTCCCTCCTTGTTCTTCCCTCTCTCTTTTCTCTTCCTTCTTTCCACCTTCTCTCACTTAAAGCAACTTGCCCATTTCTACCATTTAAGTAGGTTTAGTCTTTAGATAAAGGACTACTGTGTTAAGCAACATAAGAATTGAGGGTCTAATCGCCATCCTCATCCTCCCAATGATTACTTGGATGATTCATTGTGTGATTTAGGGGGAGACCTTTAACCTCTTCACACCTCAGATTCTTGCATCTATAAAAATAAAGTGAGGTGGATAATATAAACTCTAAGATCATTTTTTGTTCTGTGATTCTTTGTTCTATTTGAGATAATTAATTTATTAGGTTCAATTACAACAGAAAACAGAGAAAAGTTTAAATCCTGACTTGCTGAGTGTTAAATGCATTCACTATCATTTGAAAGTTACCCTTATCTTTTATATAGTTATTTAAGCATCCATATCTTATATATAATATCTATCTCCAAGATACCCATCCATATCTTATAATTAGCTAATAAGTAGAAATAATTTGTTATTTGTAAGTTCAATTTAAAAAAAGAATTTATAAATAAACATCATTTGTTATGGCATTTTTATGCATTTAAATTTAATATTTTCTTTGTTACCCTCCAGCAGGCTAGCTATGAAAGTTTTGAAAAGAAAAGTACCTAACTCATTAAATGTATCCAACCAAGCTAGAAAATTTCAATATACATTTCCCAAAAGGTTCCTAGCTTAGTAAGGTGGAGTTAAAGGCAGGAAGGCAGAGACAGACAGAAAGAGGGAAAGAGAGAAAGGGGCCTCTCTGTGGAGTATGAGTTCAATTTCTACATTATTCATCACAAACACTGAAAGACTAATAGGCACCAGTGTTTCAGAAAGAGCTTATCAGATCTAGACCCAGATTTAGCAGCATCTTTCAAAATTTCATATTAAAAATTAACAAGAACAATAGATTTACTTTATCAATAGTTTCCCAAAGATCTTTAGTACTGAGGGAAAAAGCAAATTTGTAAACAAGATTTTACAGCTGGTTTGATCTACAGGATCAAGAGTCTTATGGGCAAAACTGTTTTTCTTTCTCCCAATCCACACTTTTGTTCCTTTAAGCATATTTTTATCTCTTAACATAGCAACTTCCAGGTAAACTTCTAGATAATGATGAAGCAAAGCTTAACAGCCTGGAGTGTTTATGTTTCACTACATAGAAGTATTCTGCTCTCATAGTAGGGGAGAAAAGTAGGGGCAGAGGACTAAAAAACGAGAGTTCCTGTCACTACATCAATATTTTACTATTAGGTACTAACCTGATATTTTCTCCAGACAAGAAAACAAATCCATAGCCTCGGTGATTATAGAAAGTGTATTTTCCTAATAGTATCACTCATAATTCAGTTATTTGTTTCAGAGGACTTTGTATAATTATCTTCTATTTGTTGCACTATATTGGATTGTTTTTAAAGCTTCATTTCATTCTGAATTTGATTGGGTGGTTCACTGGAGAGTTGCTCCTTTCACAACTACATTCTGATAAGAGTAGCTGCTACCCATGTCATTGATGTCGGTGTTGCATTGGTAATGATGCTTTTCATATATTCAGAGTTCAAATGGAGCTTCAAAGTCACAGTCATAGAATCATAGAGCTAGGAAAAGGATGTATGAGGCCATCTAGTCCAGCCCCCTAATTACATAGGTGAGAAAACTGAGGTCAGAAATGTAAAGTGACTTGCCCAGGGTCATATAACTAGTGACAGAGAGGGGTTTAAACCCAGAGCTTTCTGATTCCAAGTCTAGCCTTCTGACAATAATATATATCATTTATATTATGCTTTAAAATCTGTCAAGCCCTTTGATCTTCATAATGACCCTCATAGATTGATGCTGTTATTATTTCCATTTTATAGATATAGAAAATCAGGCAGAGGTTATGTGATTTACCAGGGATCATACAACTAGTCCTATTTTCCTACCTTCAGTTCAACTGTTCCACTTAGGTGCCATTCTATCCTCTATGCCATGTAATAATGTTTCTTTAATTTTCAAAGTGTTTCATTTTCAAAGGGTTTTTATGTTTTCTCTTCATTCATACTAGGCACATAGTGGTTCGTTGTTGTCCTTCACCTTTGAAGAGGACCAAAATAACATCAGTATGCTATTGTTATTCCATTTTATTCCACAGTTGCCAGACAATAGATGGGCACTCTCTTTCTCTCTCTCAGTGACTCCTCTCTCTGCTGGGACTTGTCATAAAGTGATATATGATCATAAATTTCCCCAGTCAGAACACTTTTCAAAACCTTGCTTCAGGCAAACCCATCCTCTTTTTCTGAACTTATGATATATTTCATTGACACATGGTCACATGACCTTAGAGATCTTTTGACCAGAAAAAAGCACATACTCTTGGTCAAGATACAGTATGTTGGACTATGGCTAATCAGATCAATATGAGCTCAGGAAGCTCTACCACAGATTTGGACACAAATAGTCCAGAATGAACATTCAGAGTGGAGATGGTACATAGTAAGCATCCATTAATGCCCTTCCTTGTTTGGGATACACCATTCCCTATGCTTGTAATGTCCCTTCCTCTATCTCAGTCTAAAGAAATTCTGCCCAGCCTCTAATCTTAAAAGATTCCTCCTCATAAAACCTTTCCTCTTTCTACAAGTTAAAAATGATACTTCCTTCCTCAAACTGTCACCCTCATTTCTTTGACTAAGTGAAAAATGAGCAAAGACAGAACTTGGTGGCAAGAATCCTCTACCAGAGGACACCTCCCCCATATTTGGGTTTCTAAATAACTGGATTTCTTTTCTTCTTGAGAACTATTAGTGGTTTGTTGGTGGGGTTAAATTTGTTCTTAATAAATGTGATTTCTTAAATTGTGCAGACTACATGTTTTCAAGTAGCAAGTTATTCTCAGTATGTATCAGTATCTCAACATCCATCCCTCTGAGATTCCCAGTGGGGAATTACAAGGAGAGAGAATTGAGAAAATCCCCCCAAATATATATGGGGTTACATTATAAAATTCTCTGATAAAGTGGCAATAGTGATTGACTTCCTTCACTCTTTCATTCTGTCCTGGCCTCCACTCTCTTCAATTAGGGCTTTGAAATGTAGTGAGGGGAAAAGTGCAATTAGATTTAACAGATGCCAGAAAAAGACAGCAGAAGAGAGGTACCTGTCAGAAGAAATGAATTTAGAAGGCCCCAAGGAGGTAGGATAATAAGCAGAGGAAGACTAATTCTCTCTATCTTGTCTGTCAATGCCTACTTTTTTTCCAGTATCTTAAGTCATGAGCCAGTTGCCCAAGATAGACATTGTTACTGAGAACACAGCAAAAGGAGAAACACTAGCTATGATCTCAGGTCCATGCCCTTTACCAATTAGTTAAGATCTAGTTCCAGAAATTTTGAATGATCCACTTTAATAGATGCATAAATCAAACTTCACTTGGACAATGTGTTGTTTCCTGTATTCCTTTTCCTGTTTGCAGGAGGTTTTATGGGGTGATAAGATAATAAATGCTGCCTTTCCCAGAGCTACTGGGTTTGGAGCAAGTTATATAGAGATTGAGAGCTACCTGTTCTATAAAAAACCAAACACTTCAGGGGCGGCTAGGTGGCGCAGTGAGTAGAGCGTCAGTCCTGGAATCAGAAGGAGCTGAGTTCAAGTGTGGCCTCAGACACAACGCACACACAAACAAAAACCTAGCCGTGTGACCTTGGGCAAGTTACTTAACCCCAATTGCCCTCCAAAAAACAAACAAACAAACAGATACTTTAAGCTACTTTGTAAATGCATATTATATATTGATTTAGTTCGTTTATTTTGTTTGGCACATATTAGGTGCTTAATAAATGATGGTTGATTGAGTTTCTGAAAAAGGTAAATGTATACAACATCCAAGAGTATCTGATTTTTCTGATCAAAAGATCTCTAAGATCATGTGACTATGTGTCAATGAAATATAACATAAGTTCAGAAAAAAGGCTGAGTTTGCCTCAAGTATGGGTTCGAAGCTGTTCTGACCAGGGAGATTCATGATCACAGATCACTTTATGACAAGTTCCAGCAGAAAGAGGAGCCACTGAGAGAGAGAGAGAGAGAGAGAGAGAGAGAGAGAGAGAGAGAGAGAGAATATCATCCACTGTCTGCAAACACACACACACACATACATATATATTTGTATGTTTATAATATATTGAGAGATATATGTCTATATCTATCAATATCTTGATCAATAGATAGAAAGCATCTAGGTGGCACAATGGATAGAGCATAGGCCTAGAATCAGAAAGACCTCAGTTCAAATCTGACCTCAGAAACTAGCTATGTTACACTGGGCAAATTACTTAACCTTGTTTGCCTCAATTTCCTCATTTGTAAAATGGTCTGGAGAAAAAAATGGCAAATTACTTCAGTATCTTTGCCAAGAAAACTCCAAATTGGGTCACAATCAGACATAATAGGCACAATTAAACAACAACAGCTATATGTGTGTATACATACATATGTGTGTATGTGTGTAATTTGTATCAGGGTTTACTTGAAAGTGAGTTTCTTTGTCTTTAAAGTTTCCATTCTTGATAAGGACAACTAACATCACTATTCTCCTTCCTCTCCCTTCATTACATCTAATGGCAGAAATTAGAAGTAACTGAATTAATGATATTTTTTCAGATCCATTCATTCTTATTCTTGATTTTTTGCCCTGCTAAAAATATCAATAAAATTATTTATAATAAATATATATAGCACAAATACAAAATTGATAATGCTCTTATAGGCAATATAGGTAATTACAAAATGGAGTGGGAGAGACATAAGACTAATTTTGGCGGGGTGGAGATAAGGACAGGCTTCATGAGAAGATAGTTCCTGATCTGAATCTTAAAGGAAGAGAGATAATCTGAAAAATGGAGGTAATGTTAGGAAGAAAATATAGTGCTCTGTCTGAGGAACAGAAAAACAACCATTTTGATATATTCTACAGTACAGAATATAATGTCCAGTAAGCCTGGGAAGATTAGTTAGGGTCAGGTTGTATAGAATTTAAAAGTAAAATATAAGTGTTTTTACTTATAAAATAGGGAAATAGGGAACCACAGGAGTTGGTTGAGTAGGGTCATATTGTTGCTTAGGAAAATTACTTTGGCATCTGTGTATGTGAGATTAACTGGAGTGAGGATGGACTTGAAATGGAGGAACTACTTAGGAGGCTATTGCAACAATCCAGGTGAGAGATGATGAGGAATTAAGCTAAGATGGAATGATAGTGCTCAGCACACAATGGGGAATTAATAAATTTTGCGCTACAATATTATCTGGCAAAGTCCTACTGTAGTGATGACTCACCATGTGGAAATGACTCTGGGTTATTTAAGATAACACATAACAGCATAAGCAATTTTAAATCCTACTGAGATAGAAAGATTTTTAGTATGATTCCAGTGGAGGTCTGTATGTCTTTCAACAAATATGTCTAGGTAAACTCAAAGAGGCTCATTGCCAGAAAGCTGCATCAAAAAGATATTTTTTTCAGTCAAATAAGCAATAAAGATGTCTTTTCATGTGTAAACAGATGCAATTTGTATTGAAGGATCATCTACATTGTCAGAATATCAGGTTCTTGATGGTCACTATCCAAATCAGTTGTGGGAATAAAACATCAATAAAATTATTTTTTCCAACAGAATACCAATAATATGAATTGCATGAATAGCTGCCTTCTTTACTAGATTATTAGCTCCTTGAGGATAGGGATTGGGTCTGTTTTCACCCATTCAGTGTTATTCAAATCTATCAAACTGCATCCTCCCTTATCAACAACAAACTGTATTTGAAAAAGCCCTCAAATTGTTGTATGATTTACTATTTGACTATAAGTTCCTTATTTCATCTCTCTTGGGCTGTCTCCTCATCTGTATGACTGATCTCACAGAGGTGTTGTGACTCAAGAGAGTGTGTATATATTTTTAAACTATGAATGCACAATAAAATGTCAGTTGCAAGTGTTATCATACATATATTTCATTAATTAGTACTGTATTAATAACTTGCTTGGTTTGTCTTAGTAAATTATATATATATATATATTTTTTTTTTCTTGATTGCTTTGCTCATGACTTTCTATCCTTGATGGTCTATTAATTAGCTTTCTAGTTTTTCAAATATCAATGTGCTTTTTTTTTCTTGTTCATGGTTTCTAAATTAATAAGGGTAGGTGTTAGTAGAAAATATAATGTCATGGTAAGCTGTCATGATCACTTGCTAATTAATTTCAGATTTCTTTTGCTCTTGTCATATGGTTTCATTCTCTTAAATGACTAATGATATAATCAATAATACATTTTGTTTCTTGTTTAAATCTCTAATAATTAATAATAGAAATGGAATTAAAATTTCAGGGCACTCACCAGCTAAGTGTTAACAGAGGCCATAGCATGTGGATATCCTTGCTCAGCATCTAAAATTCTTTATAAAAAAATCTAAAACTCTCCTTGTTTGTCTTCTGGAAACATATAATTCTAAGGGAAGATTAATTCCAGTTTTGGAAATACCTCAAGCTCCATTAGAACTGAGGAACTTTATTGAGGTACCAATGGGATGAAAATATGTAAAACAAAATACTATTGTTTTCTCATATCTTATGAGGTGGCTAGGTGATATAATACATAGAGCTCTGGACCTGGAAGATAGACATCCCCAGTTTGAATCTAGTCTCAGATACTTATAAAATGTGTGACTCTAGCAAATCATTTAACCTTTCTCTGCCTCAATTACTTCAACTGTAAAAGTGAGAAAATAATAGTGCCTACCTTCCCTTTAAATTTATTGTGATAATAACATAATGATATTGTGATTATAGCTTATAATTAATAATTATAAGTATTTTGAAAACTTTAAAGTGTTATATAAATACTAAGATTTTGTATCTTTCACTTCTTGGGCACCAAAACCAATTGCAAAAGGAACAAGCCCACTTCTTAGGTCCTTTCCAGCTTTAAATCTGTGATTCTATGATTCTATGACCCTTTCTTCTTAAAATGTTTGAGCAGTTTACATACCTGTTATTTTGGACAACAATGATATCCTATGACTGAAGATCTTTTCTCTGTCTCTCTGTTTCTCTCTCTTTCTCCATTTCCGTGCTTCATCTCTCTTCCTCTTAACTCCATTTCTCCCTACGTACTCCCCTTTCTTTTTTATGAGAAGAGATAAGACCAAGAATATTTCTTTTTTTTTTTTTAATAAGCAATTAGGGTTAAGTAACTTGCTCAAGGTTACACGGCTAGTCATTATTTATGTGTGGGTGCTCATTTTCTGAGGCCGGATTTGATCCCGGGTCATCCCAACTCCGAGGCCAGCGCTCTTACTCACTGTGCCACCTAGCCGCCCCCCAAGAACATTTCTTAACCTGTGTTTATGAATTTTTTTTTCTTTTTGTCCTTTGATTTATTGGCATGATGAGCTTCAAGTAAGGAAATACCTTCTATCAATGCAGATCTGCAACTTTTCTGCAGCTTCTTATCTAAGAGAGTTAACCAGGGTACCGAAGGTTTTAATATCTTAATTAGATTTGTCCAGCTGGTATATGTGGAAGGCAAGATTTGAATTCAGATACTTTTGACTCTGAAGCTACTCTATGTCTCTTGTGTGAGTAAATATTAGTAAAACAGAGTTTCAAGTCCTGTATTTTTAGCTCCTATAAGTATTTTTTAATTAAAAAACAATTATGGATTATAATAAGAAAGAAGTTAAAATGAGTGTTCATTTTAACCTTAACATCTAGAAAAAGAGAGCAAAGATTAGAAAAAAACAGAATGGTTTCATTAAGACAAGATTATACCAGAATAAAATCCATTATTAAACTAGTGAAAAAGTAAAATTCTGGAAATATATTGACCTAAACAATAGCAAAATATTTTTTTAAAGTATCTCATACTATTCTTAGTGAAAAGATGGGGAGGGGCAGCTAGGTGGCACAGTGAATAGAGCACTGGCCCTGGAGTCAGGAGGGCCTGAATTCAAATCCAGCCTCAGACACTTAACACACAGATACACACACACACACATACACACACACAACTAGTTGTGTGACCTTGGGCAAGTCACTTAGCCCCAATTGCCCTCCAAAAAGCAAAAAACAAACAAATGAAAAGATGGGGAGATATGGAATAGACAGGAATAGAATATTATTGGAGGATTCAGAACTAGTCAGATGACTGAATTTAAAGAGTATCAGATAATTGCTCCATGTTAACATGGGAGGGAGGCCCTTAGTGAAATACTCCAGGGATCTGTCCATGGCCTGGTTCTGCTTAACAGCAAAGAACTAGGTAACAGTATGCTCATCCCATTAAGAAATGACAAAGAGAGAAAGATAGCTAACTCATTGGATGACAAAGTTTTGATCCTTTATCTGACGCATACTGCTGAATCTAGTAACATAAAATCCAATTGAGATTAAGTGGAAAGTATTACACTTGAGTATAAAAAAAATTCCCAATACTTGTAGGTAAACACATAGTTAAACCAAAGCTGTTCTGAAAACATTCTGGGGCTTTTGTAGACTACCAGATCAAGACAAGCTAGGAGTGTGATTTTGTAGCCAAAAATGTTAATGCAGACCCTGGCTGCATTAAGAGAAATTCAGGTCCCAGGAACAGGAAGGCAAGAAGTTCCCATTTACTGCATCATCATCAGATTTGATCTGAAACATTGTGTTTACTTCTTTGTACCAGTTTTTAAGGAGAATATTTTTTAATTACATAACATCCACAGGAAGGAAGCCAGAATAAGGATTTTAAATCCATGTCAAGTGAGTATTGGTTCAAGGAGGTAGGGATATATAAGTTGAAGAAGAGAAAAATCAGAAAGTAGATGATAGTTATCTTCTTCAAGTATTTAAGGGGTTATTGTATAGAAGAAGGATCAGACTTTTTTTCTGTTTGGTACTGAAACGTAGAGTGGAATAATAGACAAACCGAGACCACTGAGGCAAGAAAAAAGAAAAAAATTTATTACGAGTTCGAACCCGGGTCCCACCATACATTTTAGATGGAGGACCCCGAGTGGCTCCTCGGGTGCTCTTTTATACAATTAGCAGGAGGTATTGAGCTCACTGATTGGCTTAGTAAGTTCAGCTAAGTCTTAGAGACAAGGAGTTGGCGGGAAATGATTGGCTAGCAGACTTAGTTGAGTCTTGGAGATAGAGGCTCGATGCCAACTTCATGGGCTATAGGGGAGGGGTGAGAGCAAACAGATGTCAGGTGGGGGGCAGTTGAGGTGGTTAACTCAGTTCCTGGATCTTATAGGTCAACATGACATTGTGGTTAGGGTTGGGAAAACATGCATTCTTTGCAAAAAACAAGTTATGAAGAAAAACAAGGTTATTCTATAATCTCCTGAGGTTTGGCCCCATTTCAGGTACTGGTACATTTTTCTGTTTTCAGAGAGAAAATCAGAAGCAATGGGTGCAAGTTGAAAAGAGGTCTATTTATGCTTTGTGTCCAAACAATTAGAGACATCCAAAAGTAGAACAGATGACTTAGGGAGGTGGGGAGTTTCCCCTCTTTAGAGATGTTCAAGCAGAATCTGGATGATTATTTGTTGTGTAATAAGTACTCATTTCGTTTAAGTTTTAGACAAGATGACCACTAAGTTCCATTACAAGTCTCGGATCATATTACTGTGTGACTCAAAGAATTCCCTTTTAGACATATTATATAAGACTAATTGAGAGAGGGCCAAGACAAGACTGAAATAGATCACAGTAAAGTCACAGTCCATTCCATATTATATCAAAAGGAGATTGCTTGATTGGCAATCAGTGGCCAGAGAGCCTAGTGTTTTATGAAGTCCAAATTCTTAAACTTTAGAAAAATAACTGCTGAATTTCAAAATTAAAGAGGAATAAAAACCTCATTTCATTGCCTCAAAGATAAAAACACTACATAAAAAATTCAACTTTTTTTGTAATAAAGTTTTGTTATAATAAGGTATATTATACTTTTGTGTGAGTAATAAGGTATATAATAAGGTAAAAAAATGAGGGACTTTTTGTCTTGCCTGTTCTACCCACATTTCCACAAGGTGACACCTTCTGAGAATGCAGAAAGAATGAATGCTCTGGGCTTCTTCTGACAATGAAAATAATTGTTACTTTCACCCTGAGGCAAGCCTAGAGTTGTTTTTTTTTAATAGTTCCTGATAAAGTTATATGACACCCCCACAAAAAAGAAAGGTTTTGATTCAACTTTTCCTCTACAGACAGCAATGATTCAATCTGCCTGAACAGATCTGAAAAATCCAGATGACACACACTCTGAAATTCAGAGTTGACTGTGAATAACCCAGGCTCTGCACTACACTACTGCAGTATGTATGTCAAAGTCCAAGTTTTGCATATTAGCAGAAAACAGGAATAGTTGTGAAGGCATATTCAAATGGTGAATACCTGGAAGGCAGGGGCTATCTCGATTATTTATATCCTAGTATATCACAGTGTACCACAGTGCCTAGGACTTAGTGGCCACTTCATAAATGTTTATTTATGGATTGATTGAAAGCTAAACAGATCACCAAATTCTTCCTGTTCCTCTTACTTTCCCTTCTATCATCACCCCTCTAATCCCCTACCCACTATTTTCCTGTAGGTTAAGATACCCAAATGAGTGTATATGTTATTCCTTCCTTAAGCCAAATTCAATGAGAATAAGGTTGTTCCATTCCCTTTCACCTTCCTGTTCTTCCCCTCCATTATAACAGTTTTCTCTTGCCTCTTTTAAATGAGATAATTTACCCTAATCTATCTCCTCGTTTCTCCTTCTACCAATAAGTTCCTCCCTCACATCTTAATTTTATTTTTAGATATCATCCCTTCATATTAAATTCATCCTGTGCCATATATATATATATATATATATATATATATATATATATATGGCCACACTCACATATATATATATATTTATATACACATACATCCCATATATATGTATATATGTGTGTGTGTGTGTGTGTGTATATATATATATATATATATATATTCCTTTCAACTATCCTCATACTGAAAACAGTCTTATGAGTTATTTTCATTTTTCCATGTAGGAATGTAAATAGTTCAATTTTAATAAGTTCCTTATGATTTATTTTTTCTGTTTACCTTCTCATGCTACTCTTGCTTCTTGTATTTGAAAGTCAAATTTTCTGTTCAGCTCAGGTTTTTTCATCAAGAATGCTTGAAAATCCTCTCTTTGATTGAATGACCATGTTTTCCCCTGTAGCATTATACTCAGTTTTTCTGGGTAGGTGATTATTGGTTTTAGTCGTAGCTACTTTGACCTCCAGAATTTCATATCCCAAGTGGCTTTGATCCCTTAGTGTAGAAGCTGCTAGGTCTTGAGTTATCCTGATTGTGTTATTTCAACACTCAAATTGTTTCTTCTGACTGCTTGCAGTATTTTCTCCTTGATCTGGGAACTGTGGAATTTGGCTATAATATTCCTAGGAGTTTTCTTTTTGGGGATCTTTTTAAAGAGGGAATTGGTGAATTCTTTCAATTTCTATTTTGCCCTCTGGTTCTAGAATGTCAGGGCAATTTTGCTTGATAATTTCCTCAAATATGGTGTTAGGCTCTTTTTCGGAACATGGCTTTCAGATAGTCCAATAATTTTAAAATTATCTCTCCTGCATCTATTTTCCAAGTCAGTGGTTTTTCCAGTGAGATATTTCACATTGCCTTCTATTTTTTCATAGGTTTAGATCTGTTTTACAGTAGCTTCATTTCTTATAAAGTCATTAGCTTCCTATTGCTCCAATTTTATTTTGAAGGAGTTATTCTCTTCAGTGAGTTTTTGAAATTCCTTTTCCATCTGGGCAATTTGGCTCTTTAAGGCATTCTTATCCTCACTGGCTTTTTGAGCCTCTTTTGCCATTTGAGTTAGTCTGTTTTTTAAGGTGTTATTTACTTCAGTGTATCTTTGGGTTTCCTTAAGCAGACTGTTGACTCAATTTTCATGATTTTCTTTCACCATTCTCATTTCTCTTCCCAATTTTTCCTCCACTTCTCTTACTTGGTTTTCAAAATCCTTCTTGTGTTCCTCTATGGCCTTTAACAAATTCATATTTTTTTTCTTGGATGCTTTTGTTGCAGGAGTTCTGCCTTCACTGTCTTCCTCCAATTCCATGCCTTCATCCTTTTTGTCCCCCAAAAAGGAATCTATGGTTTCATTTTGTTTCCTGGGCTTGCTCATCTTGCCAGTCAATTATTTGACTCTTGATTGCTTTACCACAGTGGAACTCTGCTTCCAGAATAAAAAAGGCTATGACTCAAATTGCTGGGATATTTTGCAGCTGCTGGAGTTATTAGTTGGGTGCCCTCTCTACAGACACCAACAGCTCTGGCTCACTGGTCACACACCCCAGGACCACCACCCAAGACCACAATCCAGATCCAAGCACGTTAAAGCAAGAGTGATTAACCTCTGAATGGTCACTTGGTCCCCCGGCAATCTGTAAGCCAGGAGGAAGCCAAGCAGTGGTAGCTGCACCGCCCCCACACCTCCAACCATTTTTCACCCTTGGGGCAGGGATGGACCATGCTCTTGGTCCCCCTTTTCCCACAAATTTCCACACTGAACTTTTACTTTCTTTTTGGCATTTATGGATTGATAATGCTGGAAACCATCACAGCTGCTAGTGATTGTGTCTCCTGAAGTCTGCTACAGGCCTGCTGCTGGTTGGGGCCACCTGAGGGCTGGCAACCATGCTGTTCATGTGGGGATGAGCTCAGCTCCCAGCCTGGTGTGATAGATCCTTCCTGTTGGCCTGCCAGGCTTTTTTCAGCAGGACCTTTGTTTCTCTTTGTCTCTTTGTGGTTTCTGCATCTCAAAAGTTTGTTTAACATCACTTTTTTTACATGTATTGGAAGTGATTGGAGGGGACCCTGCACCAAGTTTGTGTTTCTACTCCACCCTCTTGGCTCAGCTTGTTTGTTCACTTTTCAGCCTATTTCTTGACCATTAACTTTATGTTCAAGTTATGCTATGTTATTGGAATGGAGAAGAAACTATCCCATGATTTAGGGTGTGTGTGTGTGTGTTTACAGCTGTTTTCAGAGCTACTTCTGGATGTATGTAAGTTTTTAGTTCTTCCAAAGGAATATGATCTAAGGAGAGGGATGGTCACTGTTATCCTGTGCTGTGATCTTGTCTGTGAGTGATTACACACACTCTTTTCCTTCCTGGAACTGTGACCAAAGTCCCTGCTCAGCTAGTGCTCTTCTTCCCCCTGGGACTGTGACTTGGAAAGGCATAAGCATAATGCAATAGAGTCATGCTCTCATTGCCAGCAAAGATTCACCTGTGATCTCCTTCTGACCAACTTCCCTCCATTCCCCCCACAGTCTGAAGCCACTGGTCCCAAATCATCCAACCCCCCTGTTGGCTTGCTGAGACACAGCCTGCACTGATGCTGCTTGCTCTGAACTGTGCTCCATTCTCACTCTAGTGAGACAGACTTTTCCTGCTGACATTCTAAGTTGTCTTGGCCTAGAAAAGTGTTTCATCTCATCCTTTCATTGATTCTGTGACTTGGGGATTCACTTTGAGGTGTTATTTTAAAGTTGTTTGGAGGGGGATTTGGGAGAGCTTAAGTGAGTCCCTAGTTTTACTCTGTCATCTTGGTTTTGCCCACTGGCACATGAAAGAAAGTTAGTAGAGTCAAGAATGCAAGCAAGAGAAGAATGAAAATATTGTTGACCTATGTGTCCTCTTTAAAATGGAGATTCTTGAAGGAACCAGTCAGTCAGAAGGAGAGGCCTTAGGAGTAGAGGGTACTTTTAATATCCAAAGTCCAGGAGAGGAATGAGTTTCCAGAATATTTAGGTTTCTCTGACATGGTAGAAAAAGCATAGATAGTCAAGATCACAGCCTAGAGGAAAATTTGCTAATTCACTATGAAAGTCAACTGGAATATTGGGCTTTTGTGAACTCTTATTAACCTTTTTGTTCATCTAGTCATGTAGGGGGCACTGTTGAGGGCTCTGAGGGGTCTGCATCCCATAGGCATGAATCCAGGCTGGATCCACTATCTCAGGTGGACTCTCCACTAACCCCCTTTTCTCATCCCCCATGCAAGGGAGGCTTGGAACATTCTGGCTCTCCCTGAAACTCTGGTTGCTTAAGTAATATAGACAAAGTAGTGACACATGAGATAAGAAAGAAAAGTTCCAAGTTAGGTGCCCCATGAAGTTTCCCATGAGAAAATATGATGTAAGTGCTTTAGCTATAGTACATAAACTTGGACACTCAGATGCTTATTTTGAGATTTGCTTAGCATGCAATAAATGTATGATTGCAATCTTCACCTGGCTCATGTTTCATTTCAACTCCTCCATGAAATGCCCACCTACTGCTGGCAGCATAGTCAGTCTTAATCTCTCCCCTGAGAATAAATCTCCCCAAAAATGCTTTCTGGACATCTCCACCTAGATATTCAGAAAGCATCTCAAATTTTATATATCTAAATCAATTTCCAAATTCCATCTCCTACCTTCTTGTATTTGTAAAGCCTATGTCCTAAGACTAAAATCATTCCCTCCTCCTCACATACATCTATTAGATTCCTTTGCTTCCTTCAAGACTTAACTTACCTTCTACTTTCTAAAAGAAACCTCCCTGACACTTCCTCCCATCCCACTTGTAAGTGTTCTTTTCCTCCTCAAATTATACTGCACTGTACATGAAGAGTACAAGGTCCTTGAGATCAAGACTCTTTTTGTCTTTTCATTGTCTATTAGAATGTCTATTAGAGTACCCTGCATGTAGTAAAAAATTTAATAAAAATTTGTTAAATTAGGGAAGCAAATACTTTTGAACAACAATTATTTTCACCATATCTCACAAACTCAAACACTCCTCCCAACCTACTCCACTGAAAAGTTCCTAAAGTTCCAAATCATTTATCATGTCCACAGATACACACATGCATACATACATAAACACATACACACATACACATCCTGTGAATATGTGTTACACATTCATCAAGTTAAAGCAATATGGAATGTAAGAGGGCAATTGAATAAAGAAATAGATTATAACTCCTATCTTTCCCTTTTAAAAAATGTAATACTGATTTCTCCCTAGTTCTTTCACTGCTCATTGCTAAGACATATTTCTCTCTCTACTTTGTTGAATGGATTTTCGCTCTCTGCTTCCTATGAATGGAAGTCTTAAAACACTAAGATGAAACCCAAGTTGATATCCATAGAGTTATTACAATGACATCAACCTAGATGATGCAACACCTGCCTAGAGTTAGCACCATCTTTTAGCTTTTCATTCTTCACTGATATATCTTGATGATGGAAACTCTTTCTTGTAATAATCTCTCACTTTTGCTAATGCATCATTTTCCTTTATGGGGCATTTAACTTCCTTTTGGAGTCCCATAAACTTGTCAGCTAGAAAGATTGAACTTTATAGCTTACTAACTGTTGAACTTATTTTGGGACATTTAGTCATAACATATTTGTATTTTGTATTTTATAATCCAGTTTTATCTCTTCAAAAATTAAGCCACACTAGTTGACTTTGCCAATATACCTCTCAAGTAGTTATTCCTTTGTTCTAAGCTGCCAAAGAACTGCATCTTCTTTCTCTCCTGCACAACATATCATCTTTCCTCTACCCTTATATAATATATTTGTCAATACTTTTAAATATTTTGCATATTCAGGGTTTATTTATTCTTTTCAAGAAACTTAATTCGTTGGTGATCTCAGCAGTAACAATCTAATATTCAGATGCCATCCTTTTTTTAACCAAAGAAATGATTAAAGGCATGTTTAATTTAAAAATATAAAGATGTTTTAAACTGGTTTATCATAACAATTATTATGGATAGAAAACCATCTGAACTACATTTAAAATGTGGTTCTGTTTTGAACAACATTCCAAATAAAGCAGAGATATGTATTGTATAATGAAGTCTAAAAATGCCACAATGCAAAGAATAAAGATTCAGAATAGGGATGGTAAGGGGCAAAAGTAAGAATAAAAAAGGGGAGAAAGAGGGATTGTAGAAGAGAGCAAAGAGAGTCAAAAGAGGAAAATTAGATGAAGAATATATTAATATAGCAGTGAATATATTCAATAAATGAGTATATAAGAGAATAGCATTGTAACAGTCTGAAACCTCTCTAATTCTGTTTGGTTGGGCTCTGAGGTATTTTTGCCTCTCAGGAAACAAGTGACAGTCTCTCTCTGTGTCTCTGGTTCTATCTCTTCATCTTTGACTGTCTCTATCTCTGTGTCGGTCTCTCTCTCTCTCTCTCTCTCTCTCTCTCTCTCTCTCTCTCAAACACAATAGATATCAGAAACAAAATAATAAGAAATAATTGCTTTCTTTTTTTTAATTTCTAAGGTCTTTTGTACCATCAAAAATTTGCTACATTCTGCAAATGATTTCTAAGAATTTTGTCCCATGCAAAATTCAAATTCTGTCCTTTGCCTTAATAATAAAAATAAAAGGTGTAATTGCTTTGGAAAAATTAAATTTACTTAAGTCAAGTATAAAAGGAGAAAAGAAACTTAGTTACTCCTGAATCAGCTGCAGAAAATCATACAGTAATTTGTCAGAACAAATTTCAGAATTAGTACAAATCCAGAAGAAAAATACTAATGAGCAAAATATAGCATGTGATTTAATAAATTCAACTTGCCTCTGTAAAAAACTGATCCTGAAATATGGGGAGAGTGGACACAGACACCAATTAAAACAATTTTATAAGGAAGTTTAATCAATATAAATCAGTTGCTATAATGAAATCAAAAGAACCTTAAGAGTTCTTGATATGACAAATGTTTGGATTACTTGCTAAGTGGAAACATTAGGCAGCCAAGTTTAACACTGGTTTAAAATATAAAATCATTTATAAAATCATACAAAGAAATTAAATAGATTTTAAAAGTATCATCTAACAAAACAGAATCCATAAGAGGGTATGACCAGTTAAGCAAAAGTTTTTCAAGGCACTGAATTACATAAAGTAATTCCAAAGGTGTTTTCAAATGAAATTAGAAGGACAACAAACAAGCTAAAGGGGGGAAATCTCTAAATGTAGTTTATCCCTTTAACTCATCACCATCAATAACAATTGAGCAGTGCTTGGACTCACATAAAACTCCCATATATGCTTTTAGAGGTGGTAAAATGGAACTAAAAAGAACAAATATGGGTTGAAGCAGTCAAAATAGAACAATTAAACATTAACAAGAACTGTGTTAGAAGCAACACAATTATTACAGTATTGGGAGATCACTCTTATAAGTGTCTAAGGAGAAGATGGATGTCTAATGAATTGAAAAAAAAAGTGAAATAAGTAATGCCCAAGAAGTGATTGAAATAACATCAACAATAGTAATCAATGTAGATTTGTAGGATATAAGAATGAAAAAACATGGTAGCAGAACAGATAGGCTTCCATAAGTGGCATTACATATTAGATAAATATCTGTATGATGGCACAATTGACTATAAAATTTGGAAAATACACAAGCCAAATGTGCTTATTATTTACTTTTTAAATATAAAACATATTTGAACACAATCTTTATGATAGAACAGTCACTTGGTCCCTTATAGTTCCCATCATTTCTAACTCTGCCATCTGTTTATTAGTCCAAAATTAAAATTTTCTTTGTTTCTCCCACTTTCTTCTGTAGGACTAATTTATAATTAAGCAAAAGTTAAGAATCCATCATTGCTACTGATTTTGACAGTGATAATGTCAAAAGTTTTTTTTTCCACTGAAGCAATCTGAAGAGTAGAGACCCCATCATTACAAAATCATGCTTCAATGAGAATTCTGTGATATGTTTCTTTGACTTCTCTAATTCTTCCTTCTAAGGAGAAAGATATTTTATTCTCCACATGAAGTGTTATGTCTGACATGCTTCTCCCCCTACATGTTCATGGAATTTCTTAAATGAATGCATTTTCTTTTTTTTTTATAAAATTATATCATCCTTACCTTTTAAAAAATAAAGGTTCTAGTGTCATATTTAAAGTGTTACATTTTGATCTCAATAAGTCTCTATGATATCTATAAGAAGAAATGTTTGTTGATTCTTTATATATTAAGTGTCATATGAGTCATAATTTGTCTCAATACACATCTAAACATGTTTAAAATAATTATATTTTATAAGAAAGTTGAATGTTCTTTTCAACACCATAAAGCTAATCACTTTGAGAATTTCACTTTTTGTCCATTTTCCACTCAAAATAAAGAATTTCAGTCATCATAAGATATTAAAGAATAGTGGAACCTGAGGTTATAATGAATTTTGAGGGGTTTTTTTTTTTGCCTTAGTTCAGTCTTCTGCACTAAGATTTGACTAGTGACAAAAACAAATACAAATTTGACTATTTGACAAATAAGTCATATGCAGTATGCATGTATGACTTGATAGTAAATAATGACCTGAAAAAAGACCAGGAGAAAAGTAACCACACGTCTACTGAGATCATAACATCTTGAAAACATTAAAAACTTTCAAAACTGTAGTACTGGCTCTTGAAAACAGCACTGTGAAACGTCACACAGCTTGAGACATCAAGAAAAAGAGTGGTACTATAACATAAAATGCAAAGCCAGGCCTGCATCAAATCCAAATAAAAGTAGTAGAGGAAAAAAATTGGTAAAGAAATGGAAATGAGAAAATGAGGAAAAGGGGCAGCTAGGTGGCGCAGTGAATAGAGCGCTGGCCCTGGAATCAGAAGGACCTGAGTTCGGAGCCGGCCTCTGACACTTAATCCACACAAACAAACAAACAAAAAAAAACCTAGCCGTGTAACCTTGGGCAAGTTACTTAACCCCAATTGCCCTAAAGGGGCGGCTAGGTGGCGCAGTGAGTAAGAGCGCCGGCCTCGGAGTTTGGATGACCCGAGATCAGATCCGGCCTCAGAAAATGAACACCCACGCATAAATAATGACTAGCCGTGTAACCTTGAGCAAGTTACTTAACCCCAATTGCTTTAAAAAAAAAAAAAAGAAAGAAAGAAAATGAGGAAAAAGACAATTATGAAAAGACAATTAACAGCTTGGTAACTGAGTCACAAAAAGTACTGAAGAAAATAACATCCCCTCTAATTCACCAATGGTTTTGAGGCCCATTTGTTTACCCTGAACCTGGTTTAACCCATCTGCCAAGATGGTTTACACAAGTGTGACCATAAGTGAGAGTTGATTACTAGGTAGATACCAATGGTAGATGAGCAGCCAGGAAAGGACTTGCCAAGCCATCACACCAGAGGTGCTAGTCCTCCCTGAATACACCATATACTTCATAATAAAATGATGGTATTGTGGAAAAAATATACTTATGAGATCTTTGGATAAGGGAAAGAGATTATTGACAAAGAAGAAATATAGCAGAACACAGGATTAAATGGCTAATTTTGATTACATGAAATTGAAAAAAAAAATTTTGCACAAAAAATATATAATGCAACCAAAATTAGAAGGAAAACAGGAGAGCTATGACAAGAGCTAAGTTTAGGGAGCCATTTAAAAAAAGAGAGCAGGAGTAGAAAGAGCGCTTCCACGGCACTCCAGCCCACACCGCTTCCAAACAATGTAAAAGGTGGACTCTGAAAAACCTCGGGAAGTCAAGCACCCACAGAACAACACACAGAAGTTAACCTCCCACTGAGGAGAGCCCGGCAGCCCAGCAGGGAATCACCAGCGCAGTGCGCTGGGAACAGACAGCATAGTGATCTGAGAGCCGAGCCCAGGCCCCAATGAGTTGCAGTATTAGCCCCAGGGTGGCCAGGCCAGCAGCTGGCTGGAGGGACCCCAGAACACCAGCAACTGTGGAGATTCCAAAATTATCAATACAGATATGCCTAGGACAAAGTGAAAGGTTAGTGCCCTATGGAATTTGGGACCAGTATTTCAGAAGGTGTTGGCTTCGTCCCCTAGGAGTGAGAAGCTGCTGAAGAGACAAGGCACAGATGCCATTTTTCAGCTTAAGTTGCAGCTTCAGCTCCTGGCCTGTGAACTGTAGGGGGATCCAGCAATCAGTTTTGGGGGTAATTGCTTTTGCTTTACCCTCCCTGGATCTGGATTGCAGCTGGGGGTGGAGGTCTTGGGGTGGGTATCCAGCTTGCCAGAGCGAATGGAGGCTTCACAGAAGCCACCCAACTATTATCTCCAGAAGTTGAGAAGAGCCCAATGTTTGGGACGGCAGCTCCCCTGTCTGGTGGCAGAGTCCTACTGTGGCAACAAGCCCAAAAGTCAAGTAATTGAGTGGCAACATGCCTAGGCAAAGGAAACAAAATAAACAGAAAAATTCAATATTAGACTCCTATTTGGGGGGCCAAAGAGGATCGAAGCATGGAACAGGAGGAGGATTGTGAGGTCAGAAATCTTGCACCAAAAGCCCCAAATGAAAATACAAGTGGGTTACAGGCCATAGAGGACCTTAAGAAGGATTTTAAAAACCAAAGAAGAGAAGTGGAGGAAAAAATGGGAAGAGAAATGAGTTTGCAGGAAAAGTATGAAATGAGAGTCAACAGCCAGACTGAGGAAAATAACACCTTAAAACTAGACTAACTCAAGTGGCAAATGATGCTCTAAGAGCCTCAAAAGGAGGCTCTCCCCAGATGAGGAGAAGAATGCCTTAAAAAGACGAATTTGCCAGACGGAAAAAGAATCTCAAAAGCTCACTGAGGAGATTCATTCCTTCAGAGTAAGACTGGAGCAATTGGAAGCTAATAACTTTATGAGAAATCAAGATGCTGTTAAACAGATCCAAACAAATGAAAGAATAGAAGGCAATGTGAAATATCCCATGGGAAAAACCACTGACCTGGAAAATAGATCCAGGAGAGGTAATTTAAAAATTATTGGACCACTTGAAAGCCATGATCAAAGAAAGAACCTAGAAATCATCCTTCAAGAAATTCTCAAGGAAAATTTCCCTGATATTTTAGACCCAGAGGGGGAAATAGAGGTTGAAAGAATCCACCGATCACCTCCTGAAAAAGATCCCAAAAAGGAAACTCCTAGGAATATTATAGCTAGGTTCCAGAATTCCCAGATCAAGGAGAAAATACTACAAGGAGCCAGGAAAAAACAATTTCAATATTGTGGAATCACAATCAGAATAGCCCAGGACCTGGCAGCTTCTACACTGAGGTATTCGAAGGGCATGGAATATGATATTCTGCAGGGCAAGGGACCTGGGATTAAAACCAAGAATCACATACCCAGTAAAACTGAGTATTGTGTTTCAGGAGAATATATGGTCGTTCAGTGGAATAGAGGACTTTCAAGTATTCTTGAGGAAAAAACCAGAGTTGAATAGAAAATTTGACATTCAGACACAAGAAGAAGAGATGCTTGAGAAGGTAATCAGGGAAAAGAAATCAAAAGGAACTTATCAAAGTTGAACTATTTACATTCCTACTTGGAAAAACAATAACTGTGACTGATGAAACCTTTCTCAGTATGAAAATAATGGAAGGGTATATGGGCATATGAATACATATGTGAATGTGTGTATATGTTTACAGGTATACATGGATAGAGGGCACAGGTTGAATTTGGTGGGAAAAGATGATACTTAAGTGGTGAAGTTCAGAGCTGAGAGAGGAATGTGGCAAGAGGAGATGGGAAGAGACAGGGTAGAGTAAACTATCTCATGTAGAAGAGGCAAGGGGAAGTGGTTGCAGGGGAGGGGAAGAACAGGAAGGCAAAAAGGCAAAACTACATTCTCACTGAATCTGGCTTAGGGAGAGAATGGCTTACATACTAAATGGGATATCTCACCCTGCAGGAGAGTAGGGGTATGGGGGATGAGAGGGGGTATGATGGAGGGGAGGGCATTCTGGGGGCAGGGGAAGTTGGAAGTAACCACATTTGAATAGGGACAGAATCAAAGTAGGGAATGGACCAGGTGGGGGGTGGGATGGGTGGGAGGGAAATATAAGCAGTCTTTTACAATATATCTACTATGGTAATGTTTTGCAAGCTATACATGGACAATATATACTGAATTGCTTATGTTCCCAGAGGGAGTGGGTGACAAGGAAGGAAGGGAATGGATCTGAAATTCGAAGTTTTAAAGTTAAATGTTTCAAATATATATATATATATATATATATATTCATATATATATTTATATATATATTTATATATATATATGTTATATATATCTATATAGTATTCATATATATATGAATACTATTATTAATACTATTTTGCATGTAATTGGGAGATAAGATGTGCAGGCATTGGGGCACAGAGTCACCTTGCCCTAATGGTAAAGTCGAAGGGGGTATGGGAGAAGACATGGGAGAGAGCAGATTAGATGAGGGGATATCTTTTGGGACTGCTATTCTAGGGTGGTGGGTAGGGGAAAATGGGGAAAAAATTGTAACTCAGAATCTGGTGGAAATGAATGATGTAAACTAAAGTTAATAAAACATTTTATTAATTTTTAAAAAAAGAAGGAAAACAGTAAACTTGGGTGAAAATTTATAGAAAATACCTCTGGTAAAGGCCTTGCTTTATCGATAGGAATATTGGGGACCCTGTGAAATTTATACAGTAAGAACCATTCACCAATTGATAGATGATCAAAGAAATCAAAAAAATCAATAGTCACTTGCAAAAATGCTCCAAATCATTATTTATTACAGAAACACAAATTAAAACAACTCTTAAGTTACCACTTCACATCTATTAGATTGATGTCCATGACAAAAAAAAAGATAAAGATAAATAATGAAGGAAATGCGGAAATGCATTGTTGTCATTCTGGGAGGAAAAAATTGAACTATTTCCAAAGGTTATTGAAATTTTGCATACACTTTGACCTAGCAATATTGCTGTTGAGTCTATACTGCAAAGAGATCAAAGGAAAGGGGAAAGGGCCTATTTATACAAAAATACATATAGCAGCTCTTTCTGTGGTTACCAAAAGTTGGAAATTCAGGGGATCCCCATCAATTCAGAAATGGCTGAACAAGTTTTAGTATATGATTTTGGTATATTGTGCTATAAGAAATGATAAGTAGCATGGTTTTAGAAAAACCTGGAAAGTCATTTATAAACTGTTTCAAATTGATCAGTACCAGAATAACAATATACACAGTAACATCAGTAGAATAATGATGGTCAGCTGTGAAAGACTTAACTACTGTTATCAACAAAATGATCCAAGAAAATTACAAAGAACCACTAATGAAAGACTATCTACTTTCCACTGAGAGAACTGATAAACTCTGTATTCTAATTGAATCATATTTAAAAAAAAAAAATTTTTTTTGCTTTTTTTTCAGGGCAATTGGGGTTAAGTGACTTGCCCGAGGTCACATGGCTAGTATTTGTGTGAAGTGTCTGTGGCTGGATTTGAACTCAGGTCTCTCAGGGCACCTATTCACTGCACCACCTAGCCACCCCATGAATTATGCTTTTTATAAAACTTTATTTTTCTTCAGGGTTTTTTTTTTAAACTTTTTGTAACATGGCTAACATGGAATTTGGGAAGTCATGTTTTGCATGACTTCACCTCTGTAATTGATATCATATTGCCTTCCTTCTCATGGTGTGAAGGAGAAATGAGAGGTAGGAAGATAATATATAACTCAAAGTTTGAACAAAAATGAATGCTAAAAATTTAATGTCACAGGGCCTGGAGTCAGGAGGACCTGAGTTCAATTGTGGTCTCAAACACTTGACAAGTTCTAGCTTTGTGACCATGACAAGTCACTTGACCCCAATTACCTCGCCAAAAAAATGTAATTAGAAAAATTTAATTAAATTATTATTTAAAATATATATATATATATAATTTAATTAAATAAATAAAATTATACTAAGATGGAAAAACAAATAATAACTTAATATTTTCCATATTTTGAAATGTGAACTTCTGGAATGTAAAACATCATACATATGTACAATTGTTGCTGGAGAGCCACGGGTTCACCTTTGAAGGATGAGAATACTAGATACCCCATAGCAATAGGCATAGGACAACTACACACAGTGGTTTTCAGTGATGACTGAGGCAGCAACCAAGAACCTTTGGCACTCAGATGCAATTTTTCAAAGTTTCCATCTGTGATTTTTCTTAATTAACAAGTATTTATTTTCTCTCTTCTTCATGAAAAAAGAAAATATTGGTGTGGGTATAATATTTGTAACAAATTTTGACATTCACCATTTCCACTCTGTATGTGTGTGTATGTGTTTTTATAATATTTGTAATAAATTCTAACATTTGCTATTTCTAATCCCTCTTCATCTCTCCTGTGTGTTGTGTGGGTGTGTGGGTGTAATTTTATGTGACTAGTATGTATCACCTTTAGTCCTCCAGTGTTGTGACTGTTCAATACAATGATCAGAATTCTTAAATCTTTCAAAATTGTTTGTCTTTACAATGATAGTAATGGCTCAATGCCACATTGAATTTTTTTTTTTTATGACAGGCAGGAAAACCTGAGTTCAAATTTGACTTCAGACATTTACTAGCTGTGTAAATCTCAGCAAGTCACTTAATCTCAGTTTCTTCATCTATCAAATGAAAATAATAATGAGACCTACCTCCCAAGATTATTGTGAGGATAAAGTTTAGTATTTAAAAGCACTTTTCAAACTTTAATGGATTAAATTCATCATCATGATTATGATTATAACTTGTTCCACTTCTTCTGCTTATTTCAGCATCTCTACTCATCCCACTTTTCTCTGAAATTGTTTCATCTTCTTATATTTTACTTTTATTTTTTTCTACTCAGAGTGAAAGTTTTATATATGCTTCACATTTTATATGTCATCTAAACTATTCGGACACGCAGAATTATTCACATTTAGTTTTATTATGTTCACATTTACTATTTAAACAATTCAATGCAAAAAGTACTCATGATGTAAAGCACAATTTTTCTCAATAAATATTCTGCATTGTAAAGAAAGAAATTAATGACATACTGTGTTCTTCAGTTTCAAATTAGTTCAGATATATTAATGGTAACAAATTTGTTTTGCACAATATTTTTTCAAAATTGTTTTCAATGTAGTTGAAAAGTTCTTGCTTTACTTATGTAAAGGTCAAATTATATTTTCATAATTATTTCTAAACTTAGTCAATTTCCTCAGTAAGTCAATATAACTGTTGGACCATTAAAAACTGCTGGTTTTAATAATTATGTTAAACTGGACATAGAATTCTACCATGACTTATATTTTTTAAAAATCTAAACTGAAAAAATGTCTGACCAAAGAGGAAATTAAGCCAATTTGACAAAAAAACACTAAAATAATTTATATTGTTTTCAGATGTTTTAAGGAAACTTCTCTTTCTATCGTTTCCTTATGGGTTTTGTGGGCAATTAATAGGAATGATAATCATTTATATGGGTGTATTTTACATCCTACAGCTTTGCTAAAGTTGTTAACTGGCTTAACTAGTTTTTACTTTAATTCTCTAGGGTTCTCTATGCCATTTGACTATCTGCAAAAAAGTGATTGTTTTGCTTCCTATTGCCTATTTTTATTCCTTCATTTTATTTCTTGTCTTATTGCTTTGGTTAGTATTTCTAGTACAGTATTGGATAATAGCTCCTTAATTTTTAAAGTAAGGGAAGTACTTGACAGAATAGAAAATAGCATAAAAATTCTACCTTAATGTACCCATTTTGTCCATCTCCATATAACTACTCCTTAATACTAATAGCTCTAAGTGAATAAGGTTATTGAGATACATATGTTTTCTTCCATGTTATGATTTAGCTTCTATGCCCTTCAATTCCTTTAGCAATCATAATGAAAATTAGCAATTATAATGAAAGCCAACTTTCTGTCACCTGAAGTAAAGATCTCTGAGTGAAAATTGGAAATACATGCTGTGCTCTTCACAAAGAAGAAATTCTGCCCTGTAGAAGGATCTAAGATATTCCTCTGGGAATAGAAGATCTGACCTGCCAATGAGAGGATGCTTTCTTAATATCTAAGTTTTAAACAGAGCATAGCCAAAATGATTTTTTCCCAACTAGAAAATTATAAATCTTGGAGGCTTATAGAATATCAGATAAATTGTGTTGAATTTTTCACCTGAGATTGGATTTAAAGTAGCATGGCACCTTTCTCTAAACTCCAGTGTTCTATGTTCAAATGCCTGATATGAATATCCACCTTGATGCCTTTCCAGTATATCAAGGGCAAATAATTCAAAACTGACCTCATTCTCATTTCTTCTATAGTGTAATAGATAACTAGATAAAGATATTTATATTATATAGCTCTTCAGGTATTTTGGACAAGTGATAGTAAAAACCTTGAGGACCCCCCCCCCTTTATCATGCTAAGAATATAGATGGATAGATAGATAGATAGATAGATAGATCAATAGACAGATATATAGATATAGATGTAGATATATACATACACACAAAGACATATATATATATATATATATATATATATACACACACACACATATATACATATATGTATATGTTTGTATGGACACATACTAGATGTTTCACCCTGGGAAAAATCATTTAACCTCTCAGTGCATCAACATATAATCTCTATGACTATAAATTACAGACAAGTTACCAATGTACATTTGTGGATGGCGTTTCTACATTGAGAATTACCTATGCAGATAAAATCACAGATCTAAGTCTGCCACCCCTCCAATAATAAAAACAGAATCCAAGCATCTCTTAGGAATTTAATAAATTTACAAACTTGAATTTATTGAATCAAATTAAATTTTGTAGGATTTTATAAAGATGACAGTGTTTTCTGAATTTCTCCTACCACTGTATATCAGTATCGTTTAATGAATATTATTGAAGGGAATTAAGCAGAGTTGAGGTGAATTGCAGTGAGGCAGTAATGTGGTCTCTTAATGGAGGGCACAGGGAATTCGACTCGAAGTCAGGAATATTTGTGTTCAATACCTGCCGCCTCAGACACTTACTAACAACACATGCCTCTACAATCCATTTAACATCTCTGTGCCTGAGATTATTCATCTAGAAAAATGACAGTATTTGACTAAATATGTTTCTATAATTTAATTTTCAAATGCTTATTAGAGAAACAAAGTTTTACACAATTTTATCATTATAAAAATGTTGTACGTTATTTGAAAAATCCTTCCATGTTTTAGTTTTATGCAATTTCCTTCAAAGTCATTAAAAAACTTAGAATGGCAGAGATAAGAATAGGTACTGAAGACTTGAATATCACTTGACAAAATACCTGAGGAACTAGAAACAATATTAACATTATAGTGTGTTTAAGCTATGGCTAAAAAACATTTCTGAGAAGGCAGTATACTGATGTCCAAAATAAAAGCCTATGGTGAGTTAAGAAGAAAATCTCTTAGCAATTATGTCTATTTAATGATGAAGGTGAAATGGAGGATTCATGTAATTTTATAAACACATCAGTCATACACACCTGCCTCTGAGTTGATGGAAAGTCTGTATGTAAATTAAAACCAGATTGCTTGTCTTCATTGGCTGAGGTTATAGGAGCTTCCTCTCCATGTTGTATCCTTAGGCAGACCCAGCCACAGTGAGAGAAGGATCTAATGTCATAAAGTTCCATCCTCTCTGTAGATTCTAGCAAATTTCTCAGAGAAATAAGATGGATACAGCTGGCATCATGCAAAGCATATATTGGTTTTTTCATTACATTCTATTCTTATTTCTCCTGCTGCATCACTCTAGATTCTTAAGGCAGTACAATTTAAAAAGTAATCATCTTCCCTACTGACAAAATGTTAAAGGATTTCAATTCCAAGAGTAAATGTTATTTGCTCCATTAGCACACTGCCCTGGTCCTATGAGTGTAAAGGTTTTGTTGCACCACACCTATTTCTAGCTTTTGCCTTAGAAATCTGACAGTGTTCAGCAATTTTAGGAAGATGTGGGAGTAAAGTAGGACTCAGGAACATTGACAGAATAATGACATGACAGAATAATGGAACCCTTAGTTACTTTCTAATTGTTTTATGTGAATATGCCTTAACCTTTAGAAAACTTGTTCCATTTATTTCTTATACCCCAGACCTTTTCTTCCTCTTTCTGGCTACATGGTCTTTAAAACATATGTATTTATTGAACATTCACCAAAGTAAGGAAGGAGATAGATATTTTTTCTTCTCCATTTCCCTTTGTGTGGTACAAGAAAAGAGAGGTGAAAGAAATGGAGAGGGTCAGAGACACAAAGAAGTCTGAGAAATTAAAATATATTAATGCATAGTTATGTCAAAAATTCTATAAAGGTGTATATTACATATGTGCATATTTATTTATCTCTCTTTTGATCCTTGCTTTGAAGTGATTTATTTTCTTAGAATATTTTATGCATAGGGAAAAATAAAACTACATAAGGAAAGAATATGGTACTGTGAAAAGCAGATCAGTCACAGTATCAGGCAAATCTGGGTTCAAATTTTGCCTCTGACAGAAGCATGGGAAGCTCATTGGAAAATTTTAAAGTGTACATAAATGTAAGTTATTATTATACTAGCTGTATAACAATGGATAAGTTACTTAAACTTTCAGTGCTTACTGTAATTCTCTAAGACTAAGTTACAGATGAATTGCTGATATGAATCAATGGAAGAAATTTCCTTATTGGGAATTCTTTAAATAGAATCATAGGCCTTGACTAAACACACACACACACACACACACACACACACAAAAGAAAAAATACCTGTGTGTCTATATTGAACCAGAAATGTCTATATCTTGGACCAGAACTGTGATTTCATTGCCTTTGGAACTCTCAACAAGGGCACTCCTACTACCAATGCAAATTTGTAATTTTTTGTTCTGCATCTTATAGTCTTAGAACCTCCTTTGTTACACTGAGAGAGTAATTGAATTGGCCAAGATCACAGAGCCAGTAAAATACTTGAAGTCAGTTCTTTCTAACTCAGAAACCAACTCTACAACATCATGCTTCATCTCTGTTTTTCTATATACATATATGATCATTCAAATTAATTCAAGTCAATAAACATTTGTTAAGCACTTACTATATGCCAGGCACTCTACTAAGTGCTGAGGATACAAAAAGAGGCAAAAGACAGTCCCTGTCCTCAAAGAAGTTAAAATTTTTTTTGCCTTTTTTTTTGGAGGGCAATTGGGGTTAAGTAACTTGCCCAAGGTCACACAGCTAGGTTTTTGTTTGTGTGTGCATCTGAGGCTGGATCCGAACTCAGGTCCTTCTGACTCCAGGGCTGTCACTCTACTCACTGCGCCACCTAGCTGCCCCCTAGGAAGTTACAATTTAATGGGATAGACAACATACAAATAAATATAATGCTAGTTGTATGATATGTACTATTAATATTTATAAGAGTGGAGGTAAAGTGCAAATAAAGAATACATAAATTTGAGTACATTCAGAGATATTAATGTAAGAGAATTAAAATTAACAAAGATGAAATGACATCTGCAGATGTTAATGTGGTTTTATTTATTCATCAAAATTCATTCCAGAAAACCATGAGTCCTGACTATGCAAAGATCACATCCTCACATGATGAATGGTCTTCAGGAGTCCTAGGCCTGATTTTTGATTGTGGTATTTCCATTAGTCTCCATGAGAGACTAATGGCCAGGAATATCTGTGAGAACCATAAGACCAGCAAATTTAGCTCTGGTAGAAATGAAATAGCATCATTTGTACTGGTAATATAAATAAGAAAATGTTTCTGTCCCATTTTTTGTTTGTTTAAAGGTGACTGGCTTGTTTTCTTGTTTTACCTAACATTCTATAGACAGGAGAATAGTAACAAAATAGAAGGAATAATAACATATGGTACTTGCACTTTCGTTTTTAAAATGTTTTTGTATTAAGAAATTCTTGTGAAATTATCTTGTGAAAATCTAGTCAAATTAACTTATCAAGAAGAGAATGTCTCACAAGTTCAGGATTGAAGGTAATGCTATACTTCTACAATCAAGGTAACACTGTTAAGGAAAAATTCTGAAAATGAAGAATGAATGGACAATAATACTTGTATAGAAATCCAAGGAAATTCGCTCTGTTAAATATTATACCTTTTAAAACCAGCTTGTATCCCCATAAAATTTCCCCAAGTCTAATATATCCCATTATTAAAGGATTTGTGAAGCTGTATCTTAGATCTATCTCTATTCCCCTTAAATTTAGTGATGATTCATTATTATTTCTATTCGTGACTCTTATATATAATTGAAATTTTTATGAGAATTCTCACATGAGCTAGCTCACAAATCTGAGCCCAGCACATTACAGGCAATAAATAATACTGTATATCATAAAATAAGACAAACAAAAAAGTCATACTAATGTTACAATAAGATTGGGTCATTAAATCATGAATGCAGATACCAGGTAAAGCTTCTCAGCACTGAAGGACTATAGATTTTCAATTGGCTGCCATTTCTTAGGAGAAAAATGGTGTTAAATGGACCATAAAAGGAAGATAAATATCTTCTTGAAGCATATTAGTTTAAGACTGATCTACCCTTTTGAAAGATAAAATCCTGGTTTCCAAAATTTGCCTAACCAGTACCTAACACATTTTATTAAACACAGTATGCATTTGACAAATGCTTGTCATATTGGAAGAGATTCTATTGAATGAATTTTAAAAGACCTGATGAATTTTATAAAGATTTTACACAACCTAATTCAAAGGTCTAGTAACAACTAAAATTTATCACTTTGAAACTTTAGGTGTAAATCAATTTAAAAAATACATATTTGACATTCCAAAACAACAAACAGCATTGATTTCCTACCATGGGCAAGACATTATACTAAATAATCTGGCAAATTCTACATAACTATGTAATATGTAGACATATTTCTTGTCCTCAAAGTGCTTGCAATCTGTTTGGTGAAAAGACATAAGTACATCCAAGTTATATGATAATGCATAATAATACATATAATACAATGCATAATAACAAATAATATAATAATGCATAATGATATACAATAATACATAAACATTGATTAAAATAAAAAAAATCTTAAGGTAATATAATTCACTGCTAACTTAGCCATCTAAACAGTTGAGGGAAGCTCAAAGAAAAAAACATCATGAGATGAAATGGTAAGGAATTTTCTAAGTAATAAAGATATAAGAAGGACTTGAGTAAGACTTTGAAAGATGCATAGAATTTGGGTGGACAGAACAGATTTAGAGTTTTCTTATAAGAGGTATAGTGTGAGGAAAGGCTAGTGCTAGGAAGGCCCTATGCAAGGTATATTCAGGAAAAAGGGTCTAGATCAGTTTGATTTAGACTGGACGGAATATGTTAGGAAATAATGGGAGATGTGATTGGAAAGACAGGCTGTAGCTAGGTTTAAAAGACTAAATAACAGTGTTTTGCATTTATTTTGTCTCCAAATGGAAGCATTTGAAAATTTTAAAGCAAGAATAATCTGGGAAGCAACAAAAAGATAGATTTAATGAGAAGAGAAAGTAGCATGGCATGGTGGAGAAAGCATAGAATTCTAAGTTAAATAATATGAGTTTAAATCCTGACTGTTATTTGCTACCTCTCTGTCCTTAGACAAATCATACCACCCCCTTGACCTTGGTTTCTTCATTTGTAAAATGTAAGCAAAGACTAAATGTTCTCTAAGGTCCTGTCTGCCTCTGATAGTCTAAGATCTTATCAGAATCCAGAGTCTAGCTCCATCATAATGACATAACCTATTTATTAAGTTGTTCATCACTTCAATTTGCTCATTTTAATTAAACTTGGTTTAGTTAATGCTATTCATTTTTGTTGCTGCTGCTGCTGCCGCCACTGTTATTTTTAAGTGAATAAATGGAAATGTCTTTATCTTTATTCATGTCGTGTTTAGGCTAGGATTTGACTTAGTGATTCACTGCTCCAATTTCAAGGGCACTACCTTGGAGTCAAAAGATCATATATTTGAATCCCTCTTCTTTCAGTTACTACCAGTGTGATGTTGAACGAATCAATTACTGTCTCTGAGCCTTTATATCATCTACAAAATTAAGGAGTTGTAATAGAAACTCTTCTGTTCTACATCTATGATATCATTATCCTAAATGTTATGGGGGTCAATGACTAGCATTTATATAGACATTTAAGGTTTGAAAAGTGCTATGCGTAAGCTTTCTCAGATGATCCTCACAACAAGTCTGGGAGTTAGGTAAAATTATAATTTTCATTTTATAAATGATGAAACTGAGATTGTGAAGTTAAATATCTTGCCCAAGATGACAGTTATCCTCTTAGCACTACCTGACACCAGTTCCAATATTCTATGCAGTATACCACCTAGGAAAGTCCTAATCAGTCTGATATGTGCCCCCTTCCCCATCAACTTGATGAAATTACAGAAAGAGGACCATTGTCAGAAAAGGTACTTCCAATGGAGGTAGACACTAGACTTACTTTTTATTGAGAGTATGTAGAGAATTGCTCTGATTGGTCCCCACTGAATCTGCCTCCAAAATTATTGATACCTAAGAATAAAGGGAAACAGACTTCTCTTCCTAAGGTGTATCAGAGTTAGCTTTAAAATTATCTACCTCTCCCTCTGTCACCTCTTTTCTAATGAAGGTACTCTCCCATGGACTTCTGGACTAGAATTCTCTAGAAAATGCAGTAAGTATTCTCCCAAGGATTAGAAAATATCATTTTCCAGAAGAAGCATATAGCATCAATGAATAATTTATTCTTGGTCATTCAACCCTAAAGGTGGAATTCCTTGAGGACCCGTCCCCCCTCTGAGCCCCAGCTGCCTTCTGTTTTTCTTTTTCCTTTTCAAACAAGAGTTAGAAACTAACATTCTTAAAAATGATGTCTTCAGCCTTAGAATTGGGTCATCAGAAGCTCTAGAGTGCCTGAGTCTGGAAGTTTTCAAACTTGAGAGTCAAGTAGCCACTTCCCCAAAAGCCAACATTTCCTTAACAACATGCTTCTTGGAGAAGAGGCTCCCTAGCAAGATGATTTGTTGACCATAGAGCTAAAGTAAGAGATAAGGGACCAGGAGATTCTGACCCTGCTAAGCCTCCATGGAACTGTTCTAGTTGCTTAGATGTTGCTTATTTGAGGTGAATGGAAAATATTTATTTCATCCCCCAAAGAGTATTTGCCTTCCAGGGGATCCTAATGAGCTATTTGATTGATTTATATTTCCTATATTTGTTCATATGCCTATGCACATAATTGCATGATTATGAATTTTCTGTGGAAGAGAAAATACCTAATAAAATATGTAAAGTGCTTATTAAATCATAAAGTGTTTTCAAATGTGAGTGATTATTATTTTTAGGTGTCGGTGGCAGATCTCTAAAATGAGATCTTCAAATTACTAAAATTTTTCATTCTCCAGTTCATTCAATGTAAGAAGCTATTTTACTGCTGTTCATGAATTACACAGGTACTATATCTCAGTTTTTTCTTCATTCCTGTTGAAATAAAATGGTGACAACTACAATAGTAATAATGCCTTTATACACTTTTCATTTGTTTATTTAGTAAGTGCTTTTCTTGCAACCCTTTAAGGTAGGCAGTTCTCTTGCACTCTTTCTGCATCCTAACATTAGCATTTTCTTTTCTTTTTGAAGTAAATATTCTAATAAACTGATTTGTAGCTTACGTTATGCAACATTTGCAGTCACACAATAAAGCTTTTAGTTGTATTTTTATTTTTTTGGGTCAGACCTGTGATGTCCATAATACAATGAGTGCTGTACTTGAAATCAGTGAGAGCTAAGTTCAAATCCAGCCTCAGACACTCACTAGTTATGAAACCATGGGCAACTCATTAACCTTTTACCCTTAGTTTCCTGTTTTGAAAAAAAAATAGCATGTTTAAAGTGTTTTATAAGCCTTAAAGAGCTATAAAATGTTAACTATTATTATTGACATAGGTACATGTTAAAATGGATAGATGTGGGGCACAGAGTCAGGAAGATCTGGGTTCAAATTCTGTCTTTGACACATCAGCTTTTTAACCTTTGGTAAGTCTCAACCTCTCTGTATCTCAATTTCCCCAACTGTAAAACAGGAGTAATAATAAAACTTTACTCGTGGCTACTGAATTAATATATGGTAAATGTATATGCAAATGTATATATGTAAAGCTGTTATGCAAAACTGCATATATGTAAAGCACTTTGTAAACCTTAAAGCATTGTGTAAATGCTAGCTAGAATCATTACCACCACCATCATCATTAATAGTAGTAATAATAGAATTTTTCCTTAAATAGATTTTCCTTTTAGATAGATGATTTTCAAATATTTTGCACAGGCTTTGACAAATTAACTAAAGGGGTAATGCTAGGGAGTTAGGAAGTCTGATATTTCAGTATATTTCTATGGGTTGCTAAAATGGTTTGCAATATGTCACCTTTAGCCTGGCTGAAGTCTTGAGCCATGTGGTCTTCTTTCTCTATACTCTTGAAGACATGGGAAAGGTATACATTATTGCTGTTGATTTAAATGTGATTAAATGGCTTCAGGACCACTGATTCTAAATTCATTTCCCAACTGAAAATTTTCTAGATTAAAGTTAACATTTTATTTTTGCATTAAACATCGTGCCCCACACGTTCATGATTGGATGACCTGATAAATGATCCTCAGTGAGTCAGAACTTTTTGTATCTGTGACCTTCTACTGACATTTCACATATGGAATTTCCCATCAATGCCTGAGATAGTGGTTTATGTGTCATCTTTTTTTTTTTAAAGCAATTGGGGTTAAGTAACTTGCTCAAGGTTACACGGCTAGTCATTATTTATGCGTGGGTGCTCATTTTCTGAGGCCGGATCTGATCTCGGGTCATCCCAACTCCGAGGCTGGCACTCTTACTCACTGCGCCACCTAGCCGCCCCTTTAGGGCAATTGGGGTTAAGTAACTTGCCCAAGGTTACACGGCTAGGTTTTTGTTTGTTTGTTTGTTTCTGTGGATTAAGTGTCAGAGGCCGGCTCCGAACTCAGGTCCTTCTGATTCCAGGGCCGGCGCTCTATTCACTGCGCCACCTAGCCGCCCCGTATGTGTCATCTTTTAAAATGGGTAGGCACACATTGATCTAAACTTTGCCATTGACTGAAATGAAACCAGACTGTAAATTTGCACTTGGGGAAGCTTGGTTCACATTTTACAACCACTAGGTCATTCTTTAGTAGTTGGGACTTCAGAATGCTTTACTAAGTGCTATTCATCAAACATTGTTAGGTTACTCTCAATCAAGGAATAAACCTCTTACCTGAAAATTTCATTCCCAAAATATCTCTTCAAATCTGACACAGTCACATCCATCTTGTCTCACATGACTACCACTTACCTATGTTATAGCCAAAGTTGATTTCAGGTCATTACTCATGTTCTCTATTTATCCACTGCTTTTTGTTTTCTTTCTTTTTTATTGATAGTATTTTTAAATTTTTTATTTTTTTCACATGAAACTACAAATCTATTCTGTACAACTTGTTATTCCTTTTAAATATGTAATAAAGTATTATGTAAATTTCCTTTTTTCTTCCTTTGCCCCACCCTAAAGATGACTGTCATTAGATGCTACTTATATATATGTACAAACATATGTAAAATTATCCTATAATGTGCTTCTATCTGTCATTTCTTTCCCTGGATAGAGATTGCTTCTTTCTTTATATCTCCTTTATATCAATGTGGGCATTTATAATAATAAAAATGACTTGTTAATTCAAAATCATTTTTAAATCAATATTGGTTATTGTATACAATATTCTTACAGTTCTGCCCAATTTGCTCTACTGTCTTTGCTTCCTATCCCTGGGACACCACGGTATGATAAATAGAGTGCTAGACTTGAGATCAGCAAGAGTTGGGTTCAAATCTTAACATCTCCTGCTGACTACTTATGTCACCATAAATGAGTTGCTTAATTTTTAGATTGTAAATTATAGTTGACCTTTTTTTCTCCATGAGGAGAATTGAGGTTTTTTTTGTTTTTGTTTTTGTTTTTATTTTTATATTTCCTTAGTGAATGAAGACCTTTTTTATTTTCATACTTTGTTACAGAGGGACAGAGGGCGTCCCACTATTTAGGCAGAATTGCACAGGGGAAAAAAGGCTGAATTTGGAGTCATAAGATCTGTGTTCAAAACCTATCTCTGTCACTTTTTACCTGTCTGACTCTGAGCAAGGTAATTCATCTGTCTGTTTCTGTCTTCCTATCTGTAAAGTGAGGGAGTTGGATTAATTCATCTTCACTGTCTCCTCTAGACCTAAATCTATAAAATCTATAATCTTTCAGATTATAGATACTCTTTGCACTATATGTCTGCCTACTGACCCCTGATTCTTTCCTTGAGGCCTAAATCATAATCTTCATGAAGAACCATGAAGTCTTTTCTGATATATCTAACTAGAAATGTTTTTTCTCTCACCTGATTTCATAGTGTTTCAGATTAAGGAATATACTAAAACCAGTTCAAACTAGCTTGGAGAACTGATTGTTGAATTTTTGGTAGGAGCATTTATTATTTTAGAAATTAGCAATTGTGACTAATCAAGGCTTGATTTATTGTTTTGTTGAAGATAATCTTTATGAAAGTGAAGAATAATGTAGATTAAACTGAAAAGTGTGCCGTATATATATATATATATATATATATATATATATATATATATGTGTGTGTGTGTGTGTGTGTGTGTATACATACATACATATATGTGTGTGTGTGTGTGTATATATATATATATATATATTTTTTTTTTTTTTCAGAGATCTAGTGGTTAAATATTTACCAGCACATTCCTGGCTAGAATCCTCTCACCCACTTATCAGATTCTAATTTGCATAATGGCTTTTTTTTTCCTCTGTTGGGTTTATAACATGTCACTAAAAGATTGACTGAAGGAAATGGAAATGTTTAGTCTAAGAAAGAGAGAATATAGTAATTCTGCTCATGTTTTCTAAGGGCTGCCACATGGAAGAGTTTTAGGTAGACATAGACAGTGTGACGATGTGACTTTAAAGTTCCATACCACTTTGAGAATACATCAAATTCTGTTCTTTTGGCCAAGAATGAAAAACTAGGAGCAACAGATAGAAATTGAAAAGAAGTGAATTTAAACTTTATGTAAGAAATAGAACTTCTTACCATTTGGAGTCAAATTTCCAAAGTACAATGGACTGCCTGAAGAGGTGGTAGGTGTCTTCTTATTTTTTATAAAGAAGGTCAGGCCACTTGTCGCACATGCTATAGAGGGGGTTATTATTCGTGTATTACTTGAGCTAGATAACCTCTGAGGTGCTTTCTCACATTGCAATACTGTGAGTCTATGAAGGGAGAAATCTATTATCTCTTTCTGAATTCCTCATCTTCTAGCATAGTAAATTAGACATACATAGTAGAAACCTAAGGAGTGAGAGGAAATAATAATCATAATCACAAAAAAGAGTCCTTTATGTAGCATTTGCAACTTTGCAATGTGCTTTACCTGAATTTTCTCATTTATTTATCATAATTACCCCATGAAATCTATTATTTGGGGTATCATTATCATTTTTCAAATGAGGAAACTGAGGCTCAGGAGGGTTCTTTGATTTACCCATGATCACTTCGAGTTAGGATTAGGAACCGTATCTCCCTAACTCCAACTCTGGTACCCAATCACTGTTATACGGAATGTTTTATATTGCACCATTTTAATAGAAACATCACAGCTAGGGCTATCTTCACCTTAGGACCACCTAGGAAATTTTCTCTGACACTTAGAGAAATTACCTATAGTTAGAATTCCAAGAGTTTTCTTTAAAATCTTAGTGTTCTAAGGTCATTTTGTCCCTTTTATGCCTTGGCATTTTAGAGGTAGGTGAGATCTTTCCTTATAAATGTATTTGGTCTCGGGAAAGTGGGGGCAGACTCCGGGTAAAATTTCAATGTTGCTCTTGGTGCCTTCTCATCTTCATGTCATAGCACCCATTACTTCAAGGATCCCAGAGCTCTCATGTCTATGTTATTATTTTTTTTCTATAGTGTATATATGTGTATACACATATACATATATATATGTACATATATATATATATGTATGTGTGTGTTTATCTATCACTGGAAGGTCATTTGACCTATCTGTTTTCTCAGCTGAAAAATGGGGAAAACAGCATCTGCTTTAGATGTTTATTTTGAAAATCAAATGAGATAGTATTTATAAAGTGCGTAGCACAGTGCCTGGCACACAGTAGTATTTAACAAATATTTATTTCCTTCCTCCTTCCTTCACAACTTTAAACAACACACACACACGTATAAAAAAATCATTGTAGAAACTTTTGTTCATAAATTCACTTGAGTAGTTGAATAGACTTATTTTGCTCTGATTTCATAAGCAAGTTTAGGCAACAGTTCAATAAAAGAGTTATAGGAAAGAAAGCTATTTCATTTTGTTCTGTTTTATACAGAACTTATCAAAGCAAATTTTCAGGGAAGTGAGGAACTCCACACAATGGAACTCCTACAGCAAACCAGCTGAGATTCATTATACCAGACCCTATTCCTATCCCCATGCAATCATGCTTCATCTTAAACTTCCAGAGGCACTGCCTAGGATAGAGAGGTTGATCTAAGCTCTTTCCATTTTACTTATTTAGTATCTTCCATCTAAGAGGATCAACAGAATTGATCATCTATTTGTGAGAATAAAAATCCAGGACATGGTGGAAAAGACATTACAAGGCCTTCTACCTAAAAGATGAGGTTTTCCCATCAAAGTGTGGTGATGGAGATGGAACAATACTCTGTTCAGCATTAAATACTTCTAGGATCTGATTATTTGCTAATTTGTTTCAACAGCATTCAATGAGGTAACATTTATTTATAATATTTGTCAAGAATTTAAGCTACCTTACCCTGACTGTACATGTGTTTGTGTGTTAAAACGTGCATAAGTGTGTGTGTATGTGCTCGAGAGAGTTCATACATGTTCATGCACACTCCTGTAAGATTAAGTACTTACTAGAATGCATAGACATAACCATTAAGTAATGAGACCCCTTTCTATAAATAGAAGACACACTAGAAAATTCTTCTTATTATTTTCTAAATACATCAGGTAAAAATTAGTTTATAATTATATGTTAGTTTCAGAAAATAGCTCAAAATTAAGCAATATAAATATTTATACCTTTGGACATATATTCCATGGAAAGCAAAGATATAAAGTTCCTATAAATGCCAAAATATTCACAGAAGCACTTTTTGTGACAACAAATAGCTATAAACAAAGTCGGGGTGGGGGTACTGATTAGGAAATGGCTAAACAAACTGTGGCACGTTGATGTAAACAAAACATTTAATGCCTACAATGTAAATGGAAAGAATAAAACTGGATACTGTATCATCATCGTAACCAAGCATGGTCTCAGATAAGAGTTGAGAAAATGTACCTTCCTCCTTTTGTTCAAGATGAAGGACTGAGAGGAAGCAGTGTTGAATATGCTGTCAGATACTATGTATAGTTGATTTCATTTTATGAGCGGGTTTTATTCATTTTGTTTTAATCAGTTATAAGAAAATGTTCCCTAGGTAGGGCACATGGAATGACAGGTATATTTAACTGGTTTAAAAACAAAAGGCATCAATAAAACAAACAACAAAAATATAAAATTTATGCCATAGCTTCAGGTACATCATTAAAGAAAGATAACAGAAGATATGACTAGGTTCAGGGGTTACCAGCTAAAATATAGGCTCACTGGCATACAGTGTATAGTGTATCAGCTTTCAAACATGTCATCATCTGGAAAAGCACGGTAAGAAAGGTTTGTCTAACATTGGAAAACATAAAACTGACTTGCTAAAGAAATCATTTTTTGATGTTAGCCAGAAAAATTGTAATTAATATAGTGAGCCTAAATAAAAAAGCCCTTGGTTAAAGACTCCCCAAAAGCTGACATCCCTTTTGCTACATGCCTCACAAAATGGTAATTGGAAAGTACTTTGTACACTTTGAAGTGCTATGCAATTGCAAGCAGTTTGTTATTCAGGCGACAAATATTAATTGGGCACCCAGGGAGTATGAGTACTATGATGTGTACAAGAATAAACATGATCCCATCCCTCAGTGAGATCACTAACTAGAGTGATAAATGTTTTATGTTTGATAGCGTAAATACCAATATAAGGCAACAATATGAGAGTTATTGTAAGTAAAATTTCAAATAATTGCTTTTGGAATTTAGAACATCTCCCCACCATCATATTTTCATTCCTCATTCTTTTTACACCTTACATTTCCCCTCCCCCTCAGTACTGCACAATTCAATGCTCTTTCTCAAAAAAGATATTCCATTTCCCATTCTCATTGGTTGTGTCTCATGCCTAAAATATTCTCCCTCCTCCATTCTGCATTCTGCTTTCTCTAATTTCCTCCAAGTCCTAGCTAAAATTCTACCCTTTACAAGATTTTTCTAACCACCCTTAATGCTAGTGCCTTCTCTCTGAGATTATCTCCAATTTATTATACACACACACAGATATATAGATATCAATATATACACATATGTATTGTGTTTATATAGTTGTATAGTTGTTTTATATAGTTGTTTGCATGTGGCCTCTCCCATTAGACTGTGAATTGCTTGATGGCAAGAGGTCTCTTTTGTCTTTTCTTGTATTCCCATAACTTAATACAGTGCCTGGCACATAATGCATACTTAATAAAGGTTTACTGATTGGCTAACTGGAAAATCATGCCAAATGAGATCAAAGAGAGGAGATCTCACATTGGGCCATAGTGTCTTAAGAGACTTCATTAGGGAGATGGAACTAGAGTTGATTGTTGAGTTTTGGATAGAATCTGAACAGGTAGGTAGATAGCAAAGACAATTCTGTAACACATGAACAAAGGTACAGAAATAGGGGGATAAAGAAAGAAAACATTGTTCCCTATGTTTCAGGGACAATGAGTAGACAATTGAGTTTATATGAAGGAAGCACAATTAAACAGGGTGTCCCAAAAGACTTAATTCACTAAGACTTTTGCCACATCTCATATAAGATATTGTGTTTTGCAAATCACTTTCTAAATTAGATAAATACACTTAAGACTTACAGGGGCCTTATGATGGAGATACTAGATGTCCTATTATTTCCATTTTATATATGTGGAGATTGAAGAAAAGAAAAGAAGTGTGACTTACTTATCATCATAGGAGGCATCATTTGAACCCAGATCTACCCAACTATAAGACTAGCACTCATTCCACTATGCCCCAATCCCAGAGGCTCACCATATTAATTTCAAATTTAGTGTGGGCACGCCAATGACTTAGCCCACTACAACTCACAATTTTTGAACACATGATTCAGTTAGCTTCAGGCAGCTTTGTGTGTATATATATATATATATATATATATATATATATATATGTATATATGTCTATATGTCTATACGTGTAAGTATATATGAATATATACACATATAGTTTCATGCAAATGCATGTATGTACATATATATTCTTGTATGAAAGTATAGCTTGACCTTGTCCTGCAATTTGCCAGGGTAGCCTCATGGAGGCACAACCTAAGACATTTATATCTTTTGTCATCTAGGACTAGTGAACCTTGTAATTGCTGATTCCAAAATTCTCTGTTCACAAACAAGTGTTTGTTTGTTCTCCTATGGCAAGAGTTAAAAATGAGTAGGAAAAAAATGCACCTCTCATTAGAACAGGTTTTTGCTATGCAGCACATATGTCTTTGATTAAAATAAAATATATTCCCACTGCTCTATTTCTCTTAAAACAGAATATTCATAGGTCTGTCAAGAAATTGCACCCATACTCAGAATAGATTCTCCTCCTCTGGCTATCAGTTTTCTAACATTAAATTCAGTGGCTAAGACAGACACAGGGAGAAAACAGAAGAGAAAAATAAAACCCATCATTTTGAGAAGGCAAGATTTAACGATGTTGTCTTTTCCGTGCAGAATTGCTGATGCTTCCAAACCCTACTGAAGGACTATTCATTTTGTTAACAACAATAATGTGCACAAACATTTTGTACTTATGCTTACTCTCATGCTTTATATTGGGAAGAACCTCCATTCAGCTGTGGGTCAAATTTATTTGGTTCTTGGCAAAGCTCAGTCATTGTGCTGGATATCCTATTCAGCAGAGTTTGGTTTTTCATCTTTCATGCAACATTCTACTGTCTCTGATATGTAGATTGGTCTTTTCTAATTATGATATTTCTAATCCAAACACATAGAAATATACTTCCCTGAGAATCTTCTAACAGTGTAATAAAACTGAGGAAGTGATGATAAAGTCAAGTCAAAATAAGGTTACTCAACTGTCGTTGAAGTCCAGAGTTCAGTGAGATTCAAACGTCCTTTTTGGATCTTTGATGCTGGTTGCCTTGTAATATATCAGTGTATTACACAAAAAATCAGCATAACCACAAATCAGATGAACTTTTACACTTACAATTGTTCTGTCTTCCTCACTTCACATGAGACAGAGGGGTGTCTGAAAGAGAAGAAGGTTGTTGCTGGTTTGTTACAAAACTGGATTCAATATATCCTCTATGAATTGTTGGTAATGGCTAGGCAAAGGAACTAATAGAGAAGGCTTTTGTCTGGGGCTAGCTGTGGCTATACTTGTAGCTATCTGGGTTTCCTGGAGAAATTGTTGATGACTTCCTGATTTAGATTCATTTTAACCTATATTCTGGAAAGGAAATTTCCTGAGTATCTGCTCTCCAACCTCTTAAGGTCATATCTGAGAGTCCTAGGCCTAATGTCACATGGAATTATAAATTTTTATAATTTATGTTATAGGTAGAATTATATTATACTTATATATTTTTAAATTATAAATTTTTAGCAAGAAATATTCTGTTAACAACAAATACTCTTGAGCTCAGAGGTTCCTGATTCCAATGAGTTTGATTATTCCAGAAGCTAAGGCCTTCTAGAGTCTCTTCAAATATCCTCCCAAATTCTAAAAATTAGGTATAAAGTATAGTATATGTTTTTTTCTCATTTATTTAATTTTTAATTTGTCAAATAAAACAAGCATTTCCATAGTATAGTATAATTAAAGCTGTGATTGCATATGGAAGAGCTAATTTATTAGGTACAACTTACTATTCCTTTTAAATACATAATAAATTATCGTGTAAATTTATTTTTTTCTTTTTCTTCCTCACCATCCCACCCAAGAGATAGCTACTATTAGACACAAATAGATGTGTGTTTGTGTGTGGGCGTGTGTATAGAAAACTGTTGTATACAAAGTTCTAATTATTAGTATTTTCTTTGTATTTCTTTTTCTTTGTAGCATTTTCTTCATATGTAGGTGTTTTTTTAATGTGGGAAAATATCACTGGAGAGGTATTTGGAAAATTGAGGATAATGCCAGAAACAAGCTTGAGTTGAGTAAGGGTCCTTATGTTTTTTCCCAACTATATAATTAAAGTAATTGAAGTAGATGCCATGTGATTGGCATTCCCCTCTTTATTGTTTCAGGCATCGTTATGGTTGTCCTTTCTCCCTACCTACATGTTTACCTCCCCATGGTATCTTATCTTTTCATGTTCAGTAATACACTATCCTTGTACTGTGTGCAATTAGTAACAATAATACAAGAAGATAAACACATTATATGTCTCCTCCATTAAAATGTAAATTCCTTGAGAGCAAGGGTTGTCTTAGTTTTTTATTCCTATCCCCAGTACTTAGCACCTAGTAACTGTTCAATAAATGCTTTCTTCTCTGTTCATTCCTTCATTCATTCACATAGTGCTTTGAGGTACACAAATCACTTTCCTCACAACAACACTGTGAGGATGGGTGTAAGGATTATTATCTTTGTGTTACTGAGCTAAGTGTAGGAAGAAAACATTAAAACATAATAGATTTTTTGTTTTTAATTTCAAAGTATTTACCTTTCTTCCTTTGGAATATTATGAGAAAATGTATAGTCATCTTTTCCCCTTGTTGATTTTTTTTTAACTATAGAGTTCTAGGGTCCCAAATTCCAGGCTGAACCTCTATTTTTCCATCATTTGGCATTAAATTTCTTTATACCTGTAGTATAAGGTAAATGCTAATTCAAATTAAATGCTTAAAATGAATAAGATTAAATAATATACCATCTGAGTTCTCCAATGAAGTATTTCTGTCACACAACAAACACTAAACATCTATCAGTCATTGTTCTAGGATCCAAATACAAAAAAATGGACCACTCCTTGCCTTCAAGTAGCTTATTCTATCAGTAGAGTTATTATATCATAGAGATGACCCAAGCTGGTTAAGGCTAACCCAAAAGATCATAAACTCTTTATAGGCTTTATCAAGCTTGAGAGGCTTTGAGTAGAGGCCTAGGGATGAACAGTGCTTTTTGCATAACCAGAAAATTTTCTACATATAGCAAGAAAGCAATTGAGAGTTTTGAATGGTTAAGTGATATAGGCTGTGACATTACAGAGAAGAGTCAAACTATGGATGTGTTTTGCATAACTTCACATGTATAACTGACATTATATGGGCGGGGGTGTGGGTCCTGGGGAAAGAGAGGGAGAGAATTTGGAACTCAAATTTTGGTAAATGAATGTTAAATATAAATAAATAAAAATATAAAAGTGTAACTTGGAAATATTTAACAAAATGAATAATAAAAATACAATTTAAGATAAAAAACCAGAAACTCTCCCAAGAAAAACCATGTTATTTTAAGTTTGATATTCATTCTTAATATTTTCTCTATCACTTTCTAAAGTCAAGATGATCAATAAAATGATGAATCAAGACCTCATTTTTAGTATTTGCTAATTCCTATTTTCACATTGAAAATTTAATGATCAGCTTTCACAAGCCAGTTCAAGCTGGTACTAGAATACCCCTGGCTATATCCTCCAACTTTAATGATATAATTTCTTTATTTGAATCCATTTTAAACTTTGGCATTCTGTCAGATTGCTTTTCAAAGATGTTCTACCCTCTTTTTAATTTTTTTTGTATTTTCCTTTTGTTGGAAAGTTTTTAAACATCTCTTAAAGGTAAATGAGCATTCACAGACAGCATGGTATAATAAAGAGAATAGAGAACGTGGATTCAGGAAGACCTAGATTAAAATTCTGCCCCTGACTTTTACAAACCATGTAACCCTGGACACTTAACTTTTATGTACTTGAAGCAATACTTTGGATTTATCCAGCAAAGATACCTCATAGGTACTCTCTCTACTTCTATTCAAAATCTGCTCTATTCTGATTAAGCCCTTGGGGTAATAAGTATATGATCAAGCAATTGCTTTATTCAAGATCAGTAACCCCAACTTATCCACCTGTGAGAAAATTCCTCATGAGTTGTTGCCTGCTGCACTATATTTAAGTTACTTCCCATCCTGTCATTGGTTGGCGGAAGGTGTTTACTTCAATTCTGAAATCATGTGAATAAATATAGGAAATACACTTTGAATATTTAGTACAACAAAAGTTCCTTTCATATAAACATACAATTGAAAAACTCAAACTATTTTTTAAGGTTTCTAGGAAGAATATTTTTGACAACCCTCTTAAAGTAAATAGAACTATTTTTTTAAATCACTATGAAATTTGAAAATATCCTTTTAGTCTTTGGATATCACTGACTCCCCCCACCATTAACTTTGGCTTTCTAAAAGGGATTCTGATAGGCTTTGGTGAATTATGGATATTAAGGGTAATCTATTAATTCATTAACTCTGTCATCATGAACATGAACTTGACCTCTTCAGTTCCAGTCTTCTCATGTGTAAAGGAAAGAAAATTAGATTAAATGATCTCTAAGGTATTTTCTAGCTCTAATTCTACAAAGGAAGCATATGGATAATTTGAAGGAGATGAATTAGCTCTTTTTTGATGGAGGGCCCTGAACACAATAGGTACTTAATAAAGTTTTGCTGAATGAAATTGACTTTAATACTTTAATCAAGACAACCTTCCAGAATAGATCTCTGTGGACTTCACTGTAAGAACTAAGTTGGTTTCTTACTTTCTCTCCAACAGGATTCAGTTCAAATCAACCTTAATTCTCCTATAATTACAACTGCAAAAAATAAGACAACTATTGTTAACCCCTTATTAAAAATTTGAAAAATCTTAATCCCAAGAGGTCATGTGATTTATTCATAGTCATCACATGTAGACAGTACTTTCAGGTAATGGCTTTAGCTCTCAGGCAGGTATTCTATTCCACAAAACCCAGAAAAAATATTAAGTATGTTTTTCAGAAAGCCTCCATTTGTGAAATAAACTATTTTCCTCTTAAAAAATAGATACCAGCCCATTGCAGTCATTATATATGGTGTCTAAAGATGGGCCAGTTGGAGGGACAGGTGGCTGACTAGCAGACCCTAACAGTATTGGCCACAAATCACTCTGAACTCAGCTGCTTTGGGGTTGGGCAGACAAAATCACTGCTGCAGCACTTTTCCATCCGAAGGTTAGGGGGAGAAAGCAATTCACAAAACCAGTCACTTTGGCTCACCTTGCATTGTTCAGCTGGTCACTCATGAAACAAAGGTGAGCAGGGACAGCTCTTATGCAGAAACCTGCCTGCCTGCCACATGGGTACCAAAGAGTGCCTGTCACATCAGACAGCAAGCATGAGTCAGAATTTAAGCTGCTGCTCTAATTAATCAAAATACAAAGCAACCATATAACAAAAAAGAAACTGCAAAGTCTGAGGTTTGATACATCAAGGCAAATTTGTCCCTTCTTGACTCCTTCATGTACAAAGCCCTGAAGGGGAAACACATACTTATTAGTCTCTCTAGTTATGTACTAATATTTAAGATGTCTGGGCAACACTAATAAGACAATGAAGCTGGATGCTCTTCCACTATTCCTGATATCATTAAAGATCCATAGATAGGTTTACTATGGAAATTTGAAAAACAAGAGCAACTTGGAGTGTTCTTTATAACTATAGGGGTGAAAAGAAATGAAGCTGAGGGGAAAATGCTTATGTAGAAATTTAAAACCTATTTATCTAATGACAGTCTGGTTCTTCTTGTCCTTGCTTGAGAAGATCTAAGGTTTTGTTTCCTTTAAAAATTACTTTTTCCTGACATTTCTATTGCAAAATATAAATCAAAGCAACACTGTTTTTGGTCTTCATGATCTGTCTTTATCGGAAACTTTATTTGAAAAAAAGCTAGAAATTGAAGGTTGAAAGTTTCCTTTTCCTCATATGAGAGTTCCTACATCATCCATCTTACTGAGGCCTGTAATGAGACCTTAGATTCCAGCATCCCATTTATTCCAGTGCAGCACTGGCCTATTGAAAACTTTTCAATGGTCTTATAGATGGAGAGTTTGTGTTGCTATTATCTACTGAGCACCCAAAACATTCTTAGATTAAAGAAAAAATACAGGTCTTAACCAGTGCTTCTATTCTCATAAATAAAAGGGAAATAGTTAAAGGAAATAAAGAAACCTAAAAGTTTCAGATGGGATCCAAAGGCTTTTAAGCACTGAAATTCTAATATTTTTGACATATTTCACTTTCCAAATCAGCCTACTCATTATTAGTGTGGTCCCCAAGAGGTGAAAGTGAAATCAGGGACATGAAGTTGATTGGCAAAATCAAAATCTATTGCACTTTAAAAATTCAGAACTTTGTTTTTTTAAATAGCCTTCATTAAAGAGATCTACCAAATAATTTTCAATCAGGTCAATTATACTGATATTTTAAAAATTTTTGGAGATTTTAAAGACTTATTTGCAGACATTTAAACACTTAAATTGTTCCATCCCCTGAATGAAATGATTCTCCTATTTATACACATTGTAGGAAAGGATATTGTGGTATTTTGTTTTGCTCCCACAAAAGTGATTGGGAGATAATCAATAGCTGTGGGGAAGTTGGCCACTCTTATTTCACTAAGATAACCATCCTGGTGCCAGGAGGATTAGAAAGGTTAGGATGGAAAAACTGTTTCAAGTCTAAGGGATTATGCCCTGGTCACAAGTACCCTCACTACCACTTCTAGGTAATCTGCAAAAGGAAGGGGTGTAGGATAATGAAGAATGTAAACAACCCTAACTCTGACAGGAATGGCAGAACTGGTTTCCCTCCCTCCTGCCTGTGTATCAGTGTTGTGTTCCTAGTGAGCACCACACTCACTTTCTCAGGAGAAGTGTGATAAAAGTCTTCCTATGCCCACTCTGTTTCTGAGTACTTTCAGTGAGAAGGGGTTTATTATGTGGATCTTCACCTTCATCTTTGTTAAGGGGCATATCACATGGATTTTCTTAAGGGCATGTTCCCAGGGAAGCAGCTGACTGTGGAAGCTCATCCAGGCTAACTCCTTGACCCTGCCTGGGAAGTCCTGTGATCCCCAAAACCATGTTTCTCACACACGAAGCTTCTCTATCAGTCTATCATCAAGTAACAAGCCCAAGTTGACACCAGTGTCCTCTACCAAAGAATTGCCTAGCTGTTTACCAATCATTCATGCATTCTTTAATTCTTCATTCATTCATGATCACCTGCCAGCTAACCTTTTTTAATGTTAAGCAAACTGAAAAAAGTAAAGAGAAAGAAATAATTACTTGGGAGCAAAGCTGGGCTTTTTAACTTCAGCATCAAACACTTATAATTTTGACAGGTTCTCTAATAAAATATTACCGTGAAGCCTCATCAGCTAATGTAAATGTTGACCCTAACCTTTTCTTAAGAGAGGACCCAGTGATGACATTGATGTCTGTTGCCTTAAGTTCACATTTTCATTATGAGAATCTACAAATGTTTGGCCATAAGAAATGACTTTTTTTTGGCCACCGCAACCCAAAGGAGTTGTGATCTTTTTTGATGGAAGAAGTACACACAATCATAAATTATCCAAAATGGTTGGTTCAAATGTAGAAAGGTCCCCTTCTATCTTGTGTGCCTAATTACATTACAACTCCTCAGAGATATCCCCAAACCTTATTATATTATGTAGCAAATATTTTGAAAATATACATACACATATGAACATACATATATGTATATACACACATACCTTTCGTATGGATAAATATTTTCCCTCATATGCATGAGCAGAGTTCATTCATTCAAAATATAGATGAGACAAAATAACTTCCCTTATGAAGTTTAGTATCTTATAATTCATTTGACAGTATCTGAATTCACTGGCAATGACAACATAGGTTTGGGAGGTAGATCAAGGTGGACAGATACAGATACACATTTATAAATCACACCCTGGGACTAAAATTCATTGGAACACAGACCTGGTGATAGTATTCACAAGACATCTGGTGGTCCAAATAAGCCCTGATATGCATGATAAAGGAAAGAGTGGAGCCCACATGACTGAGCCAGTACAGAAAACAGTAGTCTGAGCAAGGAAAAGAGAGAGTCATGAAATCTAGGGAGCCCCAGCTATTTGTGCAAAGGTTTGGATAAAAAGGAATGAATTCATGTATTTATTGGAAAAATGAGGGAAGGGGGTGTTTAGAAGCTTCAAAACAATGCACTGGGATGATAAAAAAAAGCTATATATAATGCATATATGTGTATATGTATGTATGGATGTGTGTTTGTGTGAGAGAGAGAGACAGAGACAGAGACAGAGACTGAGACAGAGACTGAGACAGAAAGAGTGAGAGTTGGAACAAAGGACTCTCTAACTCCTTTGTTCATTTTGTCTTTATAAACTCTCCTGCAAAATCTATGTCTCCAATATGGAACTTTATTTTTGCTTTCTCTCCCTTGTACTTCGAGACTAGTTCAGCAAAGGGCACTTTCATGGAATCTATCTTTCATTATCCCATCTTTGGTAGCACTGGAGACTTATAGGAGAAACACATCGCAAGGGCTGACATTTGCTTGCACAGACAAGTCTTACACTGAAGTTCCCTGTATCTGCTTTTCTATTTTCTAAGCACTGGTCAACAAATAAGCATTTTCAGTAATGGACATTTACACTTATATTTGCATTCCCAGGGCTTGTTATAGGGGCTGATAGTGAATACTTAACTGGTCTCACTTGATTTACCATGCAGGTCATTCTAAGTTCAAGAGCTCCTAAGTTTAAAAGTCAGGTACCAGCCAGAAAGAAGAAGATTTCTATGATAGTAAATTTAACAAAGAAGAGGATTACCAACAAGAGGATCCTGAGAATACAGTATATAATATATATGCTTGCATATATGTATATATACAAACACACATATGCAGGTATGTATATGCTGTATTTGTGTATACCTATTAATCTACTGTACCTTAGCAATTTCTATAAGGAAGGAATTAAATTCATTTCATAAGTACAGTAATAAATTGCTTTAAATATTGTACTGTACATATCTTATCTCATTTTATTCTGATATAATGCATTTAGTAACTTTGTGGAAAACCTCAGCCATGAGATAAACTTAATGGTTTTTAGATTTTCCTGGAATTTTAGTCCTATGTGGTAGCATTAATAAACCCAAGAAATGTTTTTTCCTTTGGATTAGGGCCATCATGATAAAAACAGTTCATATGAGTTAAAATTTCCTTGTGGGAGACCCCTGGTCCACAAGGTACACCTTTAAAGGAAAGACTGGATGACCCATTGTCTGTTGTATAGTGTTGTAAGGACTCTTCTTCCATGATTCAGTAAAGCCAAGCATGAGCATCTTTCCAGAAGATTGTTGCTGTGAACAGCTTTCAAGGTTCTGATTACACAGTATAGAAAACTCTCTATTTATTCAGTAACAAATCAGAGCAAAACTTTCACAGAAAATCAAATACAGTATTCAGAATGTTATAATTTCACAACTTATCACTAAAGTGGCCACATAGTTTTCACCAAAGTGGTCACATAGTTTTAAGCAAAGTACACTCATTTAGTCAATCACAATGTCCTTAATTCAATCACAAAGTACAAAAGTCAAAGTCCTCCACCCATGGGATGCAATTAAGTTACAATACCATCAGTCACTATTTAGTACCCTCTTAAGTGGTAGTATAAAGTACAAAGGCCATACACCCCTAGGTTACAAGTAAGCTACAATTTCATCAGTCAACATTAAATATCCAAGGAGAGATCTTTTTATCTTGACTTGAGGCAGTCTCTCAGCTTCCATGGTCCCTCTTCCATCGTCCCAGCTACTGCCCAAATCTAACCAACTGCCACCTGTGTTCAAAGGCAGACACTTCCCAGTCCCTTGTCCAGCTCTCCATGCAGTTCCTGTTCCATACTAAAGCTCACAAGGTCCAGTCCACCTCAAGTCTTTCACAGTTTATGTTTCTGGGAAGAGAAAACTTAACAGTATCACAACAATATCTATACAATCAAGCTTAGCAGAATTACAACAATATTCATACACATGGTCAGCAGTATCATTTCAATTCACTTTCTGCCTGTGAAATCAACATAGACCCAAAATACACAAAGTACCAACACCACAGTCCTGCTTCCTCTGGCAGCTCTAGCTAGCCCTCAGAAGTCTTCAGCAGCTCCAGATGGTTCTCAGAAGCTCTCAGCAGGAGTTTGGCTGGCTCTCAGAAGAAGCTCCACCACAAGTTCTGTTCTCAAAATCAAAATCACTTTCTCCAGCTCCATTCTCAAAATCAAAATCACTTTCTTGCCTCTTCTCTTCAGCCTCCAATCAGCTTGCTCAAAGAATTTCTGCCTTAGTTCTCAGTTCTCTTCTCAGTTCTCAGTTCTCAGTTTTCTTCTCAGTTCTTCTCAATTCTCAGTTCAGTCCTCACTCCAACAGTAGCAGCCCAGCCTCTAGATGCTTGGTGAGAGAAATTCTGGCCTCTCTCAGCTTAGGCTTTCCCTTATAATAGATATTAGCTCTTCCCTGTTCAGCCCTTTCCTATTACATCAGCAACAGGGCTTCATACCTTGATAAAATCACACTTGAAACAAGGTGCTAAGAGATTGCCAATACAAGGGGATCTTCAAATTACATTACTATTAGATATTCTGGGAAGCCACTTAGCCTTTTAAATCTCTTAATTCCTCTATCAAATGAAATAATATTACTTTCCCTACCAACCTAAAATTTTTTATAGTGAATAAATGAGATTATGGACGTGAAAATATTTTGGCAAGTATTAAATACTATTGAACAAGTTTTCTCCATCGTTTCCACTTTGCTTTACCCTGTGAGAGATACTGAGAAAGATAATATGTGGCCACTTCCCGAAAGTAATTAGTAATCTTTCTTTATTTCCATTTCTCAGAATATTTTTATTTAAGTTTAGTTCAAGTGTCAATTTCTACATATAGCATTTCTGCTAAAATATAAGCCCCTTGAGTATACAGACTTTTCTTTTTTTTTTCTTTTCAAGTCATCAGTAACCAACAGAGAAAGTGAAACATCATAAGTACTTAATAAATGTTTGTTGAAATAAAATGCATTGAATAGAATTATGATCTGGTCTGGGAAAGAGTGCATATGCAGTACATAAAAAGTTAATAGCACAAGGCAGGATGTGATAAATGTGAAATGATTGCAGGGAGAGCTCACTGAGGGTTTGTGAAAGCAGGTAAATCAAGATTTGAAATGGCCTTTAAATCTGAGGGAATACTTAGATAAGTGAAGAGGGTATCAAAGAAATAAGTGTGAACTAGTCTAAACCTCAGCCTTAACTTGGCTCCAAGAATACCATCCACTTATTGAATCCTTATTGGGACAGTGATCCTGTCTTACAGGACAGTATTAAATTTCATGATGGCACTGCATGTTAACACTAAAGCCTATTTATTGCTAAGCTTAGCATTTGATTTATATTGACAGAGCCCTACTCTCTGTAACCACTTCTCAGGCAGCACTAGAAGTAGATAGGGAAGGATGTATGAGAACTTTCTCCATGGCTCTGCTATCCACACTATGACACAAATCATTAAACAACAGGCAAATGACAACACAAAAAGAAACAGAAATAAAAAAGAAGTGTGTTGTTGTAGTATGGTGAGAAAAGCATTAGACTCTGAAACAGAGGATTTGGGCTAGAATTTTGGCTTTGCAATAAACTAGACACATAACATTGTGGGGTTACATGACCTCTCTAAGCTTCAAGAACCTCAACTATAAAATGAATAAAATTATATACTGCCTGCATTATAGGACTGTAGTACGGAAACGTTCTGTAAAATATAGTGTTTTAGATAATATGAGCTACTATTAGTGTCATTATCTTGTTCTTATAACAAGTAATTGATTAGGTAGAGAAAGATTCAGCCTGAAAATCTCTGTTCCAAAACAGCAATTCTCATATATATGTTAGGATCATGGAAAATCCATAACAAAGGCCGTAACAGGTAATTGTGTGTGGCATGTTTTTATTACTTTCAAGAAAAAAAAAACATAAAACAAGGAAATATTTTCCTGAAAGGTATGTGTTATGGACATGGAAGCTGGCTAACAGAAATTCTACATGGTAGAGTTGCTTCTGCCAGTGGATGATACTGTACTAATTGCATCAAGCCTGATCTAGAATATGACAAATTCTCCTAATTGAGAACTATAATTTCCCAAAAGGTCAGGACAGGGGGAATATATATGCATGTGTGTATATATGTATGTGTGCATGTATATGTATATGCATTGCATGTATATTATATATATTTATACTATGTATATACACATACATGCATGTATGTATATATGTATATTTATCGTGTTTTTATTTCATGTACATTTCACATGTATAAACAATGTACATTGTATATGTGAACCCATGCAATGTGTTATGCATTGAATAAACATGTTCTGCATGTGCATTTTGTGTTTATATGTACACACATATGCATATGTGTGCATATACTTGTGTATGCATGTATATAGGCACTGTGTGTATATATATATATACACATACATATATATTATACATGTGTATATGCACATATATCTTCAGTTTTAGTGAAGATCTTACTCAACCATTATATAAGTGTGTCTAAGCAATGGGTTATCAGGGGAGGCATGATCTCAGGCACCCACCAAGTCTGTGAGATTCAGTCTCCAAATAGCTCGGACATTTTATGCCCTTAGTAGACCAGGAAGCTTCTTCACGGAAACTGGAGCGAATCAGGTACTACTGAGGATAGCACTAATCTCCTTTGGGGAAAGTTAAACTCTCTCCCAGGAATAAAGAAGGAGGGGCCTGGTTCTACATCATGTTGGCAGTGCAGTTAAGTGTGAAGAGGAAAGAAGTAACATCAGGAAAGCTGGGGCCACTCAAGTCCCAGGACTGCCTTGTCTCCTTTTAAAGAAAACTAGTTCTTGTTACAGGAAGAAGGAGAAGGAATAGGTCTAATATACAATAAAAGGATTTGGTCTGGGAAGTTTGAATTCAGTCAAAGGGTAGCAACTGAGGATTTATAAAACCACATGTGAACTCAAGGCCACAGGTTTCCCACCCTGAAACCTTGTTGTGAGGAAAGGCTAGTAGGTAATATCCCTATCATACCTAGCATGGAGGAGCTTATATTTTAATAGGGGAGACAACATGGGGATAGAATTTTACGTACAAGACATATAGAGGACAAACACATGATAATTTAGGATTGTGAATGTGCTAGAAACTAAGGAGACAATGAAAAGCATCCCCCTCAAGGTGTACTGAAGCTGACTCATGAAGGGAAGCAAGGATTCTAGCAGGCAGAGGTGAGGAGGGTGAGCATTCCAAGCATGAGAGTTGAACTCTGATGGGAAAGGTAGCCAGCAAAAATGTAGGAAGATCAGTGTTGGAACTCTATGAGGAGCAACAAGTAAGCTAGATAGCTGGACTTCAGCATGCAGGGAGAAGGGTAATGTAAAAGGAGACTGGAGGAATAGGCTAGATTCAAGTTGCAAAAAAAAATTAAACGCCAGAGGAATTTATATTTGATCCTATCAAGGTAATAGGATATTGCTGGTGAGTTTCAATATAGATATACCTGCTTTTTAACCAGGTGGGGAGGGGTCAGAGGGAGTGAATGGTGACCATGTGGAAAATTAATTCAAATAAAAAGAAAAATTCAGATAAGGCTAATTAGAAGGCTATTGAAACTATTCTTGCTAAAATGGATAAAGCCTTGAAGTAGAAGAAAAGAGGAGAAGATCTTGGACACTGAAAATATATAGTGAATGAGATCCATGACTGAATAGTCAAAGAAAAGTCTAGATTGCATTTGGGAAATTGTGAAGAACCACAAATGAGCCAAAATTCTCTGAAGCAAAGGGTAAGGGGTGGAACAGGGAAGAGCTAATGACCAGAATAAAATCTGAGCACAAGCTGAGAGACAGCCAGAATTTCTGGGAAGGCTGTGTGAAGCAGTGTGAAGGCTGAGCAGCTAGCGTGAGTGGGAGAGGAGCATTCTTGTTTAAGGGACCCTGTTTTGTTTTGAATGCCTGATGGAGGGAAGGTTTGGGAAAGCTTGGGAATGATGGTGTTAGCTACATTGGTTATGTGTACCAATTCTGTGGTCACTATGATGAATTTGGCTTTATGGTTTGAGATTTGGTTTTCTGGTATTTGAATAAATGCTTTGGTTCTGTCCTCCCAGTGGAGAGCCTATTACATTTTGTGATTCACAACTACACCAGCATAGTCATAGCCTCTGTGGGCACTCTGAGCATCACATTGGTGATATATCATCTTACCAACAAAAAGCTACATGATGTAATATATATATATATACAGAGAGAGAGAGAGAGAGAGAGAGAGAGAGAGAGAGAGAGAGAGAGAGTTGACCTTGGAATCAGAAAGACCTGAGTTCAGATGTTGCCTCTGATACAAATTGACTGTGTTGCTAAGCATATATAACTTAACCTCTCAGTGTCCCAGGTAATTATCTAAGACTATAGGTTTCAGGGAAGGTGATCTGCACTGGTCAACTAAGTTCTTTATTCGAAGCTTCCTATAGCAAAGAAATCATGGTCCCCATCAAATCCCATCTCTCTAAAAAATGACAAATAATCAAACATAAAGTGTCACCAAATATATCATTAAATCTATGTGTAACAGCTAAAGTATATGAGAAAGTCACATTTTGAGGACAAGGAATTGCTACCTACACTATGTCAATAAATCTGGAGAGATTATGTATACATTTATAGCTATAAAGAAACATATCTAAACTTTATTTAGGGGGAAGTTGGGGAGGGGGGAAAAAGAACAAAGTAAAAAAAGTGCACGGCAGTGAACAAAAGAAAATTCACAAGGAAGCAAAGAAAAGATGAACAATTCTCAATACAAAGAGCATTATTTATCATATAGGCTTTCTTGAAATGAAAATTTATTGCTATGTAAAAAAAAAGAAGAAGAAATCTAGAGGGAGACTTCTACTACATTGACTGGACCCAGTGGAGGTATTACTAGTGGACATGAACAGGAATCACACAGTATGAGAAGGTATGAATGAATTGAGATTGGCACCATTGAAGGGAGTAGGCACATTGATGAGATTATGACTCTACAGACAAATATTACTGTATCATCATTGTTAAGCTGATAGGAAAAGTATGTTTCATCATCCATAATGGCCTTCATTATAATAAAATATTCATATAAGCCTCTCAGGCTTCCAAAGGACTCTTTAAAATATTTAGTATATCTTTATACCATTGGGAAAGGATTACAAGTGTGATTTCATTCATGCTGGAAATTCCAGTAAGGGAAATTTCCACTATTAATACAGATCAGAATCTATTTTGCATCTAATAGTCTTAGAGTTAGATGGGGCACTTAAAAGTTAAGTTACTTGCCCAGGTTCATAAAGATGATATTTATCAAAGGCAAAATTAAGGTTTGACATATTCAAAAGTTTGCTTTTTATCCACTGCACCTGGCAACCTTTGCTGCAAGCTTAAGGAAATGTTAAGGAGCATTTTTTTTCTAATCCCACAACAAGATGTGAGGTTTATTAATTATCTTGAAAGAATTATAGGGTCTTGGAACTAGATAAAAGCAACTGACACCACGCCAAAAATATCTAATGATTGGCTGAGAAAACCAGTCATACCTCTTGGTCAGATGTGTATGCATATATTCACGCATATGCATATACATACATATATATATATATATACACATACATGTATGCATGTGTATATGCACATATAGCAATACATCTAGTAGTTCAAGAGCAGGAGGCAGTCAAAACCTCGACTAGTTATGGAGTGAGCCCCTGACAGTAGAGTAGGATGGGATTTCTCTCCCTCTCTTCTCTCTTTTTCTCATTTAACCCATAGTATCTAACAGAGGATTACTCACCCAACAAGAGACATCCTCTACAGCCATTGAAGAATAAGTTCAATGGAATTTTAGGTCAACTGAAGAAACAGAGATATGCACAGATATAATCACCTGAATGAGGAAGCTCCTTCAAGGAATAATACTCATGGCAGCAGAAAAGTTATGATGCTAGATTCAATAGAGTTTAGGAAGCACACCAAGAGGAGGCTGGCTGCCCATAATTTTAGGCCTACAGGGTACTCTAGGATCCTATCTAGAAGCTGTTCATCAGGAACCTACTCCACCAATGCAAGGGTAAGTTGTGGGAACACCTCAGAAGAGTTGCTATACAAGCATTACTAATCTCATTTTAGAAATGATAAAGGCAATGATGTGCCTAGGTGCCCAGAGGTAGTGTCAGAGTCTGATTTGAAACCCAGATATCTACTGCCTTGAAGTTTACTGCTTTTCCTTCTCTACCATACTGTTCTTCATTTCTCTCTGTTTTCACTGCCTCTCATATTTAATAAAACCATTAAGAAACTTGATTTTAAATTGCAACATATACCAATATTATGTTGACATCTTCTATGACTATCAATATGCTTAATGGATTGAGGATGACATTTTCCTCTAAGTTCCCTTGTGATTTATATTCAAACTGCATGCTACTGTTGTTTGAAAAGCTTTTATAAGACTAATATTTTATTTGTTGAAAATGAGAAGGGAAAACATTTTCCATTTAGCAGACTGCAAACCTTCTGGGCATTTTGATTTCTCCTCAAAGCCTGAATTTTCTAGTGATTCAATATCATTGATAAGGAATGGGTAGAAAAAAATGCAGCTTGAGAAAAAATAAGGGCTGCATACCACAGCCCTGAGCAGCACAATTTGTTTCATGGCATGATGAGGTGCCAGTGACAAGGGAAATGACAGAGAAAGTAAAACAAGGGGGTAAGAAAAGTCCAAAAAGAGTTTTGTAAGTGGAATGCCATGAGTTTTCAGGTGTTTTTTCCTCTCTCCCTCCTCTCATAAATCTTATTGTCAGAATTATTCAATATTCCTACAGTTTTAATCAATTAAACTGAAACCCATGCCTTTACTGGGATAGGCAAACGATCAGGGGACAAGTTAGAACTAGCCCAGTGCCCAGTCAGTAGCTTGTTGTAGGGTAAAAAAAGGGAATAGTTATGACACCTTCATAAATTTCTGCCATGAAAGATGGAAGCTTTGGGCAGTCCAGTAAGGAATATTAAACTGCCAGCTCCTCCAAGTTACCTCATATCCAATTAAAATCCAAATTCTTCATCTAGTACTTACCTAACTAAATTTTCATTACCTTTAATTACTCAAATCAATCAAGGTGTAAAGATTTATTAAGCATCTATTATGTGTAAGGAATTGGGAGACTTTCTTCTGTTTATTGTTGTACTGTTTACTAACTGGTTGGGGATAGTAGTAGTAGTAGTAGTAGTAGTAGTAGTAGTAGTAGTAGTATATATAGAGGCTCATGCAAAATATATAAGAAAGTATTTACAAAACACACATAAAACAAATACAAGGTAACCATGGAAGAAGAAAAAAAAAGGAAAGAAAAATATTTCTTAAATGCCTACTTAGGGCTAGGCAGTATCCTAAACAATTTACAAATATTATCTCAGTTAATGCTCACCACAATTCTGAGGCGCAGTTTCTAGAGGACAAAGAAATGGTGGGATCAGGGAATGGCTAGATGGCACAGCGAATGGAGCACCGGCCCTAGAGTCAGGAGGATCTGAGTTCAAATTTGGCTTCAGACGCTTAACACAAAAAACTAGTCATGTTACCTTGGGCAAGTCACTTAACCCCAATTGCCCTACCTTCCCCTTTCCTCCCTCAAAAAAAAAAAAAAAAGGTGGTCAGAGAAAATGGTGGAATCAGAAAAGGGCTCATTCTCTTGTATTCTGTGATCTACAATCATACATTATCCCTGGAAGAATGTTGTTAAAATTGTAGACTTTTGTTTAAGGAAGAAGCTTCAAGTCCCCTGAAAAGGTTGAGAATAGTAGTTTTTATAACACTACTCTACTTGTTGTTTTTCAAGGTCACTATAAAACAACTTCAATCTTTTCCACCATTAATGTTCACTTTCTGAGGTAGAGCCAAAATGATGGATGAAAGCAGGGACTTGCCTGAGCTCTCCCCCAAGCCACTTCAAATACCTCTAAAAAGTGAATCTGAACAAAATCTAGACCAGCAGAATCCACAAAGAGACAAATTTCTAGCCCAAGACAACCTGAAAGGTTGACAAGAAGGATCCATTGCACCTGTCTGGGAAAAGAACACAGGAGAAAGACTTCAGCAGACTAAATCACTGGCAACAGTGAAGATTTCCAGACTTCTGAGCCCACTGATATGGAGACACCTTAGAAGGTCAGCAGGAGGAGTCTGTCAGAATTGGGTGAGAGAAGCACAGTCCTGCACAGGGCATGTGGCAGTGGTAGCACTGCTTCTGGTACTAGCAGCCCACAGAAAGAATGATTGAAAGTCACCTTTTTCAACTTCAAGGAGCCAAGATGGCAGAGGAAGCAGTAAGCACTCACCCTTCCTTATAGACCTTGAAATATCCAGAGAATATCACCCCATGAAAAATCCAGGAATAATGCAGCCAGTAAAAAGACAGGGTTCTCACCAAAATCAAGTCTAAATGGGTGCATGATCTAGGTATAAAGGACAATACTGTAAGCAATCTGGGAAAACAAGGAATAGTTTACTTGTCAGATTTGTGAAGGAGGAGAGACTTTAGGACCAAAAAAGAATTAGAGAGCATTATAAAATGCAAAATGCATAATTTTGATTACATTAAATTGAAAAGCTTCTGTACAAAGAAAGACAATGTAACCAAGATCAAGAGGGAGGTGGGAAATTGGGAATGAATATTTACAACCTATGTTTCTGGTAAGACTCATTTCTAAAATATACAGAGAATTGAGTCAAATCTATAAGAATACAAGTCATTACCCAATTGATAAATGGTCAAAGGATATGAACAGACAGTTTTCAGAGAAAGAAATTAAATATATGTATAAGTATATGAACAAATGTTCTAAATCACTATTGATTAGAAAAATGCGAATCAAAACAACTCTGAGGGGGGCAGAGCCAAGATGGTGGAGTAGAAACAGCACATCCAAGGCACTCTTCCCCCAGATTACCTCCAAACTATGTAAAAGGGGACTCTGAACAACTTCTGGAGAATGACACAGAGAAGCTAACCTCCCACTGAGGACAGCCCAGCAGCCCTGCAGGAAGGACTAGTGTAGCTCTCTGGGAGCTGGCAGCACAGGGCGCAGCAAACGATAGCCGAGCCCAGGTTTGCCTGAGCTGCGGTTTTAGCCCCAGGGCGTCCAGGCCAGCAGCCGGCTGGAGGAACCCCAGAACACCAGCTGCTGTGGCTATTCCAGAAGTATCAACACAGACATGCCTAGGACAAAGTGAAAAGTTAGTGCCCTATGGTCTTTGGGACCAGTATTTGGGGAATGGTCGGCTTCCTCCCCTGGGGGCTAGAAGCCACTGAGGAGATACGCCATTTTCTAGTTTTCAGTGGCAGCTCCAGCTCCTGGCCTGCAAACTGTAGGGAGATACAGCGATCAGTCTTGCGGGGGTAATCACTCTTGCTTTAACCTCCCTGGATCTGGATTGTGGTCGGGGGGGGAGGTTTGGGGTGGGTGTCCAGCTTGCCAAAAACGAAGGTTGTCCCCCCACACATTCAGGAGGAAAGCTCCCCTGTCTGGTGGTGGCATCATACTGGGGCAAAAAGCCCAAAAGTCAAGTAATTAAGTGGAAACATGCTAAGGCAAAGGAAACAAATTAAACAGAAAAATGCAACTTTAGACTCCTATTTTGGGGGCAAAGAGGATCGAAGCATAGAACAGGAAGAGGTTTGTGAGGTCAGAAATCCTCCTCCAAAAGCCCCAAAGGAAAATATGAGTGGGTTGCAGGCCATAGAAGACCTTAAGAAGAACTTTAAAAATCAAATAAGAGAAGTGGAGGAAAACTTGGGAAGAGAAATGAGAAGAATGCAGGAAAAGTATGAAATGAGGGTCAACAGCCTGATTGAGGAAAACAACACCTTAAAAAATAGAATAACTCAAATGGCAAAGGAGGCCCAAAAGGGCAATGAGGAGAAGAATGCCTTAAAAAGTCGAATTTGCCAGATGGAAAAAGAATCTCAAAAGTTCACTGAGGAGATTCATTCCTTCAGAGTTAGACTGGAGCAAATGGAAGCTAATGACTTTATGAGAAATCAAGATGCTGTTAAGCAGATCCAAACAAATGAATGATTAGAAGGCAATGTGAAATATCTCATGGGAAAAACAACTGACCTGGAAAATAGATCCAGGAGAGACAATTTAAAAATTATTGGACTACCTGAAAGCCATGATCAAAGAAAGTACCTAGAAATAACCCTTCAAGAAATTCTCAAGGAAAATTGCCCTGATGTTTTAGATCCAGAGGGCAACATAGAGGTTGAAAGAATCCACGATCACCTCCTGAAAAAGATCCCAAAAAGAAAACTCCCAGGAATATTATAGCCAGGTTCCAGAATCCCCAGATCAAGGAGAAAATACTACAAGCAGCCAGGAAGAAACAATTTCAATATTGTGGAAACACAATCAGAATAGCCCAGGACCTGGCAGCTTCTACACTGAGGTATTCGAAGGGCATGGAATATGTTGTTCCAGAGGGCAAAAGAACTGGGACTGAACCCACGGGTCACCTACCCAGCAAAACTGAGTATTTTGTTTCAGGGGAAAATATGGTCATTCAGTGGAATAGAGGACTTTCAAGCATTCTTGAGGAAAAAACCAGAGTTGAATAGAAAATCTGACATCCAGACACAAGAAGCAAGAGATGCCTGAGAAGGTAATCAGGGAAAAGAAATCAAAAGGAACTTATCAAAGTTGACCTATTTACATTCCTACATGGAAAAACAATAACTGTGACTGATGAAACCCCTCTCAGTATGAAAATAATGGAAGAAGGGTTTATGGTCATTTGAATACATATGTGAATGGCTGTGTATATGGTTACAGTTATATATGGATAGAGGGCATAGGTTGAATTTGTTGGGAAGGGAGGACACTCAAGGGGTGAAATTATGAGGTGAGAGAGGAAAGTGGCAAGAGGAGATGGGGAGAGACAGGGTAGGGTAAACTATCTCATGTAGAAGAAGCAAGGGGAAGTGGTTGCAAGGGAGGGGAAGAATAGGAAGGCGAAAAGGCAAAAACACATTCTCATTGAATTTGGTTCGGGGAGAGAATGACATACATACTAAATGGGATATCTCACCCTGCATCAGAATAGGGGGAAGGCAGATGAGAGGAGGGATGATGGATGGGAGGACATTCTTGGGTGGAGGGGAGGTTTGAAGTACCCACTATAGAAGAGGGACAGGATCAAGTAGGGAATGGATCAGGTCGGGGGTGGGATGGGTGGGAGGGAATTCTAAGCAGCCTTGTATGATATATCTACTATTTTAATGTTTTGCATAGCCAGACATGTACAACATATACTGGATTACTGATCTTCCCAGAGGGAATGGGTGACATGGGAGGAAGGGAATGGATCTGAAATTTGAGGTCATAAAATTAAATGTTTCGAATATACATAAATACTATTATTAATACTTTTTTGCTTGTAATTGGGAGATAAGATGTGCAGGCATTGGGGCACAGAGATTCACCTTATTCTAATAGAAAAGTCGAAGGGGGTATGGGAGTAGATATGGGAGACAGCAGATTGGAGGAAGTGATATCTTGTGGGACTGCTATTCTGGGATGCTGGGTAGGGCAAAAATGGGGGAAAAATTGTAACTCAAAATCTGACGGAAATGAATGATGTAAAACAGAAGTTAATAAAGCATTTGTTTAATAATAATAAAAAGAAAAAAAGAAGGGGAAAAAACAACTCTGAGATACCACATCTCTCCCGTCAGATCGGCTAAAATGACAAAACAGGAAAATGACAAATGCTGGAGAGGATGTGGGCAAATTGGAACACTAATGCATTGCTGGTGGAGTTGTGAACTTATCCAACCATTCTGGAGAGCAATCTGGAATTATGCCCAAAGGGTTATAAATAATTTCATGCCCTTTGACCCAGCAATACCACTTCTAGGGTTATATCCCAAAGAGATCATAGAAGTGGGAGGAAGACCTATATGTACAAAAATAATTATGGCAGCTCTTTTCATGGTTGCAAAGAATTGGAAATTAAAAGGGTGCCCATCAATTGGGCAATAGCTAAACAAGTTGTAGTATATGTATGTAATGGAATACTCTTGTGCTATAAGAAACGAGGAGCAGACGGACTTCATATTTACCTGGAGAGGCTTATAAAAACTGATGCTGAGTAAGAAGAGTAGAACCAGGAGAAATTTGTATACAATCACAGACACAACATATATATGATGACCAACTATGACAGACTGGATTCTTCTCAGCAATGCAGTTATATAAGTCAATCCCAAAAGACTTATGAAGGAAAGAGATGCCTACATCCAGAGAAATAAATAGAAAGAACTGAGTTTGAATCCTGATGGAAGCAAACTACTTGATCTTTTCCTTTTCATTTTTTGGTTTTATTTCCTCTTTACCATTTTTTCATTCCATCTAGTACAATACGCCTTTGTAACCTGACTAATGTCTAATGTGAAAGAATTTGCAGATTCTTTACTGTACTATATGCCATCATGGGGGTTGGGGGAAGGGAGGGAAGGGAAATTTGAAACTCAAGGAACTATGGAATTGAATCCTGTAAACTAAAAATAAACAAACAAATTAATAAAAAATAAAATAAAGACAAGGTTCTTTAGCTTGGGATGCTAGGGGGATTAATGATAAAAGTTCTTGTTGGGGCTGAAGGGGACCAGTAGAGAAGGCGAGGCATTCTAGCAAGCCAGTGTCATATCCCACCTAAGCAGACCAGCAAGAGATCCTGAGCCCCAAGGAAGAGGAGAAGGCAAACACCAACACCAGGCATGCACTAGCTACCACCACCAATTCTAGTTCAACACCAGGTAAACTACTAGACCACTACAACCTTCAGATGGAAGTGCCCAAGGCCCCAGGACACAAAAACAGTAACCAGGTCCCTAGCACCTAGCACAAGACGTCTGGGACAGTGCCCCCTGTGGCCCAGAAGCAGAAATCAAATTTAAAAGCCAGAAAAAAGCAAACATGAGCAAAAAGCAATAAAGAAAATTATAACCAGAAAGAAGAATCTTAGTGATAGGGAATATCAAAATGCAAATTCAGGAAAAGACAGAATTGTCAATATACCCACATGCAAAACCTCAAAGGGGAACATGAACTGGTCTCAAGTCCAAAAACCTTGCTTGGTAGAGCTTTAGAAGGATTTTAAAAATCAAGTAAGAGATAGAGAAGAAAAGTTGAACAATTTAAAAATAAAATTGACAAAATGGAAAAAAGTATGCTGAAGGAAACAACTCCTTAAAAAGTAGAATTGGCCAAATAAAAAGAAGATACAAAAATTAACTAAAGAAAACAGTTTGTTAAAAATTAGAATCAGGCAAGTGGAAGCTAATAACTCTATGAGACATCAAGAATCAATCAAACAAATTTAAAAGAATGAAAAAATAGAAGAAAGCATAAAATACCTCATTGGAAAAACAAGAGATCTGGGAAATAGATCTAGGAGAAATAATTGAAGAATTATTGGTCTACCTGAAAGCCAAGATAAAAAAAAAAAAAACAGCTTGGACAATATCTTCCAAGAAATCGTCTAGCAAATCTCTTCTAAGGTTCTACAACCAGAGGGTAAAGTAGTCATTGAAAGAAAACATCAATCACCTCCGGAAAGAGTTCCCAAAGTGAAAATACCATGGAATATTGTAGCCAAATTCCAGAATTTTCATATCAAGGAGAAAATATTTCAAGCAACAAAAAACAAAGAATTAAAATATTATGGAACCACAGTCAGGATTATGCAGGATCTTGCAGCTTCTATGTTAAAAGATCAGAGCACTTAGAATATGATATTCCAAGGATCAACTATTCATTGAAATTGAGACTAATTTTTCAGGGAAGGATATGGACATTTAATGAAATAGGGGACTTCCAGACTTTCTTGAATAAAAGACCAGAACTTGATGGAAACTTTGATCTTCAAATACAAGACTCAAGGGAGGAATAAAAAAAAGGAAACAGGAATGAAAACAAACAAACAAACATGTTAGTAAATAAAGGCAAACTGTTTACATTCCTACATAAGAAGATGATACTTATAGCTCTTGAGAACTATATCTTTATTATAACGCCTACAAGGGAAATACATAGATAAGAAGAGGTGTGTCTATGTTGACATTGATGTGATAATAAAAACCTAATTAAGTGTGAAAAAGGATTGTAATGGGAGAAGAGGATGAGGAGGCAGAAAAGGGTAAATTACAATGCATGAAGAGGCACAGGGAAATATTACAGTAGAAGAAATGAAGGGAAGAAAATGAGCATTGTTTGAACTTTACTTGCATTGAATTTAGTTAAAGGAGGGAATAACATGCTCAGTTTGACATAGAAGTCTAACTTGAGGGGCAGCTAGGTGGTGCTGTGAGTAGAGTGCCGGCCCTGGAGTCAGAAGGACCTGAGTTTGGATCCGGCCTCAGACACTTAACACACACAAACAAAAACCTAGCAGTGTGACCTTGGGCAAGTTACTTAACCCCAATTGCCCTCCAAAAAAAGCAAAAAAAAAAGAAAGAAGAAGAAGTCTAACTTGCCCTATAGGCAGTAGGAGGGGAAGGAAAAAAGGGAGGGAGCTGACAGAACAGAGGGCAGATTGAGGGAGGCAGTGGTCAAAAGAAAAATTCTAGTGAGGAGGTAGAGAGAGAAAGAAAAACATAAATGGGGGAGGGAATAGTCTATAGAGAGAGACTCAGATAGTAATCACAACTGTGAATGTCAATGGAATGAACTTTTCCATAAAACAGAAGTGGATAGCAGAATGGATTAAAAATCATACTCCTACAATATGTTATTTACAAGAAACACTCTTGAACCAGAGGGATACACACATGGTAAAGGTAAAAGGCTGGAGTAGAATGTATTATGCTTCAGTTGAAGCTAAAAAAAAAAAACAAAACACCAAAAACAGGGGTAGCAATCCTGATCTCAGGAAGCAAAAACAATAGACCTAATTAAAAGAGATAGGGGAGGAAACTGCATCCTGTAAAAAGTTACTATAGACAATAAAGTAATATCATTACTAAACATAAATGCACCAAGTGGTATAGCATGCAAATTCTTAGAGGAGAAGTTAAAGGAGTTACAGGAAAAAATAGACAGCAAAACTATATGGGGGGAGGGGCCTCAAACTCCCCCTCTCTGAACTAGATACATCTAACCACAAAAGTAACAAAAAATAAGTTAAGGAGGCAAATAGAATTTTAGAAAAAGTTACATATGGTAGACCTCTGGAGAAAATTGAATGGGAATAGAAAAGAATATAACTTTCTCAGTGACATATGGTACCTACACAAAAACTGACCATGTAGTAGGGCATAAAAACTTCACAATCCAATGCAAAAAAGGCAGAAATATTAAATGCACACTTTGTGTGTCATGGTGCAATAAAAAGTATATATAATAAAGAGCCATGGAAAGACTAAAAATTAATTGGAAACTAAATAATCCAATTCTAAAGAATAAGTGGGTCAAAGAAATCATAGAAACAATCAATAACTTCATCCAACAGAATGGTGTTAATGAGACAACATACCAAAACTTTATGGGATGCAGAGAAAGTGATTCTTAGGGGAAGTTTTATATCTCTGAATGCTTACATATATAAAATAGGGAAAGGGGAAATCAGCGAATTGGGTATGTATTTACGAAAGTTAAGAATGGAACAAATTAAAAATCCCCAATACCAAATTAGAAATATTGAAAACCAAAGGAGAAATTAATAAAATTGAAATTAAGGAACTGTTGAACTAATAAATAAAACTAAGAGCTGGTTTTATGGGGGAAAAACAATGAAATGAATAGAAAAACACTGAGTTAATTTGTTTAAAAAAAAAAGAAAGAAGAAAAACAAATTACCAGTATCAAAAATGAAAAGGGTCAATTCACCACCAATGAAAAGGAAACTAAAGCAATAATTAGGAACTATTTTGCCCAACTGTATGTCAATGAATTTGGCAATCTTATTGAAATGGATGAATATTCACAAAAATATAAATTACCCAGATTAACAAATAGGAAGAAAAATACTTAAATAAACCCCCTTCAGAAAAAAAATAAGAAAGCTTGAACAAGCCATTAATGAACTCCTGAGGAAAAAATCTCCAGGGCTAGATGGATTTACAAGCAAATTCTATCAAAGATTTAAAGAACAATTAATTCCAATACTATAGATACTATTTCAGAAAATAGGCAAAGAAAGAGTCCTACCAAATTCTTCTTATGGTATGAATATGGTACTGATGCCTAAACCTGGCAGAGAAAGACAGTTATGGACCAATTTCCCTCACGAATATAAATGCAACAATTTGAATAATAGATTGCAGCAACTTATAACAAGAATAATACCCTATGAACAGAATAATCCAATATGAACATGTAGGATTTATACCAAGGAGGCAGGGTTGCTTCAATATTAGGAAAAGTATCAGCATAATTGATCATATCAACAACAAAACTAACAGAAACCATATGATTATCTCACTAGTTTCAGAAAAAGCTTTTGATAAAAAAAACAACTCCCATTCCTATGAAATACATTAGAGACCATAGGAATAAATGGAGTCTTCCTTAAAATGATAAGTAGCATCTACCTAAAACCATGAGCAAATATTACATGTAATGGGGATATGCTAGAAGTATTTCAAATAAGATCAGGGATGAAACAAGGATGTCCATTATCAATACTGTTATTAAATATGGTACTAGAAGTATTAGCTTTAACAATAAGAGAAGAAAAAGAAATTGAAGAAATTAGAATAGGCAAAGGAGAAACAAAGCTATCACTCTTTACAGATGATATGATGATATACTTAGAGTCCTAGAGATTCAAGTAAAAAAATTATTTGATATAATAAACAACTTTAGCTAAGCTGAAAAATATAAAATGAACCCACATAAACCATCATGATTTCTATATATTACTAAGTCCAGTAGCAAGAAGATAAAAAGAAGAATTCCACTTAAATGGAATTTAAATTCGATATTATAAAGATATTATAAAATCGATATTATAAAATATTTGGGAGTCTACCTGCAAAAAATAAGCACAGGAACTATATGCACACAATTATAAAATACTTTTAACTCAAAACGTCTGATTTAAATAATTGGAAAAAACATTAGGGTAGACCAAGCTAATAAAATAAAAATTAATTAATTTAAGTTAATTTACTTATTCGGAGCTATATCAATCAACCTGACAAAAATTTATTTTATAGAACTAGAAAAAACAATAACATAATTCATCTGGAAGAACAAAAGATCCAGATTATCTAAGGAATTAATGAAAAAAAAATGCAAGGGAAGGTGGCCTAGCCATACCAGATCTTAAATTGCATTATAGAGCAGCAATATGTGGTACTGGTTAAGAAATAGAGTGGCAGATCTGTAGAATAGGTTAGGTATACAAGACACAGTAGTCAATGATGATAGTAATCTACTGTTTGATAAACCCAAAGACTCTAGTTTCTGGGATTAGAACTCACTATATGACAAAAACTGTTGGCAGAAACTTGGCATAGACCAATATCTTATACCATATACCAAAATAAAGTCAAGATGGTGCATGATTTAGATATAAAGACTGATAATATAAACAAGTTAGAAGAGCAAAAAACAGATTACCTATCAGATCTATGCAGAATTGAAGAATTTATGACCACACAAGATAGAGAACATTATAAAATGCAAAATGGAAAATTTTGATTACATTAAATTGAAAAGTTTTTATCAAAATAAAGCCAATGCAACAAAAATTAGGAGGAAAACAGAAAACTGGGAAAGACTTTTTACAGCCAGTGTCTCTAATTAATACCTCATTTCTAAAATATATAGCGAACTGAGTAGAATTTACAAGAATACAATTGATTCCCCAATTGATAAATTGTCAAAGGATATGAAGATTCAGTTTTCAGAGGGAGAAATTAAAGCTGTCCATAGTCATATAAAAATATTCTAGATCATTAATAGTTAGAAAAATGCAAATCAAAACAACTCTGAGGTACCACATCATAAGTACGAGATTGGCTAACATGACAAAAATAGGAAAATTATAAATGCTGGAGAAAATGTAGGAAAATTGGAACACTAAGGCATTGTTAGTGGAGTTGTGGACTGATCTGACCATTTTGGAGAACAATTTGGAACTAGGCCCAAAGAGCTATAAAAAATATACGTATCCTTTCAGCCACAATATCACTTCTAGGGCTACATCCTAAAGAGATCATAAAAATAGGAAAAGGACCCACATGTACAAAAATATTTATCATAATATTGGAAATTGAGGGGATGTCCATCAACTGAGGAATAGCTGAACAAGTTGTAGTATATAAAGGAAATGTATACTATTGTACTCTAAGAAATCATAAGCAGGCAAACTTCAGAAAAACCTGGAAAGATTTATATGAACTGATACTGAATAAAGTGAGCAGGACCAGGAGAATATTGTTCACAGTTACAACCACATTGTGTGATGACTAACTTTTATAGACTTAGCTCTTTTCAGCAATGCAAGGTTATAAGACAACTCCAAAAGGCTCATGTTGGAAAATGCTATCCATAGCCAGAAAAAGACCTAGGGAGTCTGAATGCAGATTGAAGCATACCATTTGCTCTTTCTCTTTTTTGTGGTTGTTGTTGTTGTTTTGTTTCTTCTTTCCATGGTCCATCCCATTGGTTCTAATTCTTCTTTACAACATGACTAATGTTGTATGTTTAATATGTTAATAAGAATGTACATGTAGAACCTGTATCAGAATTCATGTGTCTTGTGAAGGGGGAAGAGGAGGGAGGGGGACAAAATTTAAAATTCAAAAGTTTGTGAAACTGAATGATAAAAACTAAAAATTAACTTTTTTAAAAGAAGGAAAAAAGTTAACTTTCTGACATAGTTCTTGGATTACTATTGGGAGCAAATATGCTACTGGAGAATGGAAATAGCAATGTACTTTAGATCCAGAAGAGGGGAAAGAACTAGTTTTAGAAATTATATCCTTTCATTAAATTCTGAAGTTTATCAAAGTACATGAAAAAAAAAAAGATATCAAGAGAATGATTGCTATCTTCAAGGATTTTAAGGAATTCTATCATTAAGAATGATTTTATTCTGCTTAGCTCTAAAGGTAAAAATAAAGAACAATTGCAAAGATAAATTTAGGTTTTTGTTTATTTACATAAAGAAATATTCCCCAATAATTAGAGATATACAAAGTAAAATGGGGTGCCTTGGATTGTTGAGAAAGTCCCCTCCTTGGAGGTCTTTGAGCAAAGGTTAGGGTTTCATTTTTCAGTCATGTAATAGAGTGGGGTTTTGTTCAGGTATGAATTGGACAACAAGCCCTCTGGAGACCCTTCATACTTTGAGGATCTGATTCTATGAAACTATGAAGTGGACCTGAACAAGAAACAATTTATGCCTAAGGACACAAAGTCTAATAATACACCTGTTGGTTTGAAGGAAACTGAAAGAACTGTGATCTTTTTTTTTTCTACCATTGTTTCCCCATCACCTTCTTGGTATGGAATATTTCAAAATTGTAGGTGTTATCAGTAATCTGGGGACTAAAACACATTGGTTTGTAGAAGGAAAAAGAAACAAAGAAGAAAAATAAAAGAAGATATTTGGGTACTGCAAAGAACAGATGGAAGGTAGAATCCATAGGTCAAGAGGTAACAACCAAATATATTATTCTATGGAAACCTGAAGGTTTAATAGGCATAGTAACAATCAAGCAAAACAGCTTCAAAAGTTTTATGTTGAATTTATTATGTACTTAAGAAAAGCAAGCCATACATAACAGAGATTTACAGTTTCATACACAATATTCTTTTCCTATTCCTCTGTTAATGTATTTATATTTAATTTGGTGTTTTTTTAAGTTCAGTCATTTAAAAAAATAACATATTTTCATTATAAGAAGGAGTTTCTTCTTTTTACTTTGACTAAGAGTCTGTGGTGAAGGGGTTTTAGGAACTAGGATAGAGAATTAATCAAGAGAGCAGCTAGACAGGTAAAAGACTATATGCATCATATGTAAATAGGTCATGAGAACTGGATCAAAGAATCAGTTCTCACAAAGGTTCTAAGTATTCTCTCTTGATACAATAATGGCCAGTCGATCTGAATCTTCTCTTCCACAATTTGTTTTCCCATTCACCAAAGCCTCTTGGATTTCACCATTTTGATAAAAACCTGCTACTAACCCAACTTGATGATGCACACTTACTCATATTACATTCAGACTCCATCCCTTTCTCCAGAAGAGGATTTCCTTTTATCTACCCACGAACTTTCCTAATGAACTTGGCCAATCACTAGGCCCAAAGAAATATGATGCTTCACATACTCTCTTTAAAGATATAGAAGTCTTAAGAAAGTGAACATCAGAATGAGTACCATGTGGGGTAGATAATTAACTATACAAGGGATATTTTAGCTCACTTAATCCAAATATCTTATTTTAAACATGAGAAAATATTTGGCCAAGCCCCTCTGGGAAGCAATTTGAAGGTATTTGCTTTAAAGTCACTAAACTATGCCTAGTCTTTGACACAGTGATGCTACCTCTATGAATATACTCCAAAGAGAATTTTTTTAATACAGAACAAAAAGGATTATTGTGCAAAAATGTTTACATCAGCATGTTTTATTGTTGTAATAGAAGAGAAAACAGTAGAAAACATCAAAAAATGCCTAGAGAAAATGTAGTAGATGACTAACATAATTATTAGGCCATAAGAAATGAAAAAAGAGATTCAGAGAAATCTGGGAAGACATACGAATTAATGCATAGTGAATAGAATGAAGAGAATATCAGTTCTTAATGAATGTTTTTTCATCCATACATATATTTAAAAGGGACTTGTTGTATTCTGATTGTCAATCATCTACCAATTTTGACTGCTAGGCATATATGTCATCTAGGGCAGCCTAGAGGCAGGGGAAGGGGAGAGGTTCATGAACTTTAACAAATATTTTACAATTTCTTCCAATATTTTTAATTTCCATTTAAAAACACTATTCTAAGAAGGGATCATCGGTTCCACTAAGCTTCCAAAGGGGTCCATGATACAAAAACAAACAAACAAACAAAAAAAAAAGGTTATGAACTCTTAGAGATATATTTGTCCAAAAGTCTCTAAGGTTTTTCTCCGTATTTTTACCCCCTAATGCCTCTCTTACTACTAACCTCTCTTTTTCTAACAAAGACAAAATTATTCTTCCATTCACCTCATTTTGGAGTTATGGTTAACTCTTCATTCTTTCTCAACATTCCCATCCTTACTCAGATTTCTAGTTTAAATTCAGCTCTTCATAGACATTTCATTTTTCCATCCATAACTAATCTCTTTCCTAATAATCAGTCACTTACAATAACCAATTGTTGGACTTCATATTTCTTTAGGTAGATACCTAACCCAAACAGAACTAAATATCTACCACCAGCCAGTTTTCTCCCAAAATGGTTTAATTTCTCTTAAGGAACCTACCATCCTTCTAGACCCTTAACTTTGCAACTTTGGAATTTAACATTTCACTGTTGCATGATCAGAGAATGTCAGCTCATGTAAGCACTCAAATTACAATACATTTCAGTGTCAGAGTTTAAAAGACTAAGTACAGTGAAATTCTGAATACTGGAAGCAGTATTCCTGGGGCCCCCAAATCATTTTCTGATTAGCTGGCAAGTCTTGTTTCATCTATTCCTATGATGTCTCTCACATCTCTCATTCTTCTCACATGGCTACCACCATAGCTCAGTTCTTTATATCTTTTCATCTATCCTTTTGATATATATTCCTGGGGAGGCTAGGTGGCATAGTGAGTAGAGAGCTGGCCCTGGAGTCAGGAGGACCTGAGTTCAGATCCAGCCTCAGACACTTACACACACACACACACACACACACACACACACACACACACACACACACAAACAAACAAACAAATTAGCTGTGTGACCTCGGGCAAGTTAACCCCAATTGCCCTCCAAAAAGAAAAAAAAAAGATAAAAAAAGAAATATATCCCTAAAGACTCTAGTCTCCTCTGTCTATGATCTATTAACCACAAGGCTACCAAACTGATATTCCTGAAGTGCATGTCTGATTTCATCACTCCCCTGCTCCTCTGACTTTAGGTTGATAGGAACTTCTCTGTTTTTTAAGGCAATAGTCAAACCTACCTTTTTAAGTTGATGGTATATTATTCCTCCTCATCATGCTCTGTTCGATATGACAGGTCTTCTTGGTGTATCCTATGGACAATATTCAATCTTCCACATTTGAGTCTTTTCAAAAACTGTCACCTGAAATGCTCTTCCTCCTCACCTCTACGTCCTTAAAATACTAGTCCCCTTCAATGATTAGCTCACATTAGCCTCCTATAAGAGGATTTCCTCATCCTCCCAATTGTTAGTGCCTCCAAAACACTTTGTTTTTATTTTTTATTTCATTGTGTTTAGTTTATTTTGAATATGACATAATCTTCAGTGCAATGTAAGTTACTTGACAGAAGAAATTGTTTTTCTAGCCAGTGCAGTAGATGGAGCTCTGGGCCTGGAGTCAGGACGATATATATGAATTCAAATCTGACCTCAAACACACCTTGGTTGTGTGTGGACCTTGGAAAAGTCACTTAATCTGTTTGCCTCAATTTCCTCATCTGCAAAATGGGAATAATAACAACACCTACTTGGAATGATTGTTGCAAGAAATAAATGAAATGTTTAAAAAGCTTAGTACAATATTAGGTATTAGTAGGTATTAGATAAATGCTAGCTGTTGTGACAATATGTATCTTCACATGATATATTTAATAAATGTTTGTTTTTGTTTCATTTTTTGATATTGAGCTATGAATGTTCTCTACAGAAAAGGACATTATCTTAGTAAATATTTAGTTAGATTAAATGAAAAGGTTGATGTTATTGTTCAGTTGTTTCAGTCATGTGTGACTCATCATGATCCCATTTGGGGTTTTCTTGGCAGAGATACTGAACTGGCTTGTCATTTCCTTCTCCAGGTCATTTTATATTTGAGGAACTGAGGCAGTCAAGGTTAAGTGACTTGTTTAAGATGACAGAGCTAATAAGTGCCTTAGCTCAAATTTGAACTTATGAAATTGAGTCTTTTTGATTCTAAGACCAGTGCTCTAGCTGCTTACAGTATTGTACACCATGTGAGGATCAAACTCACAACCTTGAGAATATGAGACTGACATCCTACCTATTTTGATAACAAGTAAAATCATCACTCACAGTAAGACAATGAGTCAAAATAGCTACAAGTAAAGCCTCAAAATAAATGTGAAATGGACAGAAAGCCAACAAGAATTTCTGGAGGAACTTTAAAATGATTTTCTAGTCAAGTAGAACTAGTAGAGGAAAAACCAGGCAAATAAATGAAAGCAAAAGGAAGAAAATTATAAAAAGACAACTAAAAGTGTGGCAAAAGAGGCACAAAAATATTTTAAAAACTGAAATAACAACTTCAAAAACAAAATTGACTAAATGGGGAAAAAGGTAAAAAAAATCACTGATGAAAATAATTCTTTACAAAGAAGACTTGGTCAAATGGGAAAAGAGGTACAAAATCTTACTAAAGAAAGTAATTCCTTAAAAATTCGAATTTAGCAAGTGGAAACTAATGACTCTATGGAGCATCAAGAAACAAAGTTAAAAAATAGAAGAAAATGTGAAATATCTCATAGGTAGAGCAATAATTTGGAAAACAGAGCAAGAAGAAATAATTTAAGAATTATTAGACTACCTAAAAACTATGATCAGAGAAAAAACCTAGACTATAGCCAAATTTCACAGTTCTCAGGTCAAAGAGAAAATACTTCAAGCAACCAAAAAGAAACCATTCACATACCATGGTGCCAGAGGCAGGATCACACAAAATTTAACAGCAAACACCTTAAAGGAATGGAAGGCTTTGAATGAGATATTCTGGGAGGCAAAAGAGATGTGATTACAACCAAGCATAATCTTCCTAGCCAAACTGAGTATAGTCCTGCAAGTGAAACATATGGATATTTCAAGATATAGAGCAGGCCTACACAACCTGTGGCCCAGGGGCTGCTTGCAACACACCAAAGGATTTCCTCTACATTTTTTGTGGGCTGCCTGAAATCTTTTGGTGGGTCTTAGGATGTGCAGGCCTGAAATAAAGGATTTCAATTATTTCTGATGAAAAGACTGAAGCTGAATAGAAAATATCAATTTCAAATACAAGAATCAAGAGAAGCACAAAAAAGTAAATATGAAAGATAAATCATAAAGGATTCAGTAAGGTCAGACTCTACAACTGCTTTTATGGCAAGATGACACATATATCTTCTAATAATTGTATCATTATTAAGGTAGTTAGAGTCTATATAAAAAAAAATTAGTGTGACAGTGAATTGATTAAGGTGGGATGATGCAAAAAATAAAAGTATGTATGGGTAAAAATGAGTGATGCCATGGGAAAAGGGGGACAGAAGAGGAAGAATGGGGGAAATTATCTTATAAAATATTCAGGCAAGGGAAAGCTTTTATTTGTAGGAGAAAAAAATATGTTGGGTAACACTTGAACCCCACTCATACCTAATTAGTTTAAAAAGGAAAATATATATAAAAATTAAATTGGTAATGTGAATTTATTTTACCAAACAGAATGTTTAAAATAAATAAAAACATTTTTTTAAAAGAATGATGGCAGTATCAATGAAGAGAGAAAACAGACTTAGAATGAATGAGTCACACACACTTAAAGTTGGAAGGACAGGCAGTAATGTTCATATATATATATATATATATTTCAAATTCATGTATTATAAATATGAATTTATGACTTCAATTCTATTTAATCACCATCTATGTGGAAAAACATTGTGACAATATAAAATGAAATGAAATTACCCTCTTTTTTAAATCTTTGTTCTGGATCTATATTTTCACATTGTTGGGGATTTCTATTGAGGAATGTGGGGAGCCAAGGAGGCCTGATTCAGGACTCAAATTAAAATCTTAACAATGTCCTCTAAAATAAGAGCTCTTGACCGGGGCAGAGCCAAGATGGCGGAGTAGAAACAGCTCATCCAAGCCACTCTGCCCCCAGATTCCCCCCAAACTATGTAAAAGGGGCCTCTGAACTACTTCTGGAGCCCCGGCACTCACAGAACGACACAGAGAAGTTAACCTCCCGCTGAGGACAGCCCAGCAGCCCTGCAGGAAGGACCAGCACAGTGGTCTGGGAGCCAGCAGCACACAGCTGGCAGACCGGGGAGCCAAGCCGAGCCCAGGTCCCCGTGAGCCAGGGTTTTAGCCCCAGGGTGGCAGGGCCAGCAGCCGGCTAGAGAGACCCCAGAACACCAGCAGCTGTGGCAACTCCAGAATTATCAACATAGACATGCCTAGGACAAAGTAAGAGGTTAGTGCCCTATGGACTTTGGGACCAGTATTTGGGGAATGCGTCGGCTTCCTCCCCTGGGAGCTAGAAGCCACTGAGGAGACATGCCATTTTGTGGTTTTCAGAGGCAGCTCCAGCTCCTGGCCTGCGAACTATAGGGAGATCCAGCAATCAGTCTTGGGGGGTAATAGCTCTTGCTTTAACCTCACTGGATCTGGATTGTGATCTGGGGTGGAAGTCGTGGGTGGGTTTACAGCTTGCCAGAAACAGAAGCTGGCCCCCTCACATGATTGGGGTGAAAGTTCCTGTCTGGCACCAGGCCATATGGTGGCAACAAGCCCAAAATCAAGTAATTAAGTGGCAACATGCCAAGGCATAGGAAACAGAAGAATGCAACCCTAGACTCCTATTTTGCGGGCATAGAGCGGGAAAAGGACTGTGAGGTCATAAGTCCTGCTCCAAAAGTCCCAGAGGAAAACATGAGCGGGTTGCAGGCCATAGTGGACCTTAAGAAGGACTTTAAAAATCAAATAAGAGAAGTGGAAGAAAAATTGTGAAGAGAAATGAGAAGGATGCAGGAAAAGTATGAAATGAGGATCAACAGCCTGACTGAGGAAAACAACACCTTAAAAAATAGACTAACTCAAATGGCAAAGGAGGCCCAAAAGGGCAATGAGGAGAAGAATGCCTTAAAAAGTCGAATTTGCCAGATGGAAAAAGAATCTCAAAAGTTCACTGAGGAGATTCATTCCTTCAGAGTTAGACTGGAGCAAATGGAAGCTAATGACTTTATGAGAAATCAAGATGCTGTTAAGAAGATCCAAACAAATGAAAGATTAGAAGGCAATGTGAAATATCTCATGGGAAAAACCACTGACCTGGAAAATAGATCCAGGAGAGACAATTTAAAAATTATTGGACTACCTGAAAGCCATGATCAAAGAAAGAACCTAGAAATCACCCTTCAAGAAATTCTCAAGGAAAATTGCCCTGATGTTTTAGATCCAGAGGGCAAAATAGAGGTTGAAAGAATCCACAGATCACCTCCTGAAAAAGATCCCAAAGAGAAAACTCCCAGGAATATTATAGCCAGGTTCCAGAATCCCCAGATCAAGGAGAAAATACTACAAGCAGCCAGGAAGAAACAATTTCAATATTGTGGAAACACAATCAGAATAGCCCAGGACCTGGCAGCTTCTACACTGAGGGATAGAAGGGCATGGAATATGATATTCCAGAGGGCAAAAGAACTGGGAATGAACCCAAGGGTCACCTACCCAGCAAAACTGAGTATTTTGTTTCAGGGGGAAATATGGTCATTCAGTGGAATAGAGGACTTTCAAACATTCTTGAGGAAAAAACCAGAATTGAATAGAAAATTTGACATCCAGACACAAGAAGCAAGAGATACCTGAGAAGGTAATCAGTGAAAAGAAATCAAAATGAACTTATCAAAGTTGAACTATTTACATTCCTATATGGAAAAACAATAACTGTGACTGATGATATCTTTCTCACTATGAAAATAATGGAAGAAAGGTGTGTGGTCATAAGAATACATATGTGAATGTGTGTGTATATGGTTACAGTTATATATGGATAGAGGGCATAAGTTGAATTTGTTGGGAATGGAGGATACTCAAGGTGTGAAATTATGAGTTGAGAGAGGAGAGTGGCAAGGAAGATGGGGAGAGACAGGGTAGGGTAAACTATCTCATGTAGAAGAAGCAAGGGGAAGTGGTTGCAAAGGAGGGGGAGAATAAGAAGGCAAAAAGGCAAAACCACACTCTCATTGAATTTGGTTCAGGGAAGGAATGACATACATACTAAATGGGATATCTCAACCTACAGCAGAATAGGGGGAAGGGGGATGAGAGAAAGGATGATGGATGGGAGGGCATCCTTGTGGGGAGGGGAGGTTGGAAGTACCCCCTATAGAAGAGGGACAGGATCATGTAGGGAATGGACCAGGTGGGGGGTGGGATGAGTGGGAGGGAATTATAAGCAGCGTTGTACAATATATCTACTATGATAATGTTTTGCATAGCTAGACATGTACAACATATACTGTATTATTTATCTTCCCAGAGGGAATGGGTGACAAGGGAGGAAGGAAATGTATCTGAATTTCGAGGTCTTAACATTAAATGTTTCAAATATATATAAATACTATTATTAATAATCCTTTGCTTGCAATTGGGAGATAAGATGTGCAGGCATTGGTACACAAAGATTCACCTTCCTCTAATGGAAAAGTTGAAGGGGGTATGGGAGAAGGTATGGGAGAGAGCAGATTGGAGGACGCGATATCTTGTGGGACTGCTATTCTGGGAGGGGCGGTAGGGGAAAAACAGGGGGGGGGGAAATGATTGTAACTCAAAATCTGGCGGAAATGAATGATGTAAAACAGAAGTTAATAAAGCATTTGTTTAAAAAAAAATAAGAGCTCTTTGGGACGGCTCAGTGGTGCAGTGAGTAGAGTGCTGGCCCTGGAGTCAGAAATACCTGAGTTTGGATCCAGTTTCAGACACATAACACACACAAGCAAAAACCTAGCCATGTGACCTTGGGCAAGTTACTTAACCCCAAATTTACTGCCCTCCAAAAAGAAAAAAAAAAGAGCTCTATGTGATGTGCCTTTTTTGTTAAGCTTGCTTCTGCGTTCTTTGATATGGGTTACACTTAAAAGAATGTTACTTGACTTCTGAGATCAATAGGCTCTACCCCAAGACTTGACTTATTGATAGGCAAAATATTTGATTCTTAGGTGGTAGGTTCCTATACAAATGTTCTCCATGATTGAAGCTTTGACTTTGGCCATGAAGCCTGTTTTTGAGAGCATCCTTTGTAATGTGACTGCATATGAAAGGAGTTAACTGACTTTTCCTAAGACTTTTTGGTGCCTAGATAGCAAAGCCTTATCAAATTATCTATTCTGTGCTACTTTCAAGATATAACAGACTAAGATAATGATAAGAATATTTGAGTCCTATTCCTTTCTCTAAATAGCTCTATAAAAACCTTGTACTAAGAATCAATAAATGGAGTTCATAGTTCTTCCTTGAACTACCCACATGGTCTGGTCATTTCTTATTCACATCTCCAATCAGGCTTAGTGCTGGACACTGAGCAGCCCATGGCAGAGGAAATTCTCTCCACCAATGGAAATTAGCAATTATATGGGAACTTATGCTCCTAAAGAATTGCCAGAGGTACTGAAAGGTACATATTCCATGTCACTTAAACAGTATCCATCATGCCTTCCTCCAACCTAGGTCAGTTTTCTATTCACATACTTTGCTGCTTCTCTTTGACTTTGGAAGATATCATTACAACTGCATACCTGCTAAGGAATACTGAATATGGATGAAAATGAGGTAAGCTTTTGTTCCCTTTCACAACCTATTCAAACCTGCTCAACCATTAGGGAAACTCCACCCTATTCATGTTTGTTCATTGAAGAGTAAAAGATTGATGAGCATCTTTCTTTATGATTAAGTTAAAGGCTTTTTTTAAGGGTCAATGTAAGATTAGATAGGAACCATAAAGATTTAAGGACTGGAAAGTTGTATTTCAAATGTGGTTTTCTAAATTGAGGACATCTGGGAGCTTTGTAATTTCATGCTGTTTTTAAATATGCTGCATATTCATGCCTGCCATTTACAATTTATCTCTACTTTCTAAAATAGAAACTGAAGATACTCATTCATAGAAGGACATCAGTACAAGTCCTTCCAGAATTCCTTAGTCAAGGTGCCTGCTTTTTAGTCCTTCATCCCCAAATGGAGGAAGATGACAACTCTAGTAGAGAAATCAGCATGGGCTCACATGTTTTAATATGCAGTTTACTGCATTTATTCAATTCCAAGGGTTTGCACTCCAAATTACCAAATTACTCCACCTATTATAGGTAATGATAAGATTACAAATTTAGAGCCAGAAGGGATTTTAGAGATCATCTAGTCCAACCCCTCAATTCTATAGATTAGGAAACTAAGGCTCAGAAAAGTGATGTGACTTGTCCAAGGTTATTTAATGGACTAAGTGGCAGATTTGGGATTTTAATCCAGGTCAAACTGGAATTTAAATTTAGATTTGATGCAGTCTAAGCATTGTAGAGAAGAATAGAGTCTTAGGAAGCATGAGCAATGTTTCCATTTTTTTACTTTCAAAACTTGACTATGTCTTCTACTTGATGAAGATGAGCCCCAAAATCCTTGTTTTATTTGTCACTTCCAGCAAGTTACTTCATAGTTATGATGAACTCTCCTTTCTGTAACTTATATAGCATCTAGTCAAACTAACTTTACTCCAAAGTGAACTATTTACAGTTTCCTGAACTTGCTTTCTCCCCACATGCCTATTTCTCCTTTGCTCATCATTCTCCACATCTGTAATAATCTCCTACACCATATCCCACTCCACTACCAAATCCCAACTTAAGTGTTCATCTGCCATAAAATTTCTCTTTCTCCTGGCAATTAGAAGTGATTCCTACCTCCCTGATTGTTTTAGCTCATTCCCTTTGACTAATCCTATGCACTTTTTTGAAGCACACAAAGGGCTGAGACAGAAGATCCCCAATATTAGAATTTGGACATGGATTTATTACCAAGGGACTGTTGGGGTAACACCCAAATCAGACAGTGGGTTGGCACAGACTGTGTGCCAGTTTTTAAAGAGATTCAATAACCAGGTTAAGTAAGCCAAAACTGCAATCAGTGATTGGTCAGTGCACATTTGAATTTCCTGAAGTGTTCCCTAGGCTGAAACTCCTTCCCATGGATCAATTAGGAGAGTGGAGTTGCCTGTTTACAGATAAATTAGGGGAAGGGGAGGGTGGAGTTGTTTGCTTTACAGATCAATGAAGGGAAGGGGAAAGTGGAATTGTCTGCTTTACAGATCAATAAGGGGAAGGGGAAAGTGTAGTTGTCTCCAACATTTTTCATTTTCTAACCTGTATTATAATTGTTTATGTATATCTCATTTCCTTTGCTGGACTGTAATCTCCTTAAAGCAGTGAGCTGCCATAATAAACACAGCATTAGACTTGGAGTAAACAAGAACTAAGTTTAAATAATACCTCTGAAATTTGCTAATTCTATGATTATGGACAAGTCACTTAGCTTCTCTCAATTTCAGTTTCCTCATCAATAAAATGAAGATTATAGTATTACTTACCTCAGATTTTTTCCTCAAATACACAGACACACACACACACACACACACACACACACACTCAAATACACACAAACATGTATATACACTTATGCACATATTCATATGCATACATTTATACATACAGCCACCTACAAATTCACATATATATACATGTATGTGTATATATGCATGTATATATTTCTTTGCAAACTAGAAAGCACTTCATAAATGTTAATTTATTATTTTTGAATATAGGAATTGTTATTCTTCATTTTTGTACTTAAATCAACTAATATAGTACCCTGTGTATACAGATGCTTAGTAAATGTTTATTGAATGTGTTGAATGGTTATGCTAATTAAGAATTTGAGTCATTGACCAATTTCCAGGGCTCTTCAGTGCACTTATAATAACTATGTGCCTATGGCTCTCTGTGTATATTTCTACACTCATATGTTTTCATTTTCTTTTCCACAATAATTATGAAGCTTGGTCAGGTTGTGGTAGTATTAATACTGACCCCCAAATACATTTGAGTCCTATATAGAATTTCCCAGAACTGCCAGGAGTAATGTGAAATTAAAAGATCAATGTGTTTATTAAATATAAAATATATTATATATTAGCAGAATAAATTAACATAAAAATGGAGTTTAAGTGATTATACAATTTCATAGGGAGCAGGAGGAAAATTGTTTCTTTGTTTCAGGAGAATAAATATATTCATATCTTTAGAGTGTCCCACATTATAAGAGCCATTAAAGTTTTTTTTTTAATCCTGTAACTGTTATTTCATCAGTATAAGGGATTTTTAGTGTGTAATTCACTCTGATAATGCAGGTTGTTTTTCTTCAAGTCATAGTTGCTTGGGCCAATGAAGAATTGATTGACAATGTCACAGAGTCAATATATGTTAGAGCTGAAACTTGTACTCAAGGCTTCCTAACTTTACAGCCAGTCACTACCCAAGGATGCATCTCTAAAAGTCAATAACTTGGCTAATACTGCAACATCATATGACTGATGTTCTAATCTTAGTCCTCTAATGACTTGAAAATGATGATTTTTCTATCAAACCTCATGAGGAAGGTCTCTAAGAACCAAACAGAAACCACCATTTCATTATATAAGATCATTTATGTCAGTCATCTGTTGACAGGATAGAGAGTTAACTATGATCTGAGGAATGGTGTGAAGAAAGTCATATCTAAAATCTCCATCACCCTACTGTCTGACTCTGTGATCTCATTTGGGGCTTTCTTGACAAAGATATTGGAGTGATTTGTCATTTCCTTCTCCAGCTCATTTTACAGATGAGGAAACTGAGGCAAATACCCATTGTACAACCCAGATGCCTCAAGCTGGCCCCGTGTGACAGAGGCTTTTCTTTGAAAACTGTAAATATTATGAAGCTATGATGGGGTAGCTAATTAAGGAGAGAGAAGCAGATACAGTGTATAAGAAGAGATAAAAATGGGCAAGGAGTGAAGAGACCTGAATTATAATATCAATTTATCATTTAGTGTGTATGCAATCTTGCATGTCATTTAAAAATAAGGAGTTATATAGTCTTTTGAAGTTTACAGAGTACTCTTTAAGTAGGTAATGGGCATAATAAAAACAAACTTGAGGCAGAAAATGCAAATACCATTATTCCCATTTTACACACGAAGAAACTGGGACTCAGAGAAGTTAACTAACTTACCCAAGGTTATATAGCTAGAACCTATGGATTTGATACTTCAACCCTGGTTTTATAACTCAAGGACTAATATTTCATTCTACTCAAGGAGCTCTAATAACCTATACATTCAGAACCACAAAACCCTATCATGAATTAACTTATCATCTCACTTTTCTAAAGAATAATGGGGCAAATGAGTAGCTACAAAGAGTAGCATTAGAATGCTATATATCTGTTGGGTAAAGGAATAATTTTCAAAAAGAAATGGTTGGGTCCACCAAAGACAAACTTTGCTTATATTGCAGTGCTATCCAAGACCAATTCTGTTCTCAGTTATCCTGGTTCTTCTTAAGTGTGATTAATGCACATCTAACAAATATAGAGTGACTTTAAAAAGGAAATTTATGACTTGTTTTTTTTCCTCAACTGTTTAAATATTCATGTAGCACCTGGTATTGTACCCAAATGGATTGAAGTATGAAATAGGGAGCTGGAACACATAGATGTTACTGTACTCATTTTACCATAAAAGTCTACATTTCCTCAACCACATTCAGTTAGTAACATCACTAACTGAAACGTCAAAGGATGTTGCAAGAGCCACTTTGGGAATGGGGCTGATGTTCAGGCTGAGAAAACAAATCAAGAAGGAAAACAATCAACTTCTTTTGTTAGGATTTTCTCTTTCAGATTCATTTCTTCTTGTGCTTTATTTTGTTCTCTTCTGAATCACTGCTTATCCTAATAAGTATTTGAAGAATTTTTCTTTAATAAAATGAAAGGAAATAATGCCTGAAATTTCTTCTTTCAAATCATTGCTGACATTCTGAATTGTACTGAATCAGAACCATTTAACCTCTTTGGGTTTAGGGGAAAAAATGTAATAACAACTGACATTTATATGGTACTTTAAAGTTTTCAAAGCTCTTTATATACATTGTCTCATTGAAACCATATAACACCCATTAGAAATAGGCATTACAATTATGTTAATAGGATTTTACTGGGCTAGTTTCTAATCTGCGATTGGTAAAACAGCAGGTCAGAGACAAAGTGCAATAATCAGATAGCGGTTTAATTAATTAGTTTTATTAAGAGGAGTAGATTGCAAATCAGGAATTCTCCCAATGAGAATTCCACCTTGCTAAAGTGAAGACAGAGATTATATACATAAACACCAGTGGGAAGGGAGGATTACAAACAATTGTCTCCAGGGCCAGAGTGGTTTCTTAGGACCAGTCCACAAATCCCACAATACTAAGGTACTGGTGTCCTGAAATTCTGTGGACAGAGCATTGTTCAAGACTTTGGGGGTCATTACTTGGTGGGTCAAAGGACCAAAGGGCAGTGACAGAAACAGGTTCTACAATTTTGATTCATTTTACTTTAGATACTCAGACACAAGGATCTCAGTGATTTTGAGTGTTGTCAAAGTTTGATCATTTTAAGTTGCATTGCGAGTTCTGACTCACAAGAAGGAAAAGGCAATTCTAAAAATCTAATCTATTAGTTTATTCATTAAATATATCATATCTATTGGTATGAAAATCATAATCTCACAGGTACTATTGCTTCCATCTTACATATGGTGAAACTGAGACTTGGGAGGTTGTGACACCCATCATCACATAGCAAATAAGTTTTAAATGTGGGTTTTTAACTCGAACTTTTTGACTCTAAGGCTAGACTTCCTTCTCTTACACCTCAAGCAATCCCAAACTCTTAGTTATTTTCATGCCAAAAGAAACCATTTAGTTTATATGTACCTCAATTTCTCTCTTTCTGATGCATGTCAATTGAAAATACCAGTCCTTGAATTCTGGGTGGGATCTCCAATGAAAGATGATACATTAAAGGCACTGTTGTGGCCTACTGATTTTATTTATTTTTGTATACTAAGACATTTGAATTTTAAATTATTTGGATATTAACACAATATATTTGGCTCAAGAATTTGCTGGTACATTAAATGCTTTCCTGCTCTATGATCATTTTTCTGCACCACAATGGAGCACCAGTGTCTCCAACTATAAATAATCTTTTCTTAATATATTTTTCTCTTTTTTTCTTTCTTTTTTTGATATAGTGATTAAGCAGAAGTATGCATTTTAATTGACAGAGGTTTAGGAAGCAAGAAAGTATGAAAGTTCTGTTCTTTTAATCCTCTAAAAACTGGCAGAAATTCTTTCGTAGAATAGATGATGATAGTTCAAAAACTAAATATGCAAGATTAATTACTAGCTCATTACATGTGGTATACTAATTGTATTAGTTGTTCATTTGATTCAGCATGTGTGACAACACTATAAATGGATCTGTGGGTACTTGGTGTATCCTTAGTTTAAAACGGCTGCTTTCTAAGACATATGGTGCCCAGACAAAGGGCAGGCTATGAGTCAAATTTAAATGGCAAAAACATTTCCGCATTGAGAAATGCATCACCACCTTGTTGAAGTTTACGGAGATGAATGTCACCTAAGCACCTAATAATATAACATGGTATTCAAACTTTCGTGAAAAATGGGTGATGTTCTGAGAATTGGGAAAGTAATAAATGCAAACTCAGGATTCTACTTTTTACAGGAGAAACTTTGAAAACTTTTCTCTGGCTGTGCCAAAAATTTAAAAAAGAGGTTAAGTGGAAAAGTAGCCACAGAATGCTACTTAAAATTCAATTATGATAGGATTATGATACTAAGCTAATGAGACTTTAAGGACCATTGAATGTAATGCCTCATATTAAAGATTAGGAAAACTGAGATACAAGATGGGTAAGTGACTTGCCCAAGGGTCAACAACTAGAAAGTATGGAGGTGTTAAGGGTTAGGGCTTCTGGGACCCCAAAATATTGACATGTGGGTCATTACCAAATGAATTTAATTCAAGCCTTCTTTCAGCCAGAGTAAAAACAGAATTTATTAAAGAGCAACCATATTGGGTAGACTCTTAAGGAATCTGAGCATTTGTATCACTAATGCAAGCAGGTCAGATTGAATCTGAGCCCTTTTGTGGAAAAAAGATGGACCTTATATACAGAAAGACTGTGGGAGGGATCTAGGGTGGCCAAGTAGCCTGGAGTGAGTGGGGGAGGGGTTCAGGGTGGATCTTGATGGGAGTGGTCAGTAGGCTGGTGTGACTTAAGGGGTCTAAGGAGGATATTAATGGGAGTGGCCAGTTGACTATGCTGATTAGAAGTAAGACTGCCCCAACCAAGAGAATGGCATTATGATAGGATCAGGGGTAGGGAGTAATGGGAGGCAACCTGGAGATAACAGAGATGTTGGCATAGCAATAATGAAAAGTTTATGCCTCAGATCAGATGAACACCAGATCCAGTGGGAAGATTCAGGGAAGAGTCCAAGGAGTTCCCACAGACTGTACCCCATCAGAGGCAGAATTTTAACCTATTCCCTAAACTTTATATGAACTTCATTTGTAGCCAAGATTTTAAGAAGACTAAGAGAAGTCCATCAAATGTTTTCCTCATAAAGAGAAAATGAAAAAAATCCAATTTGTTGAAGAAGCTTGGGCATATGGGAATACTACATAGTAGAGGATACATGCTTTATTTTCGTATTCAAGAAACATTGTGGGAAAAGGACCCATATGTACAAATATATTTATAGCAGCTCTTTTTGTGGTGGCAAAGAACTGGAAATTGAGGGGATGCCCATCAATTGGGGAATGGCTAAACAAGTTGTGGTATATGACTGTAATAGAATACTATTGTGCTATAAGAAATTAGGATCAGATAGATGGACTTCATAATATCTTGGAGATATATATATATATATATATATATATATGCTGATGTTGAGTGAGAAGAGCAGAATAAGGAGAAATTACAGACACATCATATGTGTAACAACTAACTTTGATAGACTGGGCTCCTCTCAGAAATGCAAGGTTATAAGACGATTCCAAAAGACTCATTTTGGAAAAACATATCCACATCTAGAGAAAGAACTACAGAGTCTGAATGCAGATTGAAACTAACTACTTGCTCTCTTTTTTGTTTTGTTTTGTTTTGTTTCTTTTTTCTCATTGTTCACTCCATTGGTTATAATCCTTCTTTACAACTTGAGTAATGTTTAATATGAAGGTATTTGGAGATCTTATATTTGATTTCATGCCACTAGGCATTTGTGTGAAAAGTGTTCTGTAATAGTGTTCATATAGTTGCTGGCTTTGTTTTGGCAGGTAGATTCCCAAATATTTTATAATAATAAAGTAATTCAGTAACTTTAAATGGAATTTCTTTTTCTATATCTTGCTGTTGGATTTCATTAGAAATACATAGGAAAGCCAAGGATTTATGTGGATTTATTTTATATCCTGCAACTTTGCCACATTTATTTATTATCTCAAGTAGTTTTTACTTGATTCTCTAGGATTCTTTATCATCATCTCATCTGCAAAAAGTGATATCTTAGTCTCTTCTTTGCCTAATGTGATTCCTTCAATTTCTTTTTCTTCTCTTATTGCTACTGCTAACATTTCTAGGACCAAATTGAATAAGTGGGGTTATAGTGGACATCCTTGTTTCACCCCTGATCTTATTAGAATACTTCTAGCTCATCCCCATTATATATAATACTTGCTGATGGTTTTAGATAGATGCTGCTTATTATGTTAAGAAAGACTCCATTTATTTCTATACTTTCTAGTGTTTTTAATAGACAAATGAATCTTTATAATTAAAAAGTTACCTACCAAAGTCACACTTTCTATATAAAATTGATAAGTCACATTCAGGTTGACTTCAAAGCCCAAGGAGGCGAGATTACAAAATTTTCAGTGTCTAAATGATGTACCAAGAAAAGTAAGTTTTTCCACTTTAAAATAATTATTGGTGACATATAAATGGACATGAGGAATTTTTTTTTACTCAAATTGTAAAATGGATGGTGCCATGAAAATACAAACATATGCTTTTGTCCTTTTCTTTCTTTCAAAGTTTGTGCCATGTAAGCATCCCAAAGAAATAGTCATTTATCTAACTCTAAAATTCCCAATAAGGAAGAATTTATGACCCTGATAGAATAAATCATCATTGTAGAAGGGTAAGGGACCCTAAAGATCAAATACCTCATTTTATTTTATTTTTTTATTTTCCTTTTTTTGTTTTATTTAATTTATTTTTATTTTTTATTTAAATTTTATGTATATTTTTAGTTTACATCATTCATTTCCACAAGATTTTGAGTTACAAATTTTCTCCCTGTTTATTCCATCCCCACCACCCCAAAACAGTGATCCCACTGTATACCCCCTCACCCAATCTGTTCTTTCCTATATCCTCTCCCACCCCCCATCTGACTTTCCAGTAGGGCAAGATGGATGTCTTCATCCCAGTGCCTGCATACCTTATTTCCCAGTTGCATGTAAAAAATGATAATAATATTTTTTAAACATTTGATTTTAAAACTTTGAAATCCAGATTCTTTCCCCTCCTCCCTCATCACCCACCCTTACTGGGAAGACAAGCAATTCAATACATGATGTACATGTGTAGCTATGCAAAACATTTCCATAGTGGATGTATTGTGAAAGACTGACTATATTTCCCTCCATCATATCTGGAGCACTACTTGTTATATTCTCTACTTTTACCCTGTCCCTTTTCAAAAGTGTGTGCTTACAATTTATCTCCCCACCCCAACTTGCCACCCCCTCCATCATCCCCCTCTCAACCCCTCCCCCCGAATGTCCTGTAGGGTGAGATACTCTATTTAGTGTGTATGTCATTGCCCCCCTAAGCCAAATTCAATGAGAGTAAGGTTGACTCATTCCCTTTTCCCTTCCTGTTCTTCCCCTCCATTTTAACAATTTTCCTTTGACTCTTTTATATGAGATAATTTAGCCCATTCTGTCTCTCCCCATTTCCTCTCATTATATTCCTCTCTCTCCTCTCAATTTCACCTTTTAAGTATCATCCCTTCCTATTCAATTGATCCTGTGCCCTCTGTCTATGTATAACTGTAAACATATATATACACACACACTCACAAAGGTATTCATACTCCCATATAAATATACCCTCCCATATAGACATATATACATATGCATGTGTGTGTAATGTGTGTATGTGTATATATACATACATATACCTATATATATATATATATGTACATTTCTATTCCCTTCAACTATTCTCACACTGACAAAGGTTTCATAAGTTAAAGTTATCATTTTTCCATGTAGGAATGTAAGTAGTTCAACTTTGATAAGTTTCTTATGATTTCCTTTCCCTGTTTACCTTCTCATGCTTCTCTTTCTTCTTGTATTTGAATGCCATATTTTCTATTCAACTCTGTTTTTTTCATCAAGAATGCTTAAAAGTCCACTATTCCCTTGAATTTCCATATTTTCCCCTGAAGCATTGGACTCAGCTTTGCTGGGTAGGTAATTCTTGGTTTTAATGACAGTTCCTTTGACCTCCAGAATCTCATATCCCAAGCCCTTCAATGCCTCAGTGTAGAAGGTACCAGATCTTGTGTTATCCTGATTGTGTTTCCACAGTATTCAAATTGTTTCTTCCTGGATGCTTGTGATATTTTCTCCTTGATCTGGGTACTCTGGAATCTGGCTATAATATTCCTAGGAGTTTTCTTTTGGGGATCTTTTCCAGGAGGTGATTGGTGGATTCTTTCAACTTTTATTTTGCCCTCTGGTTCTAAAACATCAGGGCAGTTTTCCTTGAGAATTTCTTGAAGGATGATTTCTAGGTTCTTTTTTGGATTATGGCTTTCAGGTAGTCCACTAATTTTAAAATTATCTCTCCTGGATCTATATGATCAGTGGTTTTTCCAATGAGATATTTCACATTGCCTTCTATTTTTTTTCATTTGTTTGGATCTGTTTAATAGTATCTTGATTTCTCATGAAGTCACTAGCATCCATTTGCTCTGATCTAATTCTGAAGGAATGATTCTCTTCAGTGAGTTTTTGAGATTCTTTTTCCATCTGGCAAATTTGGCTTTTTAAGGCATTCCTCTCCTCATTGGCTTCTTGAGCCTCCTTTGCCATTTGAGTTAGTCTATTTTTTTAAGGTGTTATTTTATTTATTTTTTTTTCTCTAGGCATTTTCTTTTTTTTTTTTTTGGAGGGCAATTGGGGTTAAGTAACTTGCCCAAGGTCACACGGCTTTGTTTGTGCGTTAAGTGTCTGCGTTTGTGTGTGCGTTGGTGTTATTTTATTTAGTTATGTTGTTGACTCTTATTTCATAATTTTCTTGCATCATTCTCATTTCTCTTCCCAATTTTTCCTCCACTTCTCTTATTTGGTTTTCAAAATCCTTCTTAAGCTCCTCTATGGCCTGTAACGAGCTCCTATTTTTCTTGGAAGCTTTTGGTGCAGGAGTTCTGACTTCATTGTCTTACTCCTGTTCCATGATTTGATCCTTTTTGTCTCCAAAAAAGGAATCCAAAGTCGGACCACTGTGCTTGCCTTGCTTCCCTCGCTTGCTTATGTTGCCACTCAATTATTTGACTTTTGAGCTTTTTGCCACAGTAGATCTTGGCTACCAGAGTGGGGAGCTTTTTCCCAATTGCTGGGGTTTTCTCAGCTTCAGGAGCTATTAGTCGGGTGCCCTTTCAGAAGTCTCCACTGGCTCTGGAACACTAGTCATTCACCCCAGGACCTCCGACCTAGACAGAAATCCGTATCCAAGCAGGTAAAAGCAAGAGCAATTACCCCTTAGACTGGTTGCTTTGTCCCCCTACAATCAACAGGCCAGGAGCTATGAAGCAGCCATGCATTAGCAGCACCTCAAATACTTCTCCTTCAGGGGGACAGGGGCTGGACTACACTCCAAGTCCCCCTGTTTCCAAAGTACACTGACCTCTCACTTTCTCTTTGGCATTTATGGTTTGATAATTCTGGAAACCACCACAGCTGCTGGTGATCCACTCTCCCAATGTTCCTCTAGCCAAGGCTGGTCAGGCCACCCTGAGGCTAAAGCTGCTGACTTAAGCAGGGCTGGGCTGGCTCTCACAATGCTGTACTAGACCCTTCCTGTTGGCCTGCTAGGCTTTCTTCAGCAAGAGGTTTGCTTTTCTCTATCACATTGTGTGTTCCAAAGCCCTAAAGTTTGTTTAGAGTCATTTTTATAGGTATTTGAGGTGGTTATGGAGGGGCATAGAGAGTTTTCCTGCTTCTATGCTGCGATCTTGTCTCCACCCCAGCTACCTCATTTTATAAAGAAGGAAACTGAAGTCCCAAAAAGCTCCGTGACTTTCCCCTGTGAATACCAGACATTGGCAACATAAGTGGGATTTGAATCCAGTTCTTCTGACACCAAAACTACTACTTTTCCTACTATATCACATACAAACCTCTTATTTTCATGGCAATATATTATATTGCTTTAATTACCTGAAGGCATTACTTTGTAATTGTAATAAATCCCCCTTGACTTAATTTAAGTCAATATCTATTTAATCAGCCTTCAGGAGAAGTGGCAATTATCCTTCACATGTTATATATATATATATATATATATATATATATGAATCAACACATCAATAACATGTATGCCCCCAAATACTCATCAATGCCTGTACACACCAGAAATCCCTCTTTTCTACTGTCTCAAACCTTCATAATTTTAATTTCTTTCTTTGCCTCAAAGTCTGCAACAACGTTAATAAATCCTCCATAGATCTACTTTATTTACCACCATATGATTGGGATAAATCTTCTAGGAAACATTCATAATGGAAAACTTGGCCCTCCAATAGAACTTCCTTCCATGATTGCATTTTTGTTAATGTAGGCCCTCCCTATAGCATTGCAAAGTGCATCCTATCCATGCCTTTTCATCCTGTCATTCTTCTGACCATGCTGTTCCATAAATCCATCACAGAGGGGCTACCCAGAGGTCTGGGGAGACCTTTCTCTAGACTCTCACTTAAAGTGGTTGTCAGTGAAGCACATAAGTTTTTTTTTTTTTTTCCATCCATTTCTTATCTTTCACAATTGCTACAGGAACAATCTTGGAATCCTTTGTGCTAGTTTCTTTTTCTACAGATCTAAATATAAAAGTATCAATGAGCCAATTAATCAGTGTATAGATCAAAATTTTGACCCAGAGTTTTTAAAATAATGTTTTGGTACCCTAGAATGTGCTATTGAATTATGTGTATATAGATAATAAGGAATTAAAATTCAATTCAATTCCCTCCACAGGCATATGAAATAATTGGTGAAAAATTTTGCTATATAAAATTCATCAATTAATCTTCAACTTGTCAGTTGCTTAGAAAGGGTTTATTAATCACATACCATCTTACCATTCTATTGAGAATGACCTAAATTAGCTGTTCAAAGGGTTCATTAAATCTTTTATTTTTATTTTTTTTTTCACAAAACTAGGTTCAGGGAAAAGTGCCATGTAGCTCAAAGCTTTTATCCTTCATTTTCATACTCTATGAGTACTTTATAGGGAGAAATAATAGATTTCTAATGTGTTTTCATTTAACTCATCGAACCATTATGGAATAAAAGCCATCAAGTTTTCTTAATTAGAATCTATCTCTTTAAAATGTGGAATATATTTTTGTTAGTGTTTACCTCTGCATATTTCTTCATCAAAAGAGTTACATTTGGGTAGTTCATAAATATAGAAATTCTGAGGTTCCTTTACAAAAATGATCAAAAATTGTTTTTCTTCCAGAAAAAATATGTTTTAATGTTAGGATGAGCAAAATTAGAATACTATAACCCCACAATACATGCTCCCCAAACTATCCTCTGTTGAGACTAACTGAATCTATTCAGTTCCAAGTTCAGGGGTATGAATCTGACTTGTAATAGCCTTGGGAGGTCTTGTTTAATTTTATTTTATCCCCAAGGAGTCTGCATTGGTTATTCAGCCAAGCCAGAGATTTATGCCCCAGTCTCTTTTGTTCGGTAGTAACCATAGGACTATCTCAAGGGAAATAAATCAATGAATCTTCCTTAGTATAGAAAAGGGAGGGAGAGGGAAGGGAACATTCATTAAGTACCTACCATGAGCCAGGCACTATGCTAATGTCTTTACAAATATTACCCCATTTGACCTTCACAACATCCATGGAAGGTATATGCTATTATTATCATCCCCATTTTACAATTGGGGGGAATTAAGGAAGACAGAGGTTAAGTAGATTGCCCAAGGCTAGTAAGTGTCTGAAGCCATGTTTGAACTCAAGTATATTAATGGGAAGCCTTTATAACATTTAATATTGTGGGGTAGATGCAGAAACTCATCCCAAATGTCTGAACATTTCTCCCCAATTTTAAAATAGCACTTCAAATTGAATTCTGGAAGAACAGAGCCAAGAAAATGTAGGGGTGAAACAATATTGCAGGTTAAGACAACTTAGGAGTTTGGCAGGAAAAGTCTGTCACAGCAGGATGACAGTCAGGCCAAAGCTAGCACACTGCCAGCAGCAAGTCTTGGTGGTAAATGCAACAGTGGCAGCAGCAGCTTCAAAAAAGCTCAGCTCAGCACCGGCCCTGGAGTCAGGAGAATCTGGGTTCAGATCTGACCTCAGACACTTGACTAAAAAAATAAATAAATAAACTAACAGTGTGACCTTGGGCAAGTCACTTAACCACAATTGCCCTACCCTCCCCCCTCCAAAAAGCAAAAAAAAAAAAAAAAAAACGTTCAGCTCATAAACAGAAAGAGTGTTCAAAAACTGGTCAGAAAGAGATTCAGGGTGGGGCGGAGCCAAGATGGCAGAGTAGAAACAGCACTTACAAGGTGCTCCCCCCACACACCACTTCCAAACAATGTAAAAGGTGGAGCTCCAACTTCTGGAGCTCCAGCACCCACAGAACAACACAGAGAAGCTAACCTCCCACTGAGGACATCCCAGCACCCCTGCAGGGAGTGGCCAGCACAGCATAGCACAATGCTCTGGGAGCCTAGCCCAGGCATGCTTGAGCCACGGTTTTCGCCCCAGGGTGGCCTGCCCAGCAGCCAGCTGGAGGGACCCCAGAACACCAGCAGCTGTGGTGAATTATCAAGAATTATCAGAATTATCAAAACAGATATGCCTAGGACAAAATGATAGGTTAGTGCCCTGTGGACTTTGGGACCAGTATTTGGGGAACACATCAGCTTCTTCCCCTGGGGGCAAGAAGTGGCTGAGGAGCCACTGCACAGAAGCCATTTTGCAGCTTCAATGGCAGCTTCAGCTCCTGGTCTGCAAACTGTAGGGAGATACAGCAATCAGTCTGGGGGTTAATCACTCTTGCTTTAACCTGCTTGGATCTAGATTGTGGTCTGGTGGGGAGGTTTGGGGTGGGTATCCAGCTTGCCAGAGCATTTGGAAGCTTTACAGAGTCCACCCAACTAATAGCTCCGGAAGTTGTGAAGACAGCAGAGTTTGGGACAGAAGCTCCCCTGTCTGGTGGCAGATTTCTACTGTGGCAACAAGCCCAACAATCAAGTAATTACGTGGCAACATGCCTAGGCAAAGGAAACAAAATAAACAGAAAAATTCAACATTAGACTCCTGTTTGGGGAGCAAAGAGGATCAAAGCATGGAACAGGAGGAGGTCTGTGAGGTCAGAAATCCTGCTCCAAAAGCCCCAAATGAAAATGTGAGCAGGTTACAAGCTATAGAGGACCTTAAGAAGGATTTTAAAAAGCAAATAAGAGAAGTGGAGGGAAAATTGGAAAGAGAAATGAGAAGAATGCAGGAAAAGTATGAAATGAGGGTCAACAGCCTGACTGAGGAAAACAACACCTTAAAAAATAGACTAGCTCAAATGGCAAAGGAGGCTCAAAAGGGCAATGAGGAGAAGAATGCCTTAAAAAGTCGAATTTGCCAGATGGAAAAAGAATCTCAAAAGTTCACTGAGGAGATTCATTCCTTCAGAGTTAGACTGGAGCAAATGGAAGCTAGTGACTTTATGAGAAATCAAGATGCTGTTAAGCAGATCCAAACAAACGAAAGATTAGAAGGCAATGTGAAATATCTCATGGGAAAAACCACTGACCTGGAGAATAGATCCAGGAGAGACAATTTAAAAATTATTGGACTACTTGAAACCCATGATCAAAGAAAGAACCTAGAAATCACCCTTCAAGAAATTCTCAAGGAAAATTGCCCTGTTGTTTTAGACCCAGAGCGGGAAAGAGAGGTTGAAAGAATCCCCTGATCACCTCCTGAAAAATATCCCAAAAAGATAACTCCTAGGAATATTATAGCCAGGTTCCAGAATTCCCAGATCAAGGAGAAAATACCACAAGCAACCAAGAAGAAACAGTTTCAATATTGTGGAAACACAATCAGAATAGCGTAGGACCTGGCAGCTTCTACACTGAGGGATTGAAGGGCATGGAATATGATATTCCAGAGGTCAAAAGAGCTGGGATTAAAACCAAGAATCACCTACCCAGCAAAACTGAGTATTTTGTTTCAGGGGAAAATATGATCATTCAGTGGAATAGAGGCCTTTCATGCATTCTTGAGGAAAAAAACAGAGTTGAATAGAAAATTTGACATTCAGACACAAAAAGCAAGAGATGCTTGAGAAGGTAAACAGGGAAAAGAAATCAAAAGGAACTTATCAAAGCTGAACTATTTACATTCCTACATGGAAAAACAATAACTGTGACTGATGAAACCTTCCTCGTTATGAAAATAATTGAAGAAGTGTATGTGGGCATATGAATACATATGTGAATGTGTGTATATATGTTTACAGGTATTCATGGATAGAGGTCACAGATTGAATTTGGTGGAAAGGGATGATACTTAAGGGGTAAAGTTAAGAGGTGAGAGAGGAAAGTGGCAAGAGAAGATGGAGAGAGACAGGGTAGGGTAAACAATCTCATGTAGAAGAGGCAAGGGAAAGTAGTTGCAGGGGAGGGGAAGAACAGAAAGTCAAAAGGGCAAAACTATATTCTCATTGAATTTGGCTCACAGAGAGAATCACATACATACTAAATGGGATATCTCACCCTGCAGGAGAGTAGGGGTATGGGGGATGAGAGGGAAGATGATGGAGGGGAGGGTATTCTGAGGGGAGGGTATGTTGGAAGTACCACTTTCGAAGAGGGACAGGATCAAAGTAGGGAGTGGACTAGGTGGGGGGTGGGATGGGTGGGAGAGAAATATAAGCAATCTTACATAATATTTCTACTATGATAATGTTTTGCATAGCTATACATGTAAAACTCATACTGAATTGCTTATCTTCCCAGAGGGAGTGGGTGACAAGGAGGAAGGGAATGGACCTGAAATTTGAAGTTTTAAAATTGTGTTTCAAATGTATATAAATACTATTATTAATACTATTTTGTATGTAATTGGGAGATAAGATATTCAGGCATTGGGACACAGAGATTCACCTTGCCCTAATGGAAAAGCCAAAGGGGGTATGGGAGAAGATATGGAAGAGAGACGATTGGATGAGGGGATATCTTGTGGGACTGCTAGTCTGGGGTGGTGGGTAGGGAAAAAATGGGGAAAAATTTTAACTCAAAATCTGGCTGAAATGAATGAGGTAAACCAGTAGTTAATAAAGTATTTTTTAAAATAAAAAAGAAGAGATTCAGGGCACCCTTTGTTGGCACTGAGTGTAGTACCATGTTATGTTGCCCATACAGAGTTCCAGCTCAGTGTCAGCAAGAAAAAGAAACATGGGCACTTGTGGTCCTAGGGTTACAGAGGTTCTGATCACATTTGTAGGGTGGATAAGAGTGATTATGGTCACTCACTCCTAGCTTCCATTTCAAGGCAGAAAGGAACACTAGTGCTTGCAGCCACAGGACATCAGGGGCCGAAGTCACAGTTACAGGACCAGTAGGAGCAAAAGCACTTGTAGTCACAGGAGAGCAAGGGCCTTGCTCACAGTTCCAAGGTGGATAAGAGTACTTCTTGCTTTCAATTGAGTAGGGCCCCTTGTCTCAGTTCCAAGGCAGAAAGGAGCAAAAACATGTGTGGCTACAAGAAATCAGAGGACCTGGTCACAGTTCCAGGGTCAAGAAGAATACTAGAACTTGTTGCTACAGAGAAACAAGACCCCATGCTTGGTAAAGTTTTGACAATTGATTGGAGAAGAGTAGTAAAATAGAGGGAAGGCTTAAGGATAACCCCTATGTGGCGAACATGACATCTAGAAGCATGGCTCATATATCCCTCAAAGAAACTGGGAAGAGAGTAGGGTTTGGTGAAAATATCTGAGTTTTAAGAAATGTTGAATTTGAATTATCTCACAGAGATATATGTGCAGTAGGCAGCTGATGATATGAGAATTATAATATGGGGCTTTAAAGAGAGACTGAGCTTGGATATACAGGTCTGGGATTCATGTACAAAGAGTTAAGAGGACCTGAGTTCAAATATGATCTCAGATACTTAACACTTTACTAGCCTTGTGATTTTGGGCAAATCATTTAACCACAATTGCCAAGCCTTCCCCCATCAAAAAAAAAAAAGCAAAAAAAAAATCTTCTAAGGGTCATTGGGTATTGTAGTAGTGGAATTCAAAGGACATATAATTTCCTATTACTTCCTATCATTGTCAGGTCTGTTCCATTTCATATCTAGCTAATCTTCAAGCTTCATATACACATAATCTTAAAATACTCCAAAGTAATCTGCATACTTCTTGTCTCTTTCATTATTTTATTCTAAATTATATTTTATAGCATATTTTTCAACATCCCTCCTAATTCTATTTTCACACTGAAGTCACTGAATATCACGTTAGATATTAGCTTAACTTAGAGACTCTTTTCAAGTCCATCAAATTTCTTTACTTCTTGATCCACTGAAGCATATACTGCAATGCCTATGCTCACTGTAAGCCCTATAAAGCAATATGATCAAATGTCTCTTTAAATAATGTTTTGTTGCAGTCTTTGGATGCATAATGGAACCAGTGCTATCAAGCTTTTTATTTTCCTTTCCAAGGAAAATAAATTTCCTTTCCTTTCTATTATCTAGTTTTGAATTTAACTGTTACTTTTTTATTTGCTCTTATTTCATTTCAGTAAGATTGTTCATATGGACCAGGCTAAATTCCTCCAGGCATGAACAAATGTCCTTTTTTGGGCAAATAAAAATTATCATTAAAAACAGTTAAATAAACTTTTATAGACAATTAAAGAATTTTTAGCGGTCAAGAAGTTAGTTAGACCAGCAGGCTGTGGTGAATTGATATGTATTAGTAAACACCATCTTTGGTTCAAGAACATATTCTTTTTTTATTATTCTGTCTTATTTCCAGATTTAAATTCTCTCCCTCTTACTGGGCACCTAGCTCTGTACTGAGCAAGAAACATTTTTCCTACTCATTCTTCTAACCTACTTCTTAACTTTGAAATCTATGTCAGATCTGGGCTCTAGCCACTTCTGGGAGGAATTTATAGGCTAGGCTTCTGTTCTGTGGCCTCCTTCAGCTGCTTTCACAGCTGAGGACTTGCAGTGCTCCCAAATTGATGTGATATGAGACAAAAATTCACTACCTTCCTCTTCTGATATCTGCAGATTCCTAACCCAGATCTGGAGTTTCTTGTCCTTGATTGGAAATGTTAGTACTATTGCCGGACTTGGTGAAGGGGAGGTTCTTGGAGGCTCAGAGTGAATGAACTGTAGGCTCACCTTTGGTCTGGGATTCTTTTTTTTTTTTTTTTGGAGGAGAGAAGGCAAAGCTATTGGGGTCAAATGACTTTCTCAAGGTCACACAGTGACTAAGTGTGTCAAATGTCTGAGGCAGGATTTGAAATCAGATCCTCCTGACTCCAGGGCTGGTGCTCTATTCACTCCACCTCCTAGCTTCCTCTGGTCTAGGATTCTTATCCTGGTTATTTTACACCAAGATTCATCATGGACTAAAAGGTAGAACATGGTCCCTGTTCTGCTCCTGGGATCAGAGTCAAATAGTTACTATTTGCTTCTGAACTTGTTTCTTGCTCAGTATGGAACCAGGTGCCAAGTATCCTCTCTGCCACAGCTAGACTCTGGTCCCTTCTTCAGTCCACCATCGATCTCTGACCTGGAACTATGTACTGAATGAGTGGGATAAAAGTGATGACTTCTCAAAGATTTAATATTAGATTGCCTGAATCCCAAACTTGGGTTTCTATTAACTAGATGTGTGTGTGAGGTGGCGACTTCTCCTAAAATCTAGACAGATTTGTAGTAAGTTACCAAAGACTTAGGAGCCTGGGAGAGCAGCCTGGGACCCTTGCCTTACTTCCCTGGTCATAAATTGAAGCTTTTGCTAAGATAAGCTAATGTGTAGGAGGGGAAGGTACAGACCCTTCAAATCTAACCACAGGCCCAGAGTTCCCAGACTTGTTTCCACTGACCACCATCTGACCTGTCATAAATATAAAATTGAAAATCTTTGTTACAAAACTCTGTTCAGGTCACCATGTCCTAAAATCCCCATGATTTATAAAATATCTTCTGCTTTCATATCTATTTTGACATTGCTGACATTTTACCTGCTATGTAAGCAGATTTTTGTGGTGAAGATTTTGAGTCTATGTTCCTGTCTAAAGGAAACAAAGGAGAGTGAGGGGAGGGGGTAAAGGGGAAGTCTTTTGAGTATATAACCAAGCTTTACATTTTGTATTTCAGGCCTTTCTCACCAGACTGTATCTGGTGATGATGATTCCCCCTTCTTGAGAGAGAAGTAAAAAAGATCTTTTTGTTTCTCTGGAGAAACCTCTGAGTTATTAAAGTTATGTTGGGCAAGGGTCTTTTGTCCCACACATGAATGATAGAGCTATCAAATGGCACCCATTTCTGGACCCCACACAAGTATCCTGGTATCTCCACCTGACCTGGTGCTTCCTGCCCTGATGTTCAATTTTAGCTCTCTTTGATTCCCTGGACACTAGAATACCCTGATAGAAGCAGTGTGCTTCTGACTAAACATCATTGGCAGTGTCACAGACCTTTTTGTTTGCTTCCCTAAACTACTTGGGCTTGAAAAATGACTCACTGTGACTTTTCTTAGATTTCTCAATTGGAATTCAGTCTTATGTGTTTTCTAGATCTTTGTGGAGAGCTATGGTATTAGGAGGAGCTAGGATGAATTTTTTCCTGCAATTTAACTATCTTGACTGTCCCTCCAAGAATGATTTCATACAGAAATTCAGAATCCATAAGAGCTTTAACAGTACTATTGTTTTGAGGGATATCAATTGGTGGAAAAGCAGCACCTGAAGTGATTTTGATTGTCTTTATACCAAAAGAGAAATATTTTTGCCTTTAAATTATCAGAGTCCCAAGAGTACTTATCGATAATAAGCACATAACTAGATTTTGAGCATTGTCTGTAGCCAGACTGTAAAAATAGTCTTGTGAAGGATTTGAGAGCTAAAATAGCATCTTGGAGATGCAAGAGGGGAACGGTAACAGAGGAGCTGTCAAAAAGACCAGGGAGTAATTCAGTCAATCTGTCAGTCTACCAGGATTTATTAAGCATTTACTATGTTCTAGACCAGGGATAGGGAACCTGAGACCTTGAGGCCAGATGTAGCCCTCTAGGTCCTCAAGTGTAGCCTTTTGACTCAATTGATTTGGAATCAGTCAAAGGGCTGTATTTGAGGACCTGATGTGCCATGAGGCTGCAGGTTCCCCACCCTTAGTCTAGACTTTGAGCAAAGTGTTAAGAATATAAAGAAGGTAAAAAACAGTTCCTCCCATCAGAGAGATTACACTCCAATGGACATACAAATAAGAAAATAAATATAAAGTAGATACATATCAAGGAGATGGAAGTAATCTTTGAAGTGAAGGCATCAGCACATGGGAAAACTAGAGAATTCCTCCTGCCAAAGATGAGATTTGAGCTGTTTTGAAGGAACTCAAGGAGGCTAAGAGGCAGAAGTGAGGAGGCAGAGCATTCCAGGCATGATGGACAATCAATATCAAGGCATAGAGATGAGAGACGGAGTGTTCTTTGTGAAGAAAAATAGTACACCAATGTGGCTAGGTCATAGATGACATGGAGTTGAATCAAGTATAAATATTGGGAAAGTATAAAAGGGACAGGAGCTCTAAAACAGTAGGGAAGAGATAAGAAGGGAGTGGGTTTTTTATGAGCATGAATCTAGGCTGATATAGAATTTAAAGAAAGGAAGGAAACCCCAATTGATAAATGGTCAAAGGATATGAATATGCAGTTTTCAGAGGAAGAAATTAAAGCTATCTATAGTCATATGAAAAAAAATGCACTAAATCACTATTGATTAAAGAAATGCAAATGAAAACTCTGAGGTTCCAAATCACACCTATCATATTAGCTATCATGACAAAACAGGAAAATGATGAATGTTGGAGAAGTTGTGGGAAAATTGGAACACTAATTCATTGTTGCTGGAATTGTGAACTTCTCTAATCATTCTGGAGAGCAATTTGGAACCATGCCTAAAGGGTTATAAAAATGTGCATACCCTTTGACCCAGAAATACCACTTCTAGAACTGTATCCCAAAGAGATAATACAAATGTGAAAAGGACCCACATGTACAAAAATATGTATAACAGCTCTTTTTGTGTTGGCCAAAAACTGGAAATTGAGGGGATGCCCATCAATTGGGAAATGACTGAACAAGATGGGGTATATGAATGCAATGGAATACTATTTTGCTATAAGAAATGACAAATAAACTGACTTCAGAAAAACCTGAAAAGCCTTATATGAACTGATGCTGAGTGAAATGAGCAGAACCAGAAGAACACTGTACATAGTAACAACCACATTGTGCGATGACTGACTCTGATAGACTTGGCCCTTCTCAGCAACGCAAGGTTCTAAGACAACTCCAAAAGACTCATGATGAAAAATGCTATCCACATCCAGAGGAAGAATTACAGAGTCCAAATGCAGAGCAAAGCAGACTATTTTTGTTGTTGTTGTTGTTGTTTGTTTTGTTTTCATTCCCATGGCTTCTCCCATTTGTTCTGATTCTTTTATTCAACACAACTAATGTGAAAATATGTTTTATATGAAATATACGTAGAGCCTATATCAGATTTTATATTGTCTTGGGGAGGGGGGAAGGGAGAGAGGGGGAGAAAATTTAAGACTTATAGAAGTAAATGCTGAAAACTAAAAAAAATAAATTAATTAACTAAAAAAAAGAAAGGAGGGAAAAGGGTATTTGTAAAGCACTTACTGTGTTCTAGGCATTGCATTAAACACTTTACAAATATTTCATTTTATTATTTTAAAAAATCCCATGAAACAAGAGCTTTTATTATCCCCAGTTTACAGGCGAGGAACCTGAGGAAGACAGAGATTAAGTGACTTGCCCAGGGTTGTACAACTAGTAAGAGTCTGGAGCTGGATTTAACTTAAATCTTCCTAGTTTTAAGCCCAGACCTCTATACACTGTGTCACCTAACTGCCCTTTAAAAAATAAGTGCTTCCCCTATACAATATTGTACAAAAAGAGACATAAAGAAATACCTTTAACAACTAACTTTGGCTGATCTGGTTATCTCTAATGGAATCTAAATTTATCACTCTGGGAAATGGTCATAAAAACATCATCATCTTCAAATCATATCCAGTGCACAATTATATTTAGGTATGATAAATGTTAGGTTGTCATTAGGTATATTAATATCATTTTAATTGTGTGAAATCTATCCAAGATATAATGGGATTTGAAGTCTCTGCGTATTTTATTAAGGAAGTATCATGGCTATGTAAGTGAAGATGATGCTACCTGATTTACCCCACCAGTAGTGGGATGGTAAATTAAAGCGGGGATTTTGACAAGGCTCACTTAAAACTTGTGAGCCTTGATCTACTAATTTTGTAACAGTCAAAATAATAATAATAATGCATCTAAATAGGATTTTATTGTTATAAAATATGGTATCTACATTATCTAATTGAATCCTTACTACAGTAGGGAATGTGATTATGAGTAACTATATATATTTTAGTGGATACGTGATTTGATTTTTAGAGGGAACTTCCAGAGTGAGGAAACTCTCTATTGATGTGCACTCTGAAAATTATACTGACAAAGACTTGTCTCATGCACTGAGAGGTTAAGTAACTTACCCAAAGTCACATAATTAGTAAATGTGGGGTATAGGATTAAACTAAGATGTTCCAAGTCCAAAACTATTTTTCTTATAACCATATAATAAAATTTCTAACCTTATATAATTTTTTATATTTTATACATTTCTGTATTCTCTGGGGGAAATAAAATATTAACATTATTCTATTCCTTTTTAAAACAACACTAACAATACTTCTTCTATTGGCATACTTTGCCCTTATACTTCATCTGAACTTCCTGTGGGTAGTCCAAGCTACCTGAATGGGAACCCAGCTGTCCAGTTCCAGCTGGGCAGTCCAGCTCATTCTCCTCCCTTCCTTTCTGTTTCCTTCCATTTCCCTCCCTTTCCCTCTCCTCCCCTCCCCTCTTCTCTCCTTTTCCCTCTGCTGAGGATATTCTGACCAAAGGAAAGTAAATGTTGATGACTGAAAACCACCTAGATAACTTGGGGTTTACTGGCTAGATTTCCTTCTCAAAGACCAAGCTTTAAAGTCAATTCACTGTAGATCTCATGGATTTTATTGATTGAACAACAATAGGTTCCTGCACAAGCACTACTAAATGGTTATTTTTTGGACTCTCTTCATTCAGAGTGAATATAGTTAGTAACTTTTTCTTCTTTGGCCAGCAACCCTGAGAGTCTCCCCCCGCCACCATCAGTTTGATTTTTTTCCTTTTTTCTTGTTTTTGTTTTTTGTTTCTTTTAATTAAAGGGGCCATCTCTTGACTTACTTCTTAAAGAAGTCTAGTCATGGGGCAGCTAGGTGGCACAGTGAATAGAGCACTGGCCCTGGAATCAGGAGGACCCGAGTTAAAATCTGGCCTCAGACACTTAACACTTACTAGCCATGTGACCTTGGGCAAGTCACTTAACTCCAGTTGCCCTGCCTTTCCCCTCCAAAAAGCAAAAAAAAAAAAAAAAAAAAAAAGGAAGTCTATTCACTGTATGGCCGTTGCTTCACTCAGAGTGAGAACTTGAAAAGAAAAGACCTTAGCTTAAAAAGGCCAAGGTCTGCCATTACCATTCTGGGCCATCTCTAGTCATCCTGATCAATATCTGGTTAATGCATCCAGATGTCTCTGGAGAAGAAAGTAAGGCTGGTGACTTTGCACAGTCTGCCCTCCCTCAAATCAAAATTAATTGCAAGTCATATCATCTTCCTGATTTCATGGTCATCTTTGAGAATGAAGGGCAAACCATATATAACCATAAGCACAAAAGGGAAGAGAGACATAGAACAATATCTAACATAAATGGATAAATCAAGTGAGAGTTTTTCAAAGATAGGTATATCTGTATGCAGTTGAGAAGCAACCAGCACATAGGGAGAGAACATAAGTAATGTTCAATGATAAAGGTGATGATAAAGGGGACAATATATTGGAGAAGATGGACAGGAATAGTGTCACCTGTGCATGTAGCACAAGGAAAAAGGTAGCAAGAAAAAGGGTCACCACATCATGTGTCAAACTCACAAGAAAAGAGCGAAGTACATTAAAATGTAATTGGGAAATAGTTTTTTTTTTAAATAAAAATATCAGGGGTGGCTAGGTGGCTCGGTGAATAGAGCGCCGGCCCTGGAGTCAGAAGGACCTGAGTTCGGAGCCGGCCTCCGACACTTAATCCACACAAACAAAAACCTAGCCTTGTAACCTTGGGCAAGTTACTTAACCCCAATTGCCTTAAAGGGGAGGCTAGGTGGCGCAGTGAGTAAGAGCGCTGCCCTCGGAGTTGGGATGACCTGAGATCAGATCCGGCCTCAGAAAATGAGCACCCACGCATAAATAATGACTAGCCCTGTAACCTTGAGCAAGTTACTTAACCCCAATTGCTTTTAAAAAAAAAATATATATATATATATATCAAATAATTTTCATTTGTAGTTTTCTAAGTTGAAATGTGGCCCATGGGGATCTGTTTCTATTTGTTTCTAATAGCTTGTAATTATTGTTTTAATTCCCTCTTCATTGGTGGTGAATTTATGCGTTTTATCTTTGATACTGGTAATTTGGTTTAATTCTTTCCTTTTTTTAATCAAATTAACCAAATCTATTTTTTTCATAAAACCAACTCTTAGGTTTATTTATTAATTAAATAAATTTCTTGCTTTCAATTTTATTAATCACTCCTTTGGTTTTCAGTATTTCTAATTTGGTAGTTAACTGGGGATTTTTAATTTGTTCTTTTTCTAACTTTTTTAGTTGCATGTCCAATTCATTAATTCATTAATCTTCTCTTTCTCTATTCTATTCATGTAAGCATCTAGAGAAACAAAATTTCCCCTCAGAACTGCTTTCACTGCATCTCATAAATTTTGGTTCGTTGTGGCATTAATATCATTCTCTTTGATGAAATTATCAATTGCTTCTATGGTTTGTTGTTTGACCTATTTTTTTCTTTAGGATTAGATTATTTACTTTCCAATTAATTTTTAGTCTATCTTTCCATGGACCTTTCTTAGACGTAATTTTAACTGCATCATGAGCTGAAAAGGGTTCATTTAGTATTCCTGCCTTTCTGCATTTCATTTTGAGGTTTTTATGCCCTAATTCATGGTTAATTTTTGTTTCGGTGCCATGTGCCACTGAGAAAAAAAGGTCTATTCTTTTCTATCTCCACTGAATTTTCTCCAGAGCTCTGCCATATCTAACTTTTCTAAAATTCTATTCACCTCCTTAAGTTCTTTCTTTTTTTATTTTTTGGTTAGGTTTATCTAGTTCTGAGAGGAAAAAGTTGAGGTCCCCCACTAGTGGATTTTTGCTGTGTTTTTCTTCCTGTAACTCCCTTAATTTCTCCTCTAAGAATCAGGATGTTACATTTGCTGCACATATGTTTAGTATTGATATTATTCACTGTATATGGTACCTTTTAACAAGATGTTGTTTTCTTCCTAATTTATTTTAGGTCTATTTTTTCCTTTTCCTTTATCTGAAATCCTACTGAAATTGAATCTGAATTTGCTATCCCTGCTCTTTTTTATGTTTGTTTGTTTGTTGCTTTTTGGAGGGCAATTGGGGTTAAGTGACTTGCCCAAGGTCACACAGCTAGTTTTTGTGTTAAGTGTCTGAGGTCAAATTTGAACTCAGGTCCTCCTGACTCCAGGGCTGGTGCTCTATTCACTGCACCATCTAGCCATCCCTGTTTTATTTTGTTTTGTTTTGTTACTTCACCTGAAGCATAATATATTTGCTCCAGTCTATTGCCTTTAGTCTATGTGTATCTTTACTACTTCAAATATGTTTCTTGTAAACAACAAATTGTAGGATTCTGGTTTTTAATCTACCCTGTTGTCTAATTCCATTTTACAGGAGAATTCATTGATGCACATTTACAATTATGATTACTAATTGTTTATTTCCCTTCCTTCTCTTTCCCCTCTCCCCCTCATTTATACTTTCTCTTTCCTTTTAAGACCATTACTCCTCTCCAGTATTTTGTTTCTGACCTCATCTCCCTCAATCTTGTCTGCTTTTATCAGCCCCACACTCTTTTCTTTCCCCTTTCCCCTACTACTTCTGCCCTCTCTTCTATCTACTCCCCTGTTCTTTCTCCTTTTTCCTCCAACTTCACTATAGGACAAGATAAATTTCTATACTTAACTGAGTGTTTATGTTTGATTTCTTCTGATAACTGTCTATTCTTGTGGTTTGAGTGAAACAAGACTGGCAAATGAAGGCCAGCTTACTGAAGTAGGAGATGAATACCTGTTTTTGTTGTTGTTGTTGTTGTTGTTGTTGTTGTTTTTCCAGAGTGGCCACGGTGAAAGGGAATGCTGTAAAAGGTGGTGTAGGTTTGGCAATCAAAACCAATCTAGTCAACAAGCTTGAATGCCTACCAAAAGGAGTAAATGACAGTCTCATGATAATGTGATTGCCACTTGCAGGAAATCACCATGCCACCATCATCAGTGCCTATGCTCCCACGATAATGAACCCTGATAAGTTCAAAGAAAAATTGTATGAAGACCTGGAGATCCTTATCATCGATGTGCCAAAAGAGGACAAACTTATAATCTAGGGAGACTTTAATGCTAGAGTAGGATCAGACTACCAGAGATAGCACAGAGTCCTTGGGAGGAATAGAGTTAGAAACAAAAACAGCAATGATCACTTACTACTGAAAACTTGTGCATCTCATGACATTCTCTTCACCAACACTGTCTCCCATTTACCTAAACACAATAAAACTTCATGGGTGTACCCTCCCAGCAAATAATGGCATTTAATATACTATAGCATTGTAAGGAGAAGAGACAGGCTATGAAAGTAACAAAGGCAATGTGTGGTACAGAGTGCTGGACTGATCATAGACATTCTCTCCAAGTTAAATATTCACACTTAACAAATATGGTGGCCCCAAAGCAAAACAACTACCAGAAAAAATTAATGTCAACAGATTAGAGCACTTCTTTGACCAGCAATAGTTTGTCGCTAACTTTAGGGAAAGTTGAGCAAATACACAGCTGGTAACAGTGGAGTGTGAAAGGAGTGGGCAGCTTTCAGAGATTTGGTGTACCCCACTACATTTACTTATTTGCTTCAGAACACTCACAAAAATCATGAAAATGATGGGGAAATCAGAAGCTCCTAAAAGAAAAAATGTGAACTCCATAGGGTTTACTAGAAGGATACTTCATTCATCTCCAAGAAGGTAGCATTTAATTCCATAAAAAGTAAAGTACAAACAAAACTTAGAGAGATAACTGGATTCTTGGCTCAGTAAAAAGGCAGATAAAATTCAGTTTTGTGCCGATAGCAATAATCCAAAGGGCTTTTATGATGCCCTGAAGGCTATTTATGGGCCAAAAGCCTATGGTATATCTCAACTACTCAGTGCTGAAGGAGCCACATTGATTGGTGATAAAGATATCCTAGAGAGAAGGGCTGAACACTTCCATAGTATTCTCAACATACCACCATAAATCAGTGTTGAAGCCATTGACCATTTACCTCAGGTTGAAGTCAGTCGCACCTTAGCTGAAGTTCTAACTGAAAAACAGGCTTTGAATGCCATAAGGGTCATTTAGTGTGGTAAAGCATCTGGTTCTAATTCTATTCCAGCTGAGATTTATAAGGTGGGGGGTCCATTGCTCATACAAAAGATAACTGAAATTTTCCAGCTTATATAGCAAGAGGAAGTTATCCCCCAAGAGTTCAAGGATGCCTCCATTGTCCATCTCTATAAAAGTAAAGGAAATGGATTGTCCTGTGACAATTACAGAGGTGGGGTATCTCTCTCTTAGTCTTTACTGGCAAGATTATTGCCAGGGTCTTCCTTAATACACTGATCCTTCACCTGGAAGATGATCATATACCTGAGAGCCAGTGGGACTTTAGAAAGGGCCAAAGAATAGTCAATGTGGTGTGTGCTGCCTGAGAGCTCCAGGAGAAATACCAAGAGCAAAATAGATGTCTGTACACACCATTTGTAGATCTGACTAAGGCATTTGATATAGTCAGTCATAAGGGCTTATGGAAAACTATGTCAAAATGTGATTGGCCAGAGAATTTCATCAGTATTGTATGTCAATTTCATAATATCATTCTTGACCAGGTTCTGGAAAATGGATGATGCTCTTGTGCTTTCTGAGTCACCAATGGAGTGAAATAGGGCTGTTTGCTTTTTAGCAAGAAATTTCCTGTTTCTTTAGCATTTTGGGGGTTTGTTTTTTGTTTTTTTTTGGCAGGCAATTGGGTTAAGTGACTTGCCCAAAGTCACACGGTTAGTAAGTGTGTCAAGTGTCTGAGGCCAGATTTGAACTCAGGTCCTCCTGACTCCATGGCCGGTGCTTTAGCATGATATTTTCAACCATATTGTCAAATGAATTCAATGAGGACAAACACAGCATCTGTTAGCTACTACACTCATGATAAATTCTTCAACTGGAAAGGGCTACAAGCCAAGATCAAAGTGGAGGGAGTATTAGTGCATGATTCTTTGTTCACAGATGATTGTACACTCAATATAGCCTCTGAAGCTGAGATGCAACAAAGTATGGATCATTTCTCTGTTGCTTGTGCTAATTTTGGTCTAACAAACTTTGGCTTAATAATTAACAGGAAAACACAGGAACTCATCCGCCACCACCCCAACACTCATATGTAGAGCCATTGGTTATAGCAAATGGAGAAGTTTTGAATGTTGTGGATAAGCTCACTTACTATTGCAGTATACTTTCTAGGGACATACACAATGATAATAACATGGACATAATGACAATGCTCACATTGGCAGAGCTAGCTCAGTGTTTGAGAGTCTCCAAAGGAAAGTGTGGGAAGGAAGAAGTATTAGACCAAATGCCAAGCTAAAGTTCTACAGAGCCATTGTGCTAACCTCATTGTAATATTCCTGTGAAAACTGGCAGTATACCAATGTCATGCTAGGAAATGGAATCACTTCCATTTTAATTGTCTTAAAAAAAATCACCTGGCAAGATAAAATACCAGACACTGAGATCCTCTCTTAAATTAAAATGCCCAGCATTCAAACACTACTGCAGAGAGCACAACTATGATGGGCTGGCCACATTGTTAGAATGCCAAATGTATGCTTGTCTAAAAGATGTTTTTAGGGAGAACTCATCTAGGGCAAGTGCTCACTTGGTGGTCAGAAGAAGTAATAGAAAGATACTCTGAAAGTCTCTTTGAAGAACCATGCAATTGATTTTGTGACATGGGAGACACTGGCACAGTTCCTCTCCACATGGCATGGCCTCATCAGAGAAGGTGTTGTTCTCTATGAGAAAAGCAGAATTGAAGTAGTTCAAAAGAAATGGGAGATGGGCAAATTTGGAGAATCCACCCCAACTGTTCATGTTCATATTTGTGCCCCACCTGAAGTATGCATTCTGAGTTTGTATTGGTCTGATCAATCACATTCTGAGGCATTATAGCTTGCCTCTAATACAGTAATATCATTTTGGTCTCTTCAAGAACAAAGGACAACAACCAATCAAGTACCTTTTAGCAAAATATAGTTTTCCTGATTATCTCTTTTTAGATCTAAATTTGCTTTTGCTTTACCTGATATGACTATTGCTACCAATTCCCACTTCAAATCAATTGAAGCATAACAGACTCTGTTCCAGCCCTTCATTTCAACTGTGTGTGTGTGTGTGTGTGTGTGTGTGTGTGTGTCTTTTTTCCCCAAATGTGTCTCTTGTATACAACATATTCTGGTTCCTAATCCATTCTGCTATCTTTCTCTGTCCTATGGGTTAGCTCATCCTATTCACATTCATGGTTATGATAATTACCTTGCATTTCCTTCTATCTCTTTTTTCTGTGTTTAACCTTCTCTCTCTTTTCTTATTCTGCTCCTCAGAAGTCTGTCTTGTTTCCAATCACACCTCCCCCAAATGCCCTTCAGTCCTATTAGGGAGGTTTAGGATTCCCAACTGGGCAGTTCAAAAGATCCAATATAGTTTATTTAGAATATAGGCAAATGGGAAGGAAATGAGAGATAACATAGTGAAAGGCTTAGGAATAGTAAAATAAGAGCTACTATTTTATATATATATATATATATATATATATATATATATACATGTATACATGTATATATGTATGTGTGTATAGATATGTATGAGTGTATATATATATGTATGTGTGTATATATGTGTGTATATATGTATGTGTATATATGTGTGTATGTATACATGTATATATGTGTGTATGTATGCATGTATATATGTATGTGTTTATATATGTATGTATGTATGTATGTGTGTATATATGTATGTATATGTGTGTGTATATATACATATATGTGTATACACACACACACACACATATATATGTATATTTACAATCATCATTGATGCGGGGAAGCACCAACACCTGACCACACAAGCTGGGGAATCCCAGGTACAGCCATCAGGGTCCCACTCAGGAGGGTCCCAGGCAGGATGTCTCCTCCATGGGTGAGATTCTAATTTGGGGTTTGAATCTTACAGTTTAAGTAGTACTGAGAACAAAGAGAGCGTACTGCCAGGTGTTTTTAGCAAGCATCATATCTTGTATGAGGCCTAGGATGGAGGCCAATCCCTCCAAGGCCCCCCAAGAATGATATTTCCTTAGAATGGCTATTTCCAGAAGTTGAGCAGCTTGATATCTCTTCTCAAGGATGTGGCTGGGGTCCCAGGAGAAGAGCAGCCCTCACATTCTCAGCATCCTCTGTTCCCAAACAGCTCAGGGTAATAGAAAGTTCATACTGAGTTGGGGCCTTGGTTTGTATAATCTTATTCCTCACAGAGGGGCTTACCTTGCCCATTCAAATTCCCCTTATTATTCCCCTCAGTATTTCTTATCCCTTTCCTCTTCTATCTCCCAATTGGATAAGATAGATTCCTAAACCTAAGTGTGTTTATACATGTGTACATACATACATACATACATATAGATAGATAGATATACATGCATGCATACATACTTGTATATGCATATACACATATAAGCATATATTTTCTTCCTTCTTTCTTTTAATCGACTCTAATTCGAGTGAGCGTATTGTTAATGATACCTGCAGCTGCTGTGGAGGTGTAAGACCAATAACACCAGCACACAGGAGGGCTACTAGCACAGGTTCTTTCATCTGCTTTTCTAAAGCAAAGACAGCTTCAAAGGGGTTAACAATCTTACTTTAATTAAACAATGCAGAAAGATCAGAAAGATATATAAGTACACAAGAAAGATTCAATTGACAGCGTTCCAACTGTCTCAACAGAGTAATAGATACATCACCAGACCAGGGAGAACCAACATATAGGTTCACTAAGCTGGGGGGCCCCTTTACAATAGATACCCAGAATCTCATCTGGGAAATCTAAAAGACCTCAGGTGAAACACTCTTCCCATGAGTGTGCCCCAAAGAAAATACCAACCTCCCAGAATATATATAGCTTTCAAAGAGAGACTTATCACTTGATTGGCTTAGCACTGAAAAGCTTGAAAATCTACATGCCTCAGCACTTAATTGGATCCAGTGACCAAGAGCCTGATTGACTCTATGAGACTCAGGATGTGTTACTTTGCTGTGAATTAGGCTAGAGTTCAAAGAAGGAAGATATTCATGATTGAAATACCTGTGTACCATTAGACCTCTTTTTCCAAGGAAAAAAGGGAACACATGGTCACATAGGCCTATTAATGGACAGAGAAAATCTTATATTTCATTAACCCTACAGTGAGGTTAAAGCATTGTACACCCCACCCCACTCCCAATTCTTTCTCCACTATAAAAGCTTTTCTTTGTATACCTCAATTATGTGAAAAAATTTGCCCCAACTTCTCCCTTTCCTATTCTCCCTGTGCATCCCTCTTTCTCATACCTACACTTTTTTTAAAGGGAATCATTTCAACATTATCAACTCACATCTGTGCTTTCTGTCTATGCAGACTTTTTTTTTCTAATTTTCCTCAAAATGATAAAGTTCTTAGGAGTTACTTATATCATTGTCCCATGTAGGAATGTGAACTGTTTAATTTTATTGAGTTCCTTTTGATTGCTTTTTTATGTTTCCATTTTTATTTTTCTCTTAAATCTTGGATTTGAAATTCAGATTTTATATTTAGCTTTGGTCTTTTCATCAAGAATGTTTGGAAGTCTTCAAGTTTATTAAAGTCCATCTTTTCCCATGAAAATTATAACCAGTTTTGCTTAGTAAATTATTTATTGTTATAATCCTAGGTACTTTGATCTCTAGAATATTATATTCTAAGTTCTCCACTCCTTTAATGTGGAAGTTGTTATATTTTGTGTAATACTGATGTGTTTCGGGGAGGCTAGGTGGCGCAGTGAATAGAGCGCCGGCCCTGGAGTCAGAAGGACCTGAGTTCGGAACGGGCCTCCGACACTTAATCCATACAAACAAAAAAAACCTAGCCGTGTAACCTTGGGCAAGTTACTTAACCCCAATTGCCCTAAAGGGGCGGCTAGGTGGCGCAGTGAGTAAGAGTGCCGGCCTCGGAGTTGGGATGACCCAAGATCAGATGCGGCCTCAGAAAAGGAGCACCCACGCATAAATAATGACTAGCCATGTAACCTTGAGCAAGTTACTTAACCCCAATTGCTTTAAAAAAAAAAATACTGATGTGTTTCCACAATTGATTTTTTTTTTCATTCTGGCTGCCTGAAATATTTTCTTCTTGACCCAGGAACTCTAGAATTTGACTATAATATTCTTGGGAGTTTTCATTTGAGGATCTCTTTCAGAAGGTGATCAGTGTATTCTTCCAATTTCTATTTTGCCCTCTGAAATATCAGGAGAGTTTTCCTTCATAATTTCTTATAATATGATAATCTAGGCTATTCTTTTTATCATGGTTTTTGAGGAGTTCACTAATTCTTAAATTCTCTCTCCTCAATATATTTGACACAGGTGAGTTGTTCTTCCAATGAGTTTTCACATTTTCTTCTTTTTTATTCTTTTACCTTTGATTGTTTCTTGAAGTCCCATGGAGTTCTTAGCTTCCACTCATGTGATTATAATTTTAAATGAATTTTTTGTTACTCTTTTTCCATTTGGCCTGTTCTACTTTTAGAAGAGTTCTTTCCTTCAGTATGCATGTGTGTGTCTTTTACCTACAAGTCAGTTATCTTTTCATAATTTTCTTACATCATTCTCATTCCTTTTCCTAATTTTTCCTTTACTGATCTTATCTCTTTCTTTAACTCATCTAGGAATTCTTCCTAGCCTTGGGTCCAATTACTATTTTCCTTTGATTCTTTGCTTTTATCTATTTTCACATTGTCATCTTCTAAGTTTATGTCTTGGTATTCCTTGCCACAGTTGTAGTTTGTTTGTTTTTTGCTTTTTACAGGGCAGTTGGGGTTAAGTGACTTGCCCAGGGTCACATAGCTAGTTTTGTGTTCAGTGTCTGAGGCCAGATTTGAACTCAGGCCCTCCTGACTCCAGGGCTGGCCACCCCAAACAGTTGTAGTTTTACATAGCCAAAATTTTTGTTTATTTTCCCAGCCCATTTCTTCACTTTAAACTTTATGTTAAAGTTGGACTCTGTTCACCTGAGGGTGAGGATGCACTATGTCAAGATTCAGGCTTTTTCATGCTGCTGTTTTCATCAAACTTGGGGTGTCTGAAAGTTTTTGGTACTTCTAAGGTGGTGCAATGAAAAGAGAGTTATCGTCATTGCTCTTCTGATTTGTGCACTGGTCTTTACCCAGGAAAAGGCCCTGCCCCTCTACAGTCACAAGTGTTAGCACTTATCTCAGCCTTGGGACTATGACCAGCACTCCTGCTCCCTTATCTCCCATCACAAATGGTCTTCTCCCTCCTGGAACGGTGACCCAATATGGCTTAGGAGCAAGAGAACTGCCAATCACCAGCAGCTGTGCCCATAGGCAGCAAAGGGCTTTCTATAATCTTTTTCTGACCAGTTTTCTTCCCCGTTACTGTCTCTGGGCTGATAGCTCCCAAAGCTGCTGCTGACACTGTCCTGTCATGGCTGCCTCCAATGTCCACTGCTGGTGTTCTTGCCACAATCTGGAACCAATGTTACAGACCTCTCCTGAAAACTTTCTAAGTTGTCTTATACTGGAAATTTTTGCCTTCTGATCTTTTGTTGTCTCTGCCACTCCAAAATTTGATTTTACACCTCATTTTAAAATTCTATGGAGAGGAATGTTGGGAGAGTTCAGATGGGTCTTGGCCTATACTCCTTCTTGGGTCCCAAAATGATCAATTTTAAAGATATGACCATACATCATGAATAGCATCATAGGGACACAGATTAGAACTGACAGTGATCTTTGAGTACATTTGGACAAACCCCTTAATTTTAGAAATAAGGAAACTGAAGTATCAGGAGTTAAAATTACATACCTAAGCCCTTTTTTCAAGAAGAAAATTATCAGGTGTCACATAGTCATGTGTAAATAATATCACACACACACACAAAAAAACCAAAATGTTTTCTAACAGAAAGTAATTGTTTATTGAGCTGGGAATCATTCATAATCTATGCACAGTTGTCTAGCATTTTATTAAAACAAATATCAAAATGTATACTGAATTCAAAGAAAGAATAAAAACTAAAAGACATGCTGTTTAAAATAGTTAAACTGATTTGCTTAAACAAGATATTGATGACAAAAATATAGCAAAATGCTTAGTAGAACATATATTGACTATTTCCTAAGTAAATATTATGGTAGTGGATGATAGAAGATTATAAGTATAACTTCATAAAATAGAGAGAATCAGTGGGAAAAATTGCAGAAAATTTTATGTGAGTCACAATTTAGCAAAATTGTAGAACAAGTACTTAAGGATAAAAGAGTGAGAAAGAAGCCAAATGAAAAATAGGAAAGATTTGTCAACATTATTATAACAAACTTTTTGTAATTAATGAGAAGAAACCTCCATTTTTTCTAATTACAGCCCATCATAAGGTAAACATAATACCAAAATAAATGAAGATGGAAAGAGAAAATCTATGTGACCAAGTAGACAAAAAAGAGATTTGTCCCAGAAATGATCCCATTTTAAAATTTTTGAGAAACATTCTCTGGTCTTCTGAAATGAAGGAAGGAACATTTGTCAAAATGTAGGAAAATGCTAGCAATCCTATCCTGCTCTGACCAGAAGTTTTTAATTGTCCCCAAAAGATGCCACATACACCCCAGTGGTTAATAATTGTCCCTGTTCTCAGAATAGTAGGCATACTTAACAATAAGGACACCTCTGTGACCATGTTTTTGTAATCCCTTAACACTCCCTGCAGCTTAGCCATTATTTACCCAGACTATATGCCCTTCATTCTTTTTACCACAACAATGCCTTAAAGAACCCCATTCTCCTCTTCCTCTAAAAGCATCCCTGTCTGAATAGAGCAGTGTGTTGTCCCAAACTGCTTAAATAAATGACTCACTTTGTTTACTGGTCATCTACTTGGTCCGAGTTTTTTTTGTGTTTGTTTGCTTGTTTTTTAGGTTGATAGTACATGCATACATCTATATATGTAAAATATAAATATATAATGCATATATACTACATATAGTCATTTTGTGCATCATATATGTATGCATACATACATGCACACAGATATATGTATGTATGTATGTATGTATACACACTCCAAAGACCAAGGCATCCTTTAGAAATGTTTGAGAAAGGAATAAGCATAGTTTCATGCATACACATAGACATACAGATACATATTCTCCATCTGACCACAACTCTAAATTCACACCATTGACTGCAAATTTCAGAAAACACATCTACTATGTTTATTGTTTGTTAACTTAAAACAGCTTTTTTTTTTTTAACATAGCTTGGTAGTTGAAAATTTAGCCTTAAATGTTCTTCTCTAACATGATGCCTTCTGTAAGTTAATATTGTATAATATTTTGATAGAATTGGAATCAGTCACAACACTTCTGAGTATTGATATCAAGCAAAAAACATAATTCAGAGTATTTTCCCCTTTGTGGAGAATTTTCAAGAGAAATTCAAATGGAAAAGAAATTCCCTGACTGGTGAGGAACCACATCCAGAAACATTACAGAACATAATAAATGAGAACCATCTTCACTCAAATATAATAATTTATTTAACCGAAGTAATCACTGAGAGAAGTCCCAAGATTATCTTATGAGACTTTATTATCTTGGCCAGATTATGATAAGCAGTTGCATTAACAGACCACAGAATTGATCCATCAATACATTTATCTTGGATAGATATTGTACATAGTTGATGAAGTGGGTCTCAAACTGAATAGGGAGATTAAAGTAAGATGGATTATATCTGGGAAATGGTGTATGATATATATGACTTGTCTATATATGTACATATATTCAGCTAATATATATATATATTCTCTATATATTCACCTATATATTCAGCTAATATATATATTCAGCTATATATACTCAGCTAATATGTAATATATAAACATATATTACATATACTCAGCTACTTAATTCAGTTCAATAAGTATTCATTAAATGCCTACAATGTGCTTGTCACTGAGGATACAGAGACAGAATGAAAAATAATGTTTACACTGAGGAACTTCCATTCTTCTGGGTATGTTATATATTCCCTGCATTGATGGAATATTGCAGTCTCAGGAGAACCAAGTTTTCCAGTGAGCTGAAGAGTAATGGATGTTGATTGTAAATATTGTGTAACATATTACCAACGGGTCCTTGAATTTAATTAGTAGTATAAAATAAATCATTGAAGATATGCATAACTAGAAAAGGATGTGAAGAGAATCTGTAGTGAGAGGGGGACAATGATAAGAGCTCAAATGTCACTCCCATATTTTTAAAAATATTTAATTTTAAAAATTTACAGGAGATGAAGGGAGGCAATGTAGTACAGTGGATTGAGAGCCAGTGTCAAAGCCAGGAATATCTGGACTCAAACTCATCTCTATCTGCCTTTACAGCCATGGATACAAGTCATTTAACCTCTTAGTGATCTAGACATATCTAAAGGACTATAAGTTGCAGACAAGCTTGGAACTTCCATTGATAAGAGTTTCCAGGTGCTGTAGTTCCCTATAATAACAGAATTGCCTCATTATTGCATAGGATAAGAAGTCATGCATGGGAGGGGTTTTAATTTGCACAATGAATAAAGATTCCATATTGATGCAATCATTGATTCATTGATAGATGTGATGATATTAATGACAATGACAGGGATGATAGTGATGATTGTATCCTTAGAGAAATAATCTCTCTAATTCTTGCTTCTACTCCTCTTCCTACATGTTTAACTGCACTTTCTAATTCATTGTCACTGGCACTTCGAGGTTTGCAAATATGAACTTGTTTGTGATTTTGTTTTCATTTGTAAAACAGGGATAATAATAGCACCTCTCACACAGAGTTGTTCTGAGGATTAACTGAATTAACATATTTAATGTGCTTTGAAAACCTTAAAGTGCTACTTAAAGGCTATTGTTCATTACATAGATAGATAGATAGATAGATAGATAGATAGATAGATAGATAGATAGAGGTTGATAGAGAGATATAGATATGTATACATCTAGATATAGATATATTCTTATTCATGCTGTCCCTGTTTTTAGGTTATGAGCTCCTTGAGAGCTGGGATAGCTTACTTTGTGTCATTGTATATCCAGGATATTGCTAACAACTCTACTTTACCATACTATGTTCCCAAATAGAATAGAACCAGTATGTTTTCTATCCCCAGCATTCAGTAGAGATTATTCATCATTAATAATCAAGATCACAAACATAGTAAACAAAAATTGATTGGGAGGTTGTATAGCATTTATTTAATCAACCAATTACATGTCTGATTGTTTCAGTGTCCTTAATATGTTAATATTGATCTTTTTTTCCCTTGTCTTCAGACTCTTAGTGGTACTTTAACCTAATATGATGTCTAACCTAACACTTAATTTGATTATCTTACCTAATTTATAGGTGACCTACCTGTGTATTAAAACTGCAGCTAATTATTTTCTGATGATAATTTGTCTTTGTTAATGTTATCTCATGTTATTTGAGTGAACTGTTGATCTCTTTTTCAATTTTAGCCTTCAGCCTTGGAATGTTCAAATTCAAGTTCATTGGTGTTATACAATGATATCTGCTAAAGTATTTCTTACCAGTACATTGTTAAGCTTTAGTCAAGCATGACAAATGTTTTTTTCTTTGTATTTTAAAAGTCATTTGAAGTGTTTCAAAACTTGAAATACTTCCCTTCAGCACATCTCAAAAAGCTAATGTGTTGTTTGCCCAAGTTAATCACAATACCAGAGACTCAAGAGAGGGACCTAAAAGATATAAAGTCCTTATAGATTACTAACCTGCAGGCAACAGGATTTTGATCCTCCCACTCTCACTGCCTACCTTTTATTCTCTAGCAGAATTCCTCCACTCTAAAGCAGCCATATGTCTCCCATGCGTATTCAGAAAATTTATGGCAGCCTATCCAAGTGTAAAAGGAGAGAATTCTCATTCCCCCCCCCCTACTTAATATACCTTTTTCCCTTTCATAAGTGCGATTTTTAATTTCCAGCTCTCACTAAGTCAAATTCAAGACAAAGGAAAGTGTGAACAGGAACTACCCATTCTTCCCCCATCAAGTCAGACAGGACACCCACAAGTCAAACAGATCTGTTCTCAGTGGAAGTCTGTATTTGAATTTCTTTACATTCCAAAAGAGAAAATGTGAACCCTAAGCTTTTATTTTCTTCCAGAATTACTATAAATCCAACCTTGATATCACCCTCTGATACTATCTTTAAAATCCCTTTGTTTTCAGCAATACAATCTCTTCTCACTTGTAAATTCTGACAGTCCAAGAGACACCTTGACTCTCACTGCAGCCTCCTGCTGCCTTCTGGGTTTTTTTTTTTTCTTAACCAAAGCATTCTGAAGTTTCTGATGTACCTAGGAAGAAAAAAACCACGAAGCATCTTATTTTGGTTCCAGGTGAGGACAGTGGTTCAAAAACAACTAGAGGTAACAATTTCTGAAGCATAATACGATTCAAATTCCAAATCTCTTGTTGAAACTGGTGGCAAACAAATTCTTTCTCTATGTAATTGAATCTTCCTATGACTGTTTTGTTGACCAATACACAAGACAAAATAAATCTAGTAATGACTGCAATTATGTAAAATGTTCTAAGACACTGAGATATATATATATTTTTGGACATAATCAACGTATGGACTTGTTTTGCTCAACTATGCTTATTTGTTAAAAGGGTTTTGTTTTGTTTTGATTTCTTCATTTTTAAGTGGAGAGGGAATTGTGAATGAGAGGACTCATGACAGTGATGCCATTTTTTTAAATGGTCATTGTAGCATGATTTTAAAATGAACAGAAGAGAATGGAAGAAAAATCAGAAAGACAATGATTGGAAAAGAAACTTAGAGTTGTGAATTCATGCAATAACAAAATCTCTTCCCTTAACCACATAAATGCATGCAAACTACTCTTCCCTACATTTCTATGCTAGACATTTCAACTTGTAATGCATAACAAATTAAAGTAATGTCTGAATTATGGAAGAAGCTAATAGTGATTTCCAATTTGGACTTAAAATGAACAAATAAAAAACATCATCTTCACATGATTTTTATTTGAGTTGTCCTACTATAGAAGAAGAAGTATTCAATTAAATTACCTGTCAAACTAGTAGTTGAGATGTGAGCTTGGCATAGCTTGCATGTTCCACCTCCAAAGTACAATTTCCATGAGAACGTCCTTGAAAGTCCTTCATTCCCCTGCTATGGTCTGAAGGTCATCACACTTCAGGCCCAGTGATTTCATACCCAGTAATTAAGATCCAGTGGTATATTTAACTTTACTCATCTCTATTTCTAATCTAATCTAATCATCTCTATTTATTCTCATTCTCTCATGCTCCAGCCCCTGAATGTGTTAAGCCTTAAGCCTTGCATGAATTATCACATTTCATAATAAAAATTGGCTACTATTTTATGCATTGGCAGACTGTATTACAAGATCAGGGGATCAGGAAAAGCATCATGTAGGTAAGTTTGAACTGAGCTGTAAAGGAATTTAGGAATTCTATAATAATATTTAGCATTTTGAATAGTTCTTTAAGTTTTACAAAGTGTGTTCTTATAATAATTCATTTGATCCTCATAATAACATTGTGATATAGGTGCTTTTATTATTACCATTATTACTACAATTATCATTTATTAGTATTACTCCACAGTGAAAATATACTCTATTCCCTTCTTTAGAGAGGAACTTTCACAAAGGAGGGCAAGTGAATAAGACATAGTGCTTACTATGTCTCAGTAACTGTGCTGAACGCTTTACAAATATTATCTCAGTTGATCTTTATAACAACCTTGGGAAGTAGATAACATCATTATTCCCATTTTACAGATGAGGAAACACAGAGAAGTTAAGTGACTTGGCCAGCATCACACAGTTAATAAGTGTCTGAGGCCAGATTTAAGCTCAGGTTTTCATGACTCAAAGTCCAGCACTTTTATCCTTTCTGATACCTAAATGCCTACATAGTATCATAAAATTATAGGATTTTAGATTGGGAGCTGGAAGAGACTTTAGAAATCCTCAGGTTCAATACCTTCATGTTTTTTTCCCTTTTTTTTTTTTTTGGAGGTCAGTTGTGGTTAAGTGACTTGCCCAAAGTCACATGACTAGTAAGTGTTAAGCATCTGAGGCTGGATTTGAACTCAGGTCCTCCTGATTTCATGGCCGATGCTCTACTCACTGCACCACCTAGCCACCCCACAATCCCTTCATTTTAAAGATCAAAAAACTGAGACCGAGAAAGTTTAAGTGCCTGACCAGGGTCACACCACTAGTAAGTATATTAAGGCAGTTTGAATCAGAGCTGACACCAACCCAAATATTCTACCTATTGTGCTTCCTAATATATTTTTTAAAGCAATTGGGGTTAAGTAACTTACCCAAGGTTACAGGACAGTTTTTTTTTTGTGTGGGTGTTAAGTATCTGAGGCCAGAACCATCCCGGGTCCTCCCAACTCCTGGCTGGTGCTTTTACTCACTGCCCCATCTAGCCACCCCTGCTTCCTAATATTCTTAAAAATGAAAGTGAATAGGAACTTCTTTCTCAAAATGAGGGACATTCCTAGGAACGTCCAGAGATGGGAGATAAAAGGTCATATGTGAGAAACAGGATGAAGGCCAATTTGGCTGGGTCATAGGAATCATGAAGAGGGGTGTGATGTCATAAGTCTGGAAAGGCTAACAGAAGCCAGATTGTCAAGGGCTTTAAATGTCAGATGGCAGAGTTTATATTCAATCCTAGAGATAATGAGGACAACCCCATCATATCTGTACTTTTATATGGAGAATATGATCTATTACAAGAGCTTCAGTGTCCTCCTGAGACCACCCAGAACCTGAGTCCATTCCATGTGACATGAATCCCAGAATCATTCTGCCTTTTCCTTTAGGGAATCAATTATTAAGTTCACAGCCCTTTGCCTGCATGAAAAGGAGTGGTAACTCTGTGTTGCTTAGAATTCTTGGGTCCAAGTTATTCCTATATACGGGGGGCTTCTGGGTTTTAGAAAAGCCTCAGTTTCATAGGCCCTTGGTAAATGATGGTTTATTATATGCTATATCCCAGTTATTATGCACTATTTGTATACTTGCTGCTATGAAAAAGTGAAGAATTAGCAAACAGAAGACTTGGATTTAAATCCCAGATTTTCCACTTTTGATCTGTGCAGCTTCAGGCAAGTCATTTAAATTCTCTGAATCTCAGTTTCCTCATTTAAAAAAATAAGGAGATTAGACTGTGTGACATCTGAGGTCCCTTCCAGCTCTCACTCTGTGACTCTAAGAGTAAATGTTACAAAAGTTGTCATGCATATGGATCTGATTCTGTGGAGAGTTAACTCCATTTTGTCAAGGTCAGTGAATACTATTTAAGGCGGACTCAAACTCAAGTTCAAAAACTAGCAGGACACCACTGGGTGTGAAATTATCAGCATGTCCTAATTAGTTAGATACACCAATCTACATTTCTCCTGTAAACAAGTTGGTGCTCCATCATAGAGAGATGCAGAATTGAAGACCGTCACTGGCTCAGAGCCACAGAAAGCGTGGAATTTTCTCAGTTTCAGCCCAGGAGAGTATGTACAAGGCAACAAGGTGAGCAATCAATTAATTAAGCAATCAACAGGGGCAGCTAGGTGGCACAGTGAATAGAGCACCATCCCTGGAGTCAGGAGGACCTGAGTTCAAATTTGACCTCAGACACTTGACATGCCTACTAGCTGTGTGACTTTGGGCAAGTCATTTAATAGCAATTGCCTTGCCTCCCCCCCCCCCAAAAAAAGAAACAATCACCAAATATTTATTAAGTTCCTCCAATGTGACGGGTACTTTCATAGGTCCTGGAGCTTGAGACAAGTTCAGCTCCAGATCTAGATAGTTGCTTTTAATGCTACAAATGAGGAAACAGAGGCCCAAGATGTGAAAAGACTTCCTTAAGGCTGCACAAAAAGAAATCAGGGGGCCAGGGCTCAAAGTTAAGTCTTCTATTTCCAAATACAGTGTGCCTTCCATCATGAATTCAGGGAAATGGAAGAAAAAGCCAATATCCTACAAATCTGGCAATCATTTCCTGATGAGGCATTGACCATAAAATATGCCCAGTTTCATGTCTTGTAACCAACTGAAATAGGGGGTTTTGTATGGAAAGATTCTGCGAACACCAGATAAACATTTTCCCTCTCCTGAATTATTTTCTTCTTTCTCCTGGCATCTTTTGAGGTGGACCTCCATTTCTCACTATATATTTGAACTTTTCATCAAGAAGAAGGTGCTTTGAGGTGACCTAGAAATTTTTCAAAAAAGTTATTCCAAACCAATTGTATTGTTTTATGGTCAACAGCCAATCCCTAAAGATTCTTCTGGGAGCTGCATGCAAAGTTGCCCACTTTGAAATGCCCATATAAAATCACCCTGAGATGAGGGTGAGAAAATGTTCACTTTTTTTTCTCCTGAATTAAAGTCCCCATTATTCTTTTATGCTGCGGTTATATTCTCAGATTCCATGGGTTAAGAAACAGACCCAGGTACAGTATATAATGTACACAGGGTAAACTGACTCAAATTGTGCATGAGTGAGGCATGAGCTGGACAATTCCTCCCCTCTAGGTCGGGTTTTATTTGTTGTAACCCATCTGTTCTCAGGCTCCCATTAAGTTCAAGAACTTCTCTGTGAATGACAAAACAAAATGAAACTTAATGTTTTGCCATAAAATCCATTACAGGTTTATGAATCACATTGAAATGTGTCCATATTACTATACATTTTACTGTTTGGGGCAAGGGGAATGTAATCATCAAGATTAACCACCCCAAACCCTTTTAGAAAGCAAGCAGTACATACATAAGTCATAAAGAAATAGGCAGTCATCATCATTTACTAATACAAGCCATCACTTTATTTTGAGAATCTTTCTGACCAACCAAATACTCTTTCCTCCTCTTAATGGTATCATAGCTTTGATAGCTTTTTAAGAGATGTAAAATGTAGAGAGAGCCAGACTATTAGTCAGGACAAACCATGTTCAAGTCTGCCTCTAACTCAGGGGTTCTGAACTTGGGATCTATGAAGCTGTTATTGTTGTTGTTTAATATGTTGGTAAACATTTCATTATGTTTGACTTCCTTTATAGCTTTATATATTATGAAAAATATTTGATACCGGGGGCCATCTCCAGTTATCTTGCCATCTGACCCAGATGGTTCTGGAGGAGAAAGTGAGGTTGAGGACTTCCCACAGCTCTCCCTTTCACTTGCAAATCATGGCATCACCTTCCTGATGTCATGATCCTCTTTGAGAATGAAGGACAAATGTATGTACATATGTACATAAAAACACAAATTCCTTTATGCTCTACTTTGTGCTTTTAAAAACATTATTCTGTGGAGCAACTAGATGGCACAGTGAATAGAGCACTGGCCCTGGTGTCAGAAGGACCTGAGTCCAAATCCAGCCTCAGACATTTAACACTTACTAGCTGTGTAACCTTGGGCAAGTCACATAACCCCAATTACCCTGCCTTCCCCTCTCCAAAAAACAAAACAAAACAAAACAAAACAAAAACATTATTCTGAGAAAGAGTTCATAGGCTTTACCAGATTATTAAAGGGGTTTGTGATACAAACAAAATTAAGGGCTCTTGCTATACTCTGTACTTGCAAAGTGACCAAGGGCAGATCACTTAACCATGAAGTGTCTCTTAGTATCTCTACGAGAATCTAAATTATAGATTTACATTGGTAGAAAGAGTTTCTAGGGGCAGCTAGGTGGCACAATGAATAGAGCACCAGCCCTGGAGTCAGGAGGACCTGAGCTCAAATAAAGCCTCAGACACTTAACACTTACTAGCCATGTAACCTTGGGCAAATCACTTAACCCCAAATGCACTGCCCTCCCAGTTCCAAAAAGCAAAAAAAAAAAAAAATAGTTTCTACTCTGGGAATCCTTTATGCTAATGAAAGATCTAGATAGTGAATGAAAGGCCTAGATAATGACATAGTGGATAGAAAACCAAGATAGACATGGGTTCAGATTCTACCTGTGACACATACTGGCTATAAACTCAGGCAAATCATTTAGCCTCTCAGTATTCCCTAGACAGCTATCAACTTGCATTCTAAAGATGTTTTCCTCAGCTTGCCAGAAAAACACATGGGGATGGCTTCATCGAGTGGATGTAAAAAGCTTAGAAAAATATTATATACTTAAAAATATTTCTAAGATCCACAAAAGCCTCCAAATACATATTACCTCTCATCTTGGTACACAACGCTAAGGACAGAGGAAGATCGTCTTGAAATTAATGTAATGTTACCCCAAAAAAGAGGAAAAAGAGAAGAGAATGAAGTAGGAGGTATACAGTACATTATATTATTTGGTAAATCAGTACTTGATTTCCTGTTGGTCTTGAGAGAATATGAAACCACAATCTGCCCAATTTGAGGATGACCACACTTGCACAGTGACAACTTTCAATTGTCACCACATAAAGATTCAGGTATTTTTCTTATAAAGACTATGGCAGTGGGGCCCCTAGGTGGCGCAGTGAATAAAGCACTGGCCCTGGAGTCAGGAGGACCTGAGTTCAAATCCAGCCTCAGAAACTTAACACACACCAAAAAAAAAAAAAAAAAAAAAAAAAAACCTAGCCATGTGACCTTGGACAAGTCACTTAACCCCAGTTGCCCTCCAAAAAAGCAAAGAAAAAAAAAGACTATGGCACTGTGAGATATTGGCCTTTTCCCCTAGGTTTTCTGCACAATCCAAGTTATTACAGAAGTCAAAATTATTTTACTATAGCTGGGGGAAATGGCAGGACACAAAACACATATAAAATTTGATGATAAAGTAGTTAAGTGGCTTTCATAGCCAAAAACTGCCTCATTCCCCCACAGCCATAACTCATATAGGCAAGCACGTAACAGGTACAAAGTCATTTGACTTAAACAAGCTTGATGTAGCTTCGTATGTCCTTGAAATTATTCTAAGGCCCTATTTAAATGTCTCCTAAGATGACTGCTTCACCCTTTTAGCCCCCATTCTAAAAGTTGTTTAGTTTCTTAGATTTTAGGTCCACCTTTCAGTATCTCATGAAATAATGGTTCTATTACAGTTTCTAAAATTACTTCAGTTCTGCATTCCAATATACATAACTCCTCCCAAAGTTTGCCGAGAAGTTTTTTACTTAGGTCCTCTTTTCTAGGTCTCCTCAATCTTTCTAAACAACAATTTCCCTTCACAGCCTGCTGCTAGCTCTCCAGGTCTAACCACCTAGACCTGCTAAATTTTTCTGGGCTCAAAAATTTTTTTCATCCTGACATCTTGTTGATTCTTTCACTCCAGATATGAGGTGTAATTTGAAAACTGATTTGAAGTCTTTTGGAGGTGAATATAGAGGGTTCCCAGTCTTTACTGTGCAATCTTGGCTCCACTTTCCTACAAGAATTAATACAATTTAATTTAAAAATAATAACAATATTCTTCTACTGTTGTATTGCTGTGAGTAATGAAATACTATGATCATTAATGATATAAAGTTGTACATCCCCAAAAGGGCAGTGGAGTTGCATATGGAAGTCATAAATAGGTTTCAGCAATTACAATTAGGTAATTATAGAAAAAAAAGTGTATGCTATTAAGAGATGTGTATGACTGGAATAGAAAGTACGTTATCCATGTATCAAAAGTGAGGGATTATCTTTGGTCAGCACACTGTTCCACTGGTATCTCCATAATATCAAGATAATATAATAGATTAAAATATGTAATACATAATATCAAAATCACTTCTTCTCACTCCTCTTTACTTCAGCTTCATTGAGATAACACCTGTTAATCATTAGTATTCCTGAGGGCTCTGTCCTGGGCCTTCTTTTCTTCTCACTCTCTACTATTTCACTTGACTGATCTCATCAATTAGGTGGCACACCATCTCAGTTCAGTTACTATATATGTAGACATAGACATAGACATAGACATAGACATATGCATATATGTATACATACTGATGATTCTCCAATCTATCACCCTTTCTTCTGATCTCCAATCTCATACTTCTAATCTTTAATATCTCAAATTGAATGTCTAATACACATTTTAAACTCTTGCCCCAAATTGAAATACTATTTCCCCATAAAGAAATTGTCTCTTCTCCCTAAATTCCCTATTATTGTTAAAGTAACACCATCCTCTCAATGATCCAGGTTCACAGCCTAGTTATTATTTTCAGTTCCCCCTCTATTTCATTCCCCTTATCTAACCTGGTGAAATGTCTGTCAAATTTATTTTTAATAACATCTCTGCATATGTCCTCTTTTTTCCATTGATATTACCACCATCCTGGTTCAGACCCACATCACATCATTCTTGGACAATTACAATAGCCTTCTGTCTCTTATCTTTGCCATAAATCTTTCCTCAATTCAGTCTATTCTCCATTCAGCTGCCAAAACAATCTTCCTTGGGTATAGGTTTGACCATATCATCATGATCCCCTTAAAAACTGTCATTATGGGGCGGCTAGGTGGCGCAGTGAGTAGAGTGTCAGCCCTGGAGTCAGAAGTACCTGAGTTTGGATCCGGCCTCAGACACTTAATGCACACACAAACAAAAACCTAGCCATGTGACCTTGGGCAAGTTACTTAACCCCAATTGCCCTCCAAAAAGCAAAAAAACAAACAAACAAAAAAAAAAAAAACCCTGTCATTATTCTCTATAACATTCAAGATCAGATATAAAATATTTTGTTCAATGTTCAAAAACCTCACAAAATACACACACACACACACACACACACACACACACACACACACACACTTCGAACCTCTTTACACCTTATACTCTTACAATCACATCCTTTATAAACCTGTTATTATTATCTTCTTCCTTTTCCCTGGATAAGATACTATCTCCCTGTTACCATTTTCACTGCCTATCCACAATGCTTCAATTTTTCTTGCTCTTCATCTCTGCATCCTGACTTCTTTCACTTCCTCCAAGTCTATGCTAAAATATAACCTTCTAAAGGGAGTCTTTCCCAATCCTACTTAATATCTGTACCTTCCCTCTGTGATTATCTCCAATTTTTCCTGTATATAGTATGGCTTGTTTACACATAGTTGTTTGTATGTTTTCTCCTCCCATTAGAGTGTGAGCTCCTTGAGAATATATTGTCATTTGCCTTTTCTTGTATTCCCAGAGTTTAGCAAAATTCCCAACATATAATAGGTCCTTAACAAATGACTGCTTATGAATCACTGGTAACTACATAATAATACCCTCTCCACATCTTAAATAAACCACTAGTAATTTATGGGAGCATATGAACAAAAAAAGAACATCAAAATATTTATAGCAACACTTTTTTGTCATAGCAAAAAATCAGTAGCAAAATAGATGTATATCAATTGGGGAATGGCTAAGAAAATTATGATACATGAATGTCATAGAAGATTATTGTACTCAAAGAAATTGTGATTGATAGTAACAGAGAAATATGAAAAGTACTAGATTACTGATACAGAATTCAGTAAGCAGAGTCAAAAAAATAATGTACATGATAACTACAATAATGTAAATGGAAACAACATAAAGTGAACAAAGTGACAAAATCACAAAAAATATATATAACTGCAAAGAATTTTTTTTTTTTTGCTTTTTTGAGGGGGGAGGCAAGGCAATTTGGGTTAAGTGACTTATGCAAGGTCAGACAGCTAGTAAGTGTTAAGTGTCTGAGGCCAGATTTGAACTCAGGTCCTCCTGATTCCAGGACTGGTGTTCTATTCACTTCACCACCTAGGCACCCCAAAGACACATCCAGTCCACCCATTTACAACAGTGGGAGTTTCATAGATGTGATTGATTTCACACATACTTGAATTTTTTCCAGATATTAATCAATGTTGTTAATTTTTCTCTTCTTTTCTATTATTTCTTCCTATTAAAATAGTCTTTGCTATGTATGATGAACTTTTAGCTGGAGAAGAAACAGGGGGAGTAGAAGGAGGAGAGATCCTTAGGGAAATTTTGTGACATAAAAAGCAAAAGATATAAATAAAATTTACTTTAAAAAGGAAAACCAAACTTTAAAAAAGATGAGAATGTGTAAGGGGGATAATCCATGCCTCTGGAAGGAATGATTACATTGAAGAGGTCTTAAGATTTATTGAAGAAATTAAAAATAAGATTTTGCCTGCTTGTTGGTTATTAGTGGGTCTTAATAAATGAAGAAAGATGTAAAATTCCAAGTCTTGTATTTTATTCCAGAAAGACCAAGCAAGTCATCATTTTAACATAGGCATTTTTCCTGATGAGGCTATAAAACTTTACTCAATTAAAACAGCCTTCTATAAGCAAATTATAAACAGAATGTTAATCATGGATTTGTTAATTCTTCATTCCCATTCCCAGAATTTAGTCTTTAATCAAAGTATATTTTTGGCTATAATTGATGCAGATCATTTTAACTTTTTTTTTATGAAAGGTGGATTTAAAAAATTAGCAAAAATATATATAGCCATAAAGATGGCACACTGTTTTTTTTTTTCTATTGTTGCATTAATGATAGGCTAACTTGGACATCTAGAGGGTGGAGGTCACAAAGTATATCACAGTTTTATCTTGGATAAAAGTGAGAATGTTAAGTTCCTCTCATTCACAAAAAGAACATCAGGCTTTGTGTCACACATGGACATTTTATCACTTAATAATATAGTACCTTGTACCCACAAAAAATAAGAAAAAAAAAGAAAGAAAGGAAACCCTTCAAGTTTGATTTTTTTTTTTTTTACCTCAAGGTATCATTTAGCCCTGCTACCCGTTACACTGTAAATATATCCTTTTGTCCCTAACAACTAAACTTCTTTATAAGAAGGAACTCGAAGTAGTTTCTTTTGGCTTGGTTTAGAGAACAGTGTATCATTAATTCCTTCTGGAATCTATGATTTATTTGGATTACATTTTATATTACAGAGAATTGTCTATTTGCCTTTCCTTCAACTAGCTTAGAGAAAAATAAGGGATGCTTGCACTGAACATTCTAAGATCTATTATTAGGTGGGGAATATAAATAATTTAACAAAAGAAATCAAAGAATTTTTAGAGGTTGACTACTTCCCACAAAAATGGTCAAAAGGATTCACAAACAACAAGAAGCTTGTATTCAATAATTCTATATTAATAAAAGAGAGAGGAAGTACAAATTATCCAAAACATTACTTGGATAAAAATCAGAGACTCTTATAAATGGAAAGAACTAGTGGAAACACAATGAACTATGTGTCAAAAAATGTGAGTTGGCGTTTCCACTTTACTGGTAAGCCATACACCCTTAGACAACTCAGTTTCATCCACTATAAAATGAATATAATGGTATCATGACTACAGGACAGAGTTGTTTTGAGAATCAAATGAGTTAATGTCAGTTAAAATACTTGGAAGATTACAGAAATCTATGACAGTGTCATTTATTGTGATCATGACCATTCTCCTTCTCACCATCATTGTTACTAGTAACTGAAACTTCACACCCAATGCAATGATCCCTTCTACAACATCACAGGCATCATCTGCTTGAATCCTGCCATCTATAGGGAAATTATTACTTATCAAAAAACCTATTTGAAAAGTCGGTCCAAGACACCGAATATAACTCACCCAAATAATCAAGATTCAAATCTGTATATAAAGTAAAGCAGAACACAGACCACTAGGTCATTACTGACCTCTATGCCTAGTAAAGTCAGATATTTACACAGTAGTCAGAATGACTGAAGAAGGTTTTGTTTCTATTCATTTAAGGGAATATTGAAAATCAATACATATTTGTTGCTGGCTTCATTATCAGATCATGGTTTGCCTTACTGAAAATATTTTGCCATTTTTTTTAAGGATGTCTCTTTACTGAAGCTTAATTTAATAAAATTGTTTTCTGGAGTTTCTTTTCTCTATATTTGTAAAGGAAGATGTCTGGAATAATGGAAACACTAATGAATTTAGAATTGGAAGATACATGGATGTTAATCCAGCTTCCTATATTTAAGATTTATATGATTAAAAGGTAAGCCACATAAAATCCTTTACTCTCAGTTTCCACATATGTAAAATTAGAAAAACCAAAAACCGTGACTTCTACTTTATCTAATCCAACAAGCATAGAATAAATACCCATCACATACAGGGAAATATACTGGGAATTATTTTTTTTAATCAAAATGAAAAGTAATCTGTGTCCTCAAGGAACTTGAATTTTAGGGGATGAAAGAAATATCTATACAGTAATAGATATACATGATTATTTTCAGAGGATGAATAAACAATATAGCACTAACAACCAGAGAGAAAAAAAAGAGATAGGCATTGGCACATAAATTAAGTCTCAAAGGAAAATAGAAATTCTAAGAGGGAGTTCATTCCAGGCACAGAGGAAAGTTTGGCAAAAGTGCAGAAGCAGGAGTTAGAATTCCAATCTCAGGAAATTGCAAAAAAGTCATTATGGTTGGAATTGGGAGTAGATATGGTAATTATGCACAATAATACTAAAAGGTAACTGGGATGTGGATTGTGAAGGGTTTTACATACTAAACTGGGGAGTATTTATGTATACAAGCAATAGGGAGCCCCATAGGCTTCTCAAGAAGAAGAATGACATGGTCTTATTATCATTACAATTTGATAGTTATATGGGGGATAGATTGGAGAAGAGAAAGTTTGAAAACTATGAGTTTAATCAGAAGGCTGTTATGTGTTCTTTTACTAATCTTTTTAGAACTTATGGTATTAAGACTAGAAGTTTCCTAGTCTTAAGAAGACTTAGGATAATTATTTTTTATTATCTCTAAAAAGACAAGAAAACCATCTTCAAGTCTTAATTTGATTCAACTTTGCAAGGTTCTAAATATTGATATAAGCTTCACAGGCACTGAAGAAATAAAAATCCAGTACACCAGTGATCAGTAATCTTCAAGCTTGATGGATATTCCACTGTCTTATAAACCAATATAAACTTTTGACCAGACACACCATTTTAGCAGATTTGAAGTTCAGGAGATCTATACCTTACTAAATAAACACTGTCTTTACTTATCTTTTTCATGCTATTGTAAAGTGAACTTCTTTTGTTAAATGCTAAGTGATCTAGGAGTATTTCAATTTTTTCCACTCTCCAGACTGAACCCTGGACCAGACTGAGTTAGAATCAATAAAAATTGGAGATTGATTAAATACAACATATGAAGGAGGAGTCATCAGTAGTTCCAGCTTTGCAAACATGGACAACTGAAAGAAAAGCAATATTCTCAACAACAATAGCAAAACTCAAATGATGTTTAGGGAGGGTTTTGCCTTTTTAAAGCACTTGAAAATTTACAAAGCACTTTATACATATTAACTTATCTGATAGTCACAACAACAATATAAAGCAGTTGGGGCAGCTAGGTGGCACAGCTAGTAGAGCGTTGGCCCTGGAGTCAGAAGGACCTGAGTTCAGATCCAGCCTCAGACACTTAACCCACACACAAACAAAAACCTAGCCCTGTGACCTTGGGCAAGTTACTTAACCCTAATTGCCCTCCAAAAAGCAAAAAAACAAAAACAAAAACAAACAAACAATATAAAGCAGTTGTTATTATTCCATTTCACAAAAGAGAAAACTGAGGTTCACAGAGGTTGTGTCATATTGCACAGTACTTAGCACAAAGTAGGTGCTTAATATATGTTTATTGATTGATTAGTCACATAGCTAGAGAGCATAAGAGATAGAAGTATGAAAGACAGATGATTGAGGATAAGATTTGGAAAGGAAAGAGAAAGAATAGGCTTGTAATAAAGGAATTTAAGAGCTGATGGTAAAATGAGAAAAAAATTGTTAAAATGTGAGGATCAAGGGGCAGCTAGGTGGCGCAGTGAGTTGAGCACTGGCCCTGGAGTCAGAAGGACCTGAGTTCGGAGCCAGCCTCCAACACTTAATCCACACAAACAAAAACCTAACCCTGTAACCTTGGACAAGTTACTTAACCCCAATTGCCCTAAAGGGGCGGCTAGGTGGCCCAGTGAGTAAGAGCGCCGGCCTTGGAGTTGGGATGACCCGAGATCAGATCCGGCCTCAGAAAATGAGCACCCACGCATAAATAATGACTAGCCCTGTAACCTTGAGCAAGTTACTTAACCCCAATTGCTTTTAAAAAAAATGTGAGGATCAAATGAAACCCTATGTGTAAAGCTCAATAAAAAAACTGTCAGTTATTAATACTATTAACAAAGTTGTTTAAATGACATTTGGAAATTCTCTAAGACTCTGAAAACTCTGACATTTTGATTTCTAGGATTTTATCAGACCATGGGAAACAGAAAAAAAAGGTTAACTATTCATTTTCATTGAAGCTTAACTGACAAGTTGATCTTTGAATTGGGAGTGGGAAGAATCTTGGGAGAAAAGCTATACCCTGATCATTGTCATGGCAGGAAAAGGCCATTTTCCACATTATAAAACTACTTATGCTTAGAAATAATGGCATGTCTTCACTGCAAATATAAATAATCACCCTCTAGCTACAAGGTAAGCAAGACAAGGGCATAATAATGCATTATCACTGTTATTAAACAGTCACTTAAAAACTGCTCACTCTGACAGCTAGATGGCATAATTATGTGTTGGTACTTTTACAGAGTACTTCTATAAACAAATAACTAAATATGCTTTTTTAAATGAATCTCAAAACAATGCCCTACTGATCTAAATGGAAAACTGCAGTTTGGATGAAACCAAGTCTATCACTGATCACATATATAACCATAAAGATGATGAATGAGTCCACAAATTAAATTCTCCACAAGACTAAACTTGGACTGACACTTAACTGAAAGTGAATTATTTCTATCATGCAGCTGGATGGATGACAAGGAAATGTGAATGAATCGGAATTTCCTAGGGTTAAAAGAATTTTTTAAAAAGAAGTTTCTGTCCCAGATCTTGATTATTAAATCTCTGTGTACTATTATTCAGACTAAAGCCAGGCTAAGAATGGAACCCCTAATTGAAATAAAGAAGAAATGAATGGGAAAGTTTAATTGGAGTGGAAGCTAGACATAACTCATATCTGCATGCAGGCAAAAGTATTAAATTATAATCATCATTAAATGACAACATATATCTCAGTCTGAAGAGAACCTAGTAACTTATGCAGTAAAGTCTAGCCCTAAAGCATGTCTTGTTTGGGAAAATGGCATTCTCTATGCTTGTATTGCATTAATGAATAAAACATTGTAGTAGAGAAGAAACCAGAACCATCTGGCCTGAGATAATCGCACATAGAGAAGACAAAATGAGACAATGAGACAAAAGGGAATAGAAGGTAATAAGGATGAAGAGCTCAGTACCCCTCTTTCATATTCCAGAGGTACAACTATATTGAAACTTACTGGGTGAGCCTAACTGCCTAGATTCAGTGATGTTGGGGGCTTACAAGTAAGAGTTCCAGATATGGGCCAAGTAAGAGTTCTTCATAGAGGTTACTGGATTCCTCTGGGTAGAGGAAAGGATAGAAAATGTATCTAATTTATTAGGATCCACAGCTGGATCCATGAGAAGATGCATTTGAAAACGTTTTTTTTCATGAGTTCAATGAGAAAATTCCTACAAAGTTGAGAATAAAATGACTGTGATCTTTCAAAGGAAGGGTCTAAAGCTGTAGAGAACAACTCAAGGAAGGCAATTCTGTATCTGCATCTAAGACTGGCATCCCTGGATAGAGAAAGACTATCCACAGCTCCACTGAGGAATGGTAGAGCCCTAAAGTAAATGTAAAAAACTGTAACTACATATAAAGAATATTCATTTGGAGCCAAAGAATTTCACAATATTTTCAGGACCTCCATTGACCTATTTCCCCAGGCCCTTGGGTCATGACAATGCAGCTAAACATATCACTCCTTTTTTCTGCTTCCAAGTCCAGATCTAGCCTGAATCTTAATTTTCATGAGCCTACTTTTCATTATTCCAATTTGTGCCTCAGTTTTCTTTGCTGCAGCCATATTTCCCATCTTCACCAATTACCTCTTCCTTCCACTCTACTCTTTTGGAAAATGGCTGTCCATGGGATGTACCCTGATGGCACCAGAACTGTGTTTTGATTTTTAATTTAAAAATATAGCCACTCTAACTGTAGGAGACAGGAGAATGGGGGAGAGAGTAGTAAAAAGATAATGTAGTGAAAAACACACTGGACAGCTGGGGGAACTGAGTTCCAGTCTTCCATGAAGTATGTGACCTTTAAAATTATCAGCCTATCAACAAAGATGTATTAAATACTTGGTAGGTGACAGACACTATTCTAAATGCTGGGGATATAAAGAAAGGCAAAAACAGTCCCTTTCTTCAGAGAACTGATATTCTAATAGTGAGACAACATATAAATAACCAGGTGCATATAGGACATATACAGAGTAGAGGAAGGTATTATATAGGTATTAGATGCTTGTGGAACAGGAAAGGCCTCCTGCAAAAGAAATCATTTTTCTTATAGATTGTAATCTATACAATTAAAGGGCTGGAGGAGTTAGTTTGGCACATGCTGTATTTTAGGTGTTAGAAGGATATTCAGATAGAGATAGATGTCCTGTAGGAAGTTACGGGGTCTTGAAATCAAGAAAGAGGTCAGAGTATCTGCACAGAAATGACAGTTGAAACCATGTTAAGAAGTTGGGGAACATAAATACTAGTGAAGAGAGTGACAAAAAAGAAGAGGCTTCAGGACAGAAACTAAGTGACCATTTAAGTTAAAGGTCAGGAAGAAGATGGTGAATAAGAGAACTGAGAGTAAGAGAAAAGAAGGAAAAAACAGGAAAGTGTGATATCTTGGAAACAAAGAAGTCAATAGTGGCAAACAGTGTCAAAAGTCTCCCCTCAAGAAAGATAAAAACTAGATGGAAACAAAAACAGAAATAGTTATTGAGTCTGGAAATTCAAAGTTATTGACAGCCTCTAGAAAGTGATTTAATAGAATTGATGAGGATAGAAAGATTGCCAAGGAATTAAGGACTAACAGTTGCTGAGAAAATAGAGGTTTTGAAGGGGTGGCTAGCTGGCACAGTGGGTAAGAGCGCCAGCCTTGGAGTTGGGATGACCTGGGATCGAAACCAGCCTCAGAAAATGAGCACCCACGCATAAATAATGACCAGCCCTGTAACCTTGAGCAAGTTACTTAACCCCAATTGCTTTAAAAAAAAAAAAAAAAAGAAAGAAAGAAAGAAAGAAAATAGAGGTTTTGAGTATTGGCAACTTTTCCAAGGTTTTGCTGCAAAGGAAAGGAAAGAAATGAGAACAGTAGCTAAATGGGGTAGAAATGTTAAGTGGTAATACTGAAAAGCTTCCTAGATGAAAATCTAAAAGGATCAAATCCCAGGTCAACCATATGTTAATTGTGTAACCCTGACCAAGTCACTTAACCTCTTTAGTTTCCTTATCTATAACATTATATAGAATAATAGCTCACAATTGTATAGCACTTTTAGAATTTGCAAAGTGTTTTGTTTGATTTCGTTTGATTAGTTTTTTGCCATTTTCATTTGGCTCTTGCAACAAATCTGTGCATTAGATGCTCTGATTATCTGAATTTTACAGATGGGGAAACTAGATAGATAGATACTAAATGACTTATGGGAGTCCTGTTGCTAAGTGTCTGAAGCATGATTTCAACTTAGGGCTTCTCGATTCAAAAGTGAACTAGATAGAGGGGGGAAAGACAGATATTACAGCCTCCATTTATATCTAGAGATCCTGGGACAGAAAGAAGAAATGATGATGTAGTAGAATATTAGTTTTGGCATCTGAGTTTGCATCCCAGTTCTGAAATTTAACTTGTCTGAGATTCAGTATTCTCAGTCAGGTAAAGGGTTGGACACAGAGTCATTAAGACCTGAATCCAAATCCTGCCTCAGACATTAATTAGCTTTTTGACCTTAGGTGTGTCACTTAATCCCTCTGTCCCTCATTTACTTCCCTGTAAAATTAGTATAGTAAAAGTACCTATCCCTCAAGGTTTTGTGAGGAAAATAATATATTTGTAAAATAGTTTGCAAACTTGAAAGTGATGCATAAGCCCTAGCTGTTATTGTTAACACTATAAAATAAAAGACTGAGACCATTGCTAAGATTCTTTTAATCTACAAACTCTGGCTTGCTTAGAGTTAAAATGCAAGACAATGACAAAACTAGGATTAGAAAATGAAACTCCAAACTCTCAACCAAACCCTGATTTATTCAATCAGGGCTCTAGCATGAAGTATTTTGTCTCGAGCTAATAAGGTATAAGGGAATCAAACAAATAGGCTTTTTTGAAGGTCACTTCCAGCTCTAAGATTGTATGGTATTCTATTCTATGGCAGCAAGATGTTTATAACACTTAAAAGTGTTGCAACTTTAAATAATAAGGATGCCCTCTGGTGGATACATGAAAAACATACCTTGGTATTAAATGCATGCCGCTATTTTTGCATTTCTTTAAGGCCTTCAAATGTCAATTCATTAATAATACAGGAATATAGGAAAATTCTATATATTACTATGAATGAACTTCCATTTTATTTTTAAAGAAAATGTGTTACTTAAAACTATAGTTCCAGACTGCACTCTAGCTTTAATGGGCTTTCCCTAAAATGTTATTTTTAATTAGTTGTATAATAAATTCACATTTACATAAGGACAGGTAGGTGGTTCATATAGAGTACTGAGCCAGGAGTCATGAAGACTCATCCTCCTGAATTCAAATCTGTCCTCAGACACTTACTAGCGGTGTGACCCTGTTTGCCTCAGTTCCTTATCTTTAAAATGAGTTATAGAAGAAAATGGTGGACCACTCCACTGTCTTTGCCAGGAAAACCCCAAAAGTGATCATGAAGAGTCAGACACAAGTGAAATGACTGAACAATAACAATAAAATAATTTATGTAGACCTGCTCTATGGTCTATTTTTCCTCCCCTTCCAAAAGATCACAGAATTACAAAAATTAAAGGAAAATTAAAGAGCCTCATTAGTTTCCCAGGTACAATCTTTCTCCTCTTCAATCTGAGTTCTACAGAGCTTCTAAACTGATAGTTCTAAAATAAATACAAATCCTGCCATAAGGGTGGAACTTTCCCCCACATTTCTCTGCTTTTTCTTGGCTGATGAAATCCAGAGAGAAACATTGAGAACAGAGAGAATATATACTACACTGTATGTATACACTCTCTCCCAAACAAAAACAAACAAACAAACAAACAAAAAAACAAAAGCCTCTGCAATCTAGGTCCGATCCACATTTTCCTTGCCCATAATAGACATTTAATAAGTGCTTATCAAGTTACAAATATTTAATATTAGTCCCTTTCACACACTCTGCATTCTTGTCAAATTGGGTGAAGTTCCACCATCTATTTCCATTTACTTTCATGAGTGATTTCCCATCCCTAAAATTCACTATTTACTCATCTCCTCAGAATACTTTGAAACAGTTCAAATGCCTCCTTCTCCAGGTAGTCTTTGCTCATTCCCCCAGTGTTCTCTCCTTCTTCCAATCATTTTGTATTTGCAATTACTTATCTGGGCATGTGCGCTATCTACAAAGAAGAAATGTAAGGGAAGGGAATTAAGGGAAGGAAAAACAGGAATAAAAATGAGGAAATGAATGGAGGAGCTAGAAGGGAACTTGGAGATAATCTGGTCAACTCCCCTCATTTTACAAATGAGGAAACTAAGATTCAGAAGTGATTGATGGGGATGGAATCTGAACCCCATAAAAGGAAAAGATCATGTCTTCAGGATTTGGACCCTGAAAAGGAAAAACCCTGGACTTTCCCATGTGGCTCAGGTCCCTGGCATTTGCATGGGGCAATAGACCCTTCCCAGTTAATTAACTGCCCTTTCACTATCTGCACCTGGTCCTACCCTAGATCACCACTCCTTAATTCCATCTAGACCCCTTGTCTGTTTCCCCAGTCTTCAGTATAAAAGATCCATCTTGAGTCCATTAAAGTGCTCAAATTCCTCAAGTCAGGCCAATGCTTGTAAAGAGAAGTGTCACAAATATGGCAGATTCTTAAAATCTTGCCCACCCCCATCAGTGTTCTAATAAACCTTGTCTTTGGCTGAAAGAAGACAGGTTGAATTCATTTAAGGCAGGATCTGAATTGCTATTTGGGGGTCCCAGCACCCCTAAAACTCAATAGTGATGACTTGCTCAAGTTAGTTACTCACAGGACTGGGACTTGATGCCCTGCCCCAAAAATCTTGTTATTTAGTTGATAGGTCTAACTTCAGTGTGTGTGGTTTGTTCTTTATTCTCAAAGAGGACCATGATATCAGAAAGATGACGCTATGACCTGCAAGTTAATTGGATTTAAGTGAGGGAGTACTATGCAAAGTCACCAGCCTCACTTTCTCCTCCAGAGCTATCAGGGTCTAATGGTGAGATATAGATCAGAACTACCCACAGAAGGCCCAGGGTGCATTGGAAGACCTTGGCCTTTTTAAGCTAAGTTCTTTAGAGTTCTTACTTTGACTGAAGCAACACCCTTTCAGTGATTAGGGAGGGGAATACCCTCAGGGTTTCTAGCCAAAAGAGAAACAATTACTATTTATATTCCCTCTGAGTCACTGACCCCCCACCAAAAAAAAAAAATAAATGTTAAGTGGTGCTTGGGTAGGGACCAATCAATTGGTTGGTCAATCAATGCACAAAACAGAATCTGAGGGGAAGTGCTGTAGGAGGTTAATGAAGGTTTTTGAACAAATAAAGGACACTGCAAAGCATCCTGCTTGGAGGCGATCTTTAAGACTGAAATCTAACCAGGAAGTGTTAATAAAAGGTTTTTTTTTTTGTTTCGTTTTGTTTTGTTCTGTTTTTGTTTTTGTTTTAAGCAATTGGGGTTAAGTAACTCGCTCAAGGTTATAATGCTAGTTATTTATGTATGGGTGCTAAGTAGCTGAGGCCAGAACTGATCAGGTCCTCCTGAGTCCAGGCTAGAGCTCTTACTCACTGTGCCACCTATCTGCCCCTGTGTTAATAAAGTTTTGGAACTGATCAATTTAAGAGGCATGACATGAGTTCAAATCCCACCTCTTCTGTTTACTAGCTGTGTGACCTTAAGCAAGTCAATGAATTTGCTTGGATCTTTGCTTTGTCAGCCATAAAATGAAAGCTTGTTTGGTCCCCCCATCTCTAGATTTATGACCCTATGATTCCTTGCTAAATTATTTATTTTTAACATTCTCCTTTTAAATGATATCAACCATATGAGTGAAATTAATACAGGTCTTGAACATTAATTTTATGAACATTTTCATCAATGATCTCATAATACTAAATTAAGAGAAGCAAAAGAATCTTACAAAGGGGGAAAGCCTGGCAAAGGACCTTCACAAACTAGAAATTAAGGAAAGTTTGGGGGATTTAGGGAGTAAAAGAGACAAATGTTTATTTAGGTAGAAATGGGATGGGCAAAAAAATTTGAAAAACAAGTTTTGCAAAGGTGGGAGAGCCCAGAAAAAAACACTGATGTGAAAGAAACCTGGAGGTGATTCTGGACAGCTAACTAAATGAGTTTACAGTAAGCTATGACAATGACCCAAAGGTCAATGCTATTCTGGGACCAACATGGAGAGCCAACACAGTATAGGGCAGCAACAGAATTGTCACCCTTAGCACAAGTCCAGGAGGCTGCACTCAATTTGGGAAACCTTGGTGCCAACCAACATACAGATAAACGGGGGGATTCACATGAGAATGGAAAAAGTAATTAGGGGTAAATAGGAATTGATTTATAATCACAGATTAAGGAAGCTCACCACTTAGGTCTTGACTTAGCAATAATTCAGACACTGGGCCTTAGTAATGGGCTATAAATATTTGAAAAGCATCTGTAGCAAGAAGGGAGAGATTTTATTTAGCTAGCAACTAAGAACAGAAATTGGTAAATTTGATTGAATTATTTGGACTAGGGACAGTCAATTTGAGTTTTGCTCCAACTAGGTCCTTTGTTTTCTTCTTGAATTCCTATTTTCCATGACATGATCCAAGGTCAGCCCTATGAATAAAGTAGGTAACTATTATACCTATAAAATATTGGGGGGGGGTAGTGAAAACTTCTCAGAACTTCCCTCTCTCTTCCCCCACTCTTTCTTCTGCTGTTAATCAGCAGTAAGCCCTTTTCAGGAGGCTATCAGATTTTCTGTCTCTGCAGGCCCCTACTCCAGGCTAGTGGCGGATGGGAGACAGCCTGAGCTCACTCCTCCCCATTGCTTTGGGACCCTTCTCTGCTTTCCCTTGCTGTCAATCAGTCTCCTTAGCAGTCTCCTTTGTTGTTTACCATTAGGGAAGATTTTTGCAGAGACATTTGAGCCCACCCCCCCAACCAATGAGAGAAGGGACCCCATTAGGATCTAAATTCTTGTTCTGCCTTCTATAAAGTGCCACCCTCTTTACCCGGGGAAGAGAATAAATTCCTGGTCCTATCCTAAGAGACGTCCATGTTCTTGATTAAATTTTGGATGAGATTTTTCATTGCAAACAATGTGATTTGACAGGTAAAGCCCCCTTCAAGGAAACAATTTTTTCCCACAGACTTGAAGACCTAAAATCTGCCTGATCACTACAGTCACTCCTTTAGATTAGACAGAGCCATAAATGAGCAAATAGGACACTGCCATTGCTATAGACAAAGTGACAGGTTGTCAAATTTGGGAAAGGAGCCATGAGTCCATGTGTAGGAAGACCACACAGGAGAAACAGAATAGCCAATCCATGGGAGCCTCCAGAGTAGTGCTTCATTCACTATCCATTACTTTAACTAGGCAAAGGGGAACGTCAGCATGGGAATGACTTTCCTTCATTTTATGTCCTTCCTATGTGTGAGTCTATTATTGCCTAGCCAGTCCCTTTAAGGGGCCCATTTTCCCTGACCATCAGCTCAATCAGAAGACATGAGGACCTGAAGTTGCACCTGTATATAGACAGTGATAGTAGTGATAAATAAAAGAGACGAGGTTTTGCATGTATGTACAGAGTTGTTTGTGCACTGTCTATCCTCTTAGAATGTGAATTCCTAAAGGTCAGAGACTATTTCCATCTCTCATTCTTTCTCTGTTTCTCTGTCTCTGTCTCTGTCTCTCTGTCTCTGTCTCTCTCTGTCTCTCTGTCTCTGTCTCTGTCTCTGTCTCTCTCTCTCTCTCTTCCCACACACACACTTTGGTAGTACCAGAACTTAACACAGTGACTGGCACATCTGTTATTCCTTTGTTTTTCAATCATGTCTGACTCCATTTGGGTGTTTTCTGGTCTTTTTTGTGTGTTTTTGTTTTTTTTTAACAAAGATTTACAAAGATTCTAGTGGTTTGCCATTTCTTTCTCCAGTTCATTTTATAGATGAGGAGCTGAAGCAAACACGGTTAAGTAGCCAGGGTAACACTCCTAGTAAGTCTCTGAGGACAGATTTGAACTCATGAAGATGAGTCTTCCTAACTTCAGGCCTGGCATTCTATCCACTCTGTTACCTAGATGCTCCATGTGCCTGGTACACAGTAAGTGCTTAATAAATATGTGTTGGCCACCTGCCTGATATGTGCTTCTTGTCCCAGCTCCAAGACAAGTTTCCTCCCCTGGAACAATGTTTGCTTACTATATCTATTTAGGCCTTGGAAGGCTCTTGCACCACCTTTTCATTCACCTATCCACTTCCCATTCTCCTCAGCAGTTGATCCAGGCCATACAAATTACCCTGTAACTTTTCTAAACTTTTCTGAAATTCTCTAAAGGTAGTAGGGAAAGACAGAACCAACAGCTGTTCCGAGGTCAAGGTGGTTCTGTGGTGGTCTAAGGGTGCTGAGAACCCTGAAATGCAAGGTTACAAGACAGTGCTCCCCCTAAAAAGAATTTGATCACTCAATCCTTCTTTCAGTCCAAATAAAAAGTTTATTGTAACACCAATAAAAGCAGACCTGATGCTTAGTGAGTCTGTACTATTTGTGATGCCAATATAAGAGGGCCAGATTTTAAGAATCCGAAACTTTGATGAGAATGGAACTGATATTTTTATACAGAAGGACTGTGGGAAGATCTGGATGGGATGTAGGAATGGCAAATAGCCTGGGGTTGTCTGGAGGGGACCTGGAAGGAACAGAGAATGAAGAGCTGAGGTAGCTTGGGCTGCAATGAAAGGATAGTTGAAGGGATTATTGACTGTGATACCAGGTTGTTTACTATATATCCTCTATCCTCACTATGACTTTTTTTTATTATGAATATGTTCTGATAACAATACAATGGCGAATTAAATGGTTATGAATATTTCCTCTCTCCTTTATATGATCAATTATACTGGATCAGTAATATTTCTGGAATTTTCCGATATCAGTTATTTCTGCTATTTGAGAATATATATTCACCTGTTTTCCCTGGCACATTCCTGAAATTTGTGGGAAAGTTCAAGGGACTAAGGGTTTTTCTTTTCTTTTGGGGGGTTCTATAAACCCCATCAGCTTCAAGAAGTAGGAGCAACTCTGCTGTTGTGATAGTGATGCATTGCCTCCCTTAATACTGATGAGGAAAATGACTTCAAGATGTTAAGTGACTTACCCAGAGATACAATACCAATATAACAGAACCACAACCTGGAATTTGACCTTAGTTCTCATTACTTTGAACACAGTGTTCTTTGTAACAAGCTAAGACAGAGAAAACTATTTTACTGGTGATCCACAGAAGATTTATCAAAAATGAATTTTATCTTCATAAATGAATCTAATGCCAGCTCTGTCACAACTTTGTAAAGTTTGCAAACAGCAAGGCTTGAAGATTTATTCCGGAGTGCCCTTATGTGACATAGGTCATAATTTTCATTTCTCAATTTCTCTAAATTCAGAGAACTACTCCCATATTATCAAATACCATAGTTTATAAGTGAAGCTAGAAACATGCCAATAAACAAGAAATAGATGGGGAAGAGAGGGAAGGAGGAGAAATAATGGTAATAATTCTCTTTTTTTCAACTTTTGTAAAGAGAATGAATAAAACTAAGATGAGTATGGTATTTTTTTAATGAAAGAGAAATTTGAATTGTTTCTAAGTAGACAGAGAGCTAGTTTGTCATAAGGAAAGAGAATCAATATGAGAATCAGTAAGAGCTGAGTCTAAGTATACAACCTTAAACACTTATTTGGTGTCTCAGGGCTCTAGGCACTTCTCCAAGATTATAAGCTGCAGAGAAGGTATTGATCTTCATTGGTAGAGAGATTTTCCTCTTCTGGTAATTCCCTATGCCAATGAAGTCAAAGTTCTAGATTTAAAAAAAAAAAGTAGATGGAGAAAGGAAAGGCTCTTTCCAAACTTCCTGAAGATTTCTGGCTTCCACATTGCTAGAATGAGATCATTTGGAATTTGGAATCTCAACAAAAGAGCTGGCATAGCATCGCAGAGCATGGAACACAGCAAGAAAGGAAGAGAAAACCTGTTATAGGGCCAGCAGACAAGCCTAAGACAGATGGATCCTTGAGAATAGGGTGCTATTTAGCCTGAAAAGTGTTAGGGAAAACAGGTGAATATTTATTCTCAAATAGCAGAAATAACTGACATGAGAAAATTGCAGAAATGTTACTGATCTAGTGTAATTGATCATTTAAAGAGAGGAAATATTCATACCCATTTAATTTGTCAATTTATTGTTATCAGAACATATCCATAATAAAAAAGTCATAGAGAGGATAGAGGATATATATTAAACAATATACATACATATACATATACAAATATGTGTGTCTATGAGTAAGGGAGGAGGCAGAGGAAAGGTATAGGAGCTAGACATGTGATTTCATTGGTATAAGGAGTTTCTGGTTGAGGACAATTCCTTTACCAATGGAGATAAGCAAAACTCTCTGCCTTAGAGAGATTCCTGGAGGACCAAGAAATTAAGGGCCTTGACCAGAGTCAGTCATCAGAGGTTAAGACTGAAGACAGATCCTCCTGGGTTCCTGGGTTTGAGGACAGATGCATTTACATATACATATAATATACATATAATATACATATACATATATACATATACACATACACATACATAAGCATACCCATATACACATATACATACACATACATATATGTGTATATATATATATTTTAATATATTTTAAATATGTGTATGTGTATATATGTGTAAATGTATGTATGTGTATATATGTATATAGACAGAGATAGATAGATAGATATAGAGATAAATACATATAGATAGATGATAGATAGAAATAGGGATAGCTATAGCTAACTAGCCAGCTAACTATATACATATGCATATATATATACATATGTATGTGTATATATGAGTATATATATATGTATACACATGTATCTATGCATATGTATGTATATATCCATATATGCATTGTGTATGTATACATGTGCCTTGCATGTGTATACATACATGTGTGCATATATACATATAAGTACACACAACACATGTATACACATATGCATATGTGTGTGCATGTGTGTATATATATTTTGTATTGTGTGTGTATGTGTGAGTACCTGTTTTTGTGTATGTGCCTATACATGTATATATGGGTCTATAGAACTGTATGTGTACATGCTTATACACATATGCACATGCCTATATGTTTATGCATATGGACATATATATCTATGCATATATGCACATCAAATGTTTATATATGTGTTCATGTATGTATGTGTGTATAAATACACACTTATATTCACTTTATATAAATATGTATGAAATATATGTATGGAGAGAGATAGAGGGAGATAGAAAAGAGAGACAGAAACAGAAAGGCAGACTGGAGATACAAACAGAGGCAGAGAGAATGTCAGGAGAACATGAGCTTCAGGATCCTAGTTTGTCCTTGTCCTGGATTCTTACCCATTATATATAACATCTATATCAAGAACTCTCTAGGACTTCAGACATATTTGAATAAAGATTTAGAGAGTTGAGGACAGAATATATTTATATTCAGGACATAAATGACTTAGACACACTTTTACAAATAATCAGATCCTAGGCAAATGAATCCTTACACTTTTATGAATATAGGAATTATAATCAAGTAAATTCTACAATACATGACATTACAGATCCATTTCATAATTTGAATACTGAGAAAACTAAGGCAGAGAAAGAATTATTAGTCCATGGTTATTCCAGTAGTAAATAGCAGAACCAAGTTATTAACCCAGGGTTCAAGACTCCAAAGTCTGTGTGTGCTCTTTCTATGACTATCCTCAAGGCATTTTAAAAGTATCTTTTTATGCTCAACTATTTGGTGTCATTTTCATTCATCTAAAAAAAATGTTTTGTGCACTGAAGTTTAAAAACTATTAACACTGGAAAATTATATGCATTTAAATACTTCTTTCATTTCATTTTTAAAATTTTTCCGTGTATTTTCTTTCATAATATGGCTAATATGAAAATATGTTTTGCATGACTTCACATGTACAACCAATATCATATTGCTTGTCTTCTGAAACTGTGAAGGAGGGGCAGGTGTAAGGCAGATAATTTGGAATTTGATTTTTAAAAATATGAATGTTATTTTTTAAATGTAATTAGGAAATATTTTTTAAAATAAATGAAAATATAGTAAAATCAATGAACGGATAAATGAATGTGCATTTAAGTGAAGTTTTTTCTCTACTTCAATGAATACGACTGTACAAAGTGAAGTGATTTGAAAAGTATACTGTTTCTTCCTCAGTCAGGTATTAACCAGTGCTGGGTAAGAGAGAGGGCATAAGAGTGTTGATTGTGTCTTTGGCAATTTCCTGTCTCTAACTTCTCTGCAGAGATGGGGCGTGTTTAGACTCAAACTTTTTCACAATGGATTCTTCTCAACTCCCATGTTTTTCCCATTTCCTGCCTTTTATTTTTTTTAATTTATTAATTTGTTTTTAGTTTCAACATTCATTTCTGCAAGATTTTGAGTTACAATTTTTCTCCCCATCTTTCCCCTACCCCACCCCAAAATAGCAAGTCTATTGAATACCCCTTGACATAATCTGTTCTTTCTCATATCCTCCCCTATACCCCTCTAACTTTCTAGTAGGGCAAATGGGTTTCTATACCCCAGCACCTGTACATCTTATTTCCCAATTACATGTTAAAAAACAAATTTTTAAACATTTGTTTTTAAAACTTTGAGCACCAGATTTTTTTTCTTTCTTCCCTCCTCACCCACCACCACTGGGAAGATAAGCAATTCAATGTAGGTTGTGCATTGTAGTTACTCAAATCATTTCCATAGTAGTTATATTGTGAAAGACTAACTATATTTCCCTCCCTCCTATCCCACCTCCACTTATTCTATTTTTCCTTTGACCCTATCCCTTTTCAAAAGTGTTTGCTTCTAACTACCGTCTCCTCCAATCTGTCCTCCTTCTATCATCCCTCCTTCTAATCCCCTTCCCCCCTATTTTCCTGTAGGGTAAGATACCCAATTGAGTTTGTATGTTATTCCATCCTCAAGCCAAATTAAATGAGAATCAGGTTGTCCCATTCACTTTCACCATCCTGCTCTTCCCCTCCATTGTAAGAGTTTTCTCTTGCCTCTTTTATATGAGATAATTTACCATATTTTATCTCTCCTTTTCTCCTTCTCCCAATAAATTCCTCTCTCACCTCTTAATTTTACTTTTTAGATATCATGCCTTCATATTCAACTCATCCTTTGCCCTCTCTGTATGTATATACGAATATGCATATGCCCACACTCACATATGTATGTATATACACATACACCCTCCTACATATACATATACATGTATTTATACATATATGTATATATATATATATATATATTCCCTTCAACTATCCTCATACTGAGCAAAGTCTATTGAGTACAATAATCATTTTTTCATGTAGATTCTTAAATGAAAATAGTTAAACTTTAATACATACCTTGTGATTTCTTTTTCCTGTTTACCTTCTCATGCTTCTCTTGTTTCTTGTATTTGAAAGTCAAATTTTCTGTTCAGTTCTGGTTTTTTCATCAAGAATGCTTGAAAATCCTCTCCTTCATTGAATGACCAGATCTTCCCCTGAAGCATTATACTCAATTTTGCTGGTTGGTGATTCTTGGTTTTAGTCCTAGCTGCTTTGACTTCTGGAATATCATATTTCAAGCCATTAGAGACCTTAATGTAGAAGCTGATGGGTCTTGTGTTACTCTGATTTTGTTTCCACAATATTCAAATTATTTTTTCCTGACTGCTTACAGTATTTTCTTCTTGACCTGGGAACTCTGAAATTTGGCTATAATATTCCTAGGAGTTTTCTTTTGAAGATCCTTTTGAAGAGGTAATTGGTGAATTCTTTCAATGTCTATTTTGCCCTCTGATTCTAAAATATCAGGGCAATTTTCCTTGATAATTTTTTGAAAGATGATGTCTACATTCTTTTTTTGATCATGGCTTTCAGGTAGTACAATAATTTTAAATTATCTCTCCTGGATCTATTTTCCAGGACAGTGGTTTTTCCAATGAGATATTTCACATTGCCTTCTATTCTTTCTTTTGTTTGGATCTGTTTTATAGTATCTTAATTTCTCATAAAGTCATTAGCTTCCAATTACTCCAGTCTAATTCTGAAGGAGATATTCTTTTCAGTGAGTTTTTGAAATTCCTTTTCCATCTGGGCAATTTGGCTTTTTAAGGCATTCTTCTCCTCATTGGATTTTTGAGTCTATTTTGCCATTTGAGTTAGGCTATTTTTTAACGTGTTATTTTTTCAGTGTATTTTTGAGTCTCCTTTAGCAGGCTGTTGCCTTGCTTTTCATGATTTTCTTGCATCATTCTCATTTCTCTTCCCAATTTTTCCTCCACTTCTCTTACTTGATTTTCAAAATCCTTCTTGAGCTCCTCCATGGTTTATAACCAATTCATATTTTTCTTGCAGGCTTTTGATGCAAGAGTTCTGACTTTTCTCTCTTCCTCCCACTCCATGTTTGATCTTTTTTGTCCCCCAAAAGGATTCTATGGTCTGTTTGTGCTTCCATTGCTTGCTCATATTACCAGACAAGTACTTGACTTTTGAGCTCTTTGCCATGGTAGAACTCTGCTTCCAGAATGGAGAGGGTTATGTCCCAAATTGCTAGGGTTTTCACAGCTGCTGGAGCAATTAGGAGGGCACCCTCCCTGCAGCCCCCACAACCTCTGGATCACTGGTCACACACCCCAGGAGCACCATCCAAGACCACAATCTGGATCCAAGCAGGTTAAAGCAAGAGCAATTACCCTGTGAATGGTCACTATTGCTATACTCATTAACTGCTGGATCTTGTGCACCCAATCTATTCCATTGATCCACTACTCTACTCCTCAGCCAGTACCAAGCAGTTTTGATGACTGCTGCTGTATAATACAGATTAAAACCTGGTATAGCTAGTCCACCTTCTCTAGCATTTCTTTTCATTAATTCCCTTGATATTCTAGACCGTTTGTTCTTCCAAATAAATTTTGTTACTATTTTGTCTAACTCTAAAAAGTAGTTTTTTGGTAAATTGATTGGTATGACAGTAAATATATAATTTAATTTGGGTAAAATTATAATTTTTATTATATTAGCTCAACCCAGCCATGGGCAATTGATATTTTTTCCAAATAGTTAGATCTGATTTTATTTGTGTGAGAAGTGTTTTGTAGCTGTGATCATATAGGTCCTGGGCATGCAAGTTTTTAATCACAGTCTGACTATATAAATTCATGCAGTTCTTCTTTGTTTGACAGATGGGTCAATATGGTTTAGTGGTTAAAGTGCTTGGCCAGGAAGATTTGGGTTGAATCATTATTCAGTTGCTTATTGGCTTCAGTATGTTGACCAAGTCACTTTAACTCTCCGACCCTCAGTTTCTTCATTTACAGAATTGACAGTTTGGCAAGATTTCATAAAGTGCTTTGCACAGTGCCTAGTACATAGTAGGTATTTAAAAATTCCTCCTTTCTTTCCCTCTATGGGCTTTTCCATTTCTAAATCTATGATATTATAAGTTCTACAATTTTTTCCCCAATTTATAGATCTCAAATTAAAGGTACATAAAAACCAATTGGAAATGAGCATGAAGAACTTGTATTAACATTGTTATGTTAAAGCACCTTTTCCTATGACAGCTGGAAAAAAGTCAGATGATTCACAATAGCCAGCATTCCTTTGTAAAAATAATGGGCCTTAGCTCTTTAATGTCCTGCCAAAGATTCTGGCTGTATATACAATGAGAATAGTCTGAAGGTCATTCATCAATTGGCATCAGCCGATTGGTAGTTAAAGTTTCAATCCAGAAATTCTGGCCCTAAGCTTATAACTAAGATCACAAGGGTAATTATGTACTCCCATCTATCTTTAAGTGGGTATGGGAGGAGTCAGGAGGGAGAGGATTTGGAACTCAAAATTTAAAAGAAAAGATCATTTAAAATAAATTAATTAATGTTTAAAATGTTAAGGATAATAAATAAATGAAAATTTTAATAAATTAATAAACCCATGGGAGTTCATGAGATTACCATGGAAGAGAATTTAGACAGAATGGAAGAAATTTTAGAACAGCCTTGGATAATGGCCAAAATTATCAGCAGGAGAGGTGCAGGACAAATCTGAAAGGAGACTGAGATAAAGTTGTCAGACTTATAGATAAAAGGAAATTTGGGAAAGAGCATTGTCATAGAATGGTAAGGGAGAAGCAGAGGTAATAAACAGTATTGAATACTGCAGAAACCTCACGGGGGGTCAAGGATTGCAGAAAGATTAATTTAGGTAGATGGTGGGCAGGCTCATAAATCAGATGTATGAAAGTAGGATGAGAATGGTACCACATAGTATGCCCTTATGTGATCATTGATTGATTAATTGATAGATTGGTAGATGGATGGAGACACTAAATAGATGCCTGGGAAATCTGACATGTTTTTAACACTATAAAGTGACAAGAATAACCATCATTTGAGTTTTTCATGTCTTCATCCATTTGATATTCCCTATCTTTTATCTAAATATAGGGAAGTTTGACCAAACTATGTTGCTATTCTCTGGGATTATTGTATAATATATAGAGAGCTAGAAAAGAAATTAGAGGTTATCTATGAAATTTTTCATTTTATAAATGAGAAAATTAAAGCCCAGAGATGTTAAGGTATTTCTCCAAAGTCACATAGGTAGCAAAGCTACAATTCAGAACGAATTTTTCTGGCTCCAAATTCAATGTTCCTTCCCTCCCCCCTTCTTTTTTTATACACATTTGTTTTTAAAACTGAGTTCCAGATATTTTTTTCCCTTCTTGCGTCCTCACCCACCCCCACTGGGAAGATAAGCAATTCAATATAGGTTGTACATATGTAGGTATACAAAACATTTCCGTAGTAGTTATATTGGGAAAGACTAACTATATTTCCCTCCATCCTATCTCACTTATTCTATTTTCTTCTTTGACCCTCTCCCTTTTCAAAAGTATTTGCTTCAAACTGCCCTCTCCCCTAATCTGCCCTCCCTTCTATCATCTCCCTCTTATTCCTTTCCCCCCTATTTTTCTGTAGGGTAAGACCCAATTGAGTGTGTATGTTATTCCCTCCTTAAACTAAACTCAATGAGAATAAGGTTGCCCCATTCCATTTTATCTTCTTGCTCTTCCCCTCCATTGTAACAGTTTTCTCTTGCCTCTTTTATATGAGATAATTTACCCTAATCTATCTCTCCTTTTCTCTTCCTCCCAATATATAACTCTATCAACTCTTAAATTTTATTTTTTTAGATCTCATTCCTTCATATTCAACTTGTCCTGTGCCCTCTTTCTACGCATACATGTACATACATATGTACACCCTCACATATATATTTAAACACACCTACACCCTCCCATACACACACATATATGTATGTATACATATATATTCCCTTAAACTGTCCTCATACTAAGAAAAATCTTATGAGTTACAATTATCATTTTTCCATGTAGGAATATAAATATTAGTTTAACTATAATAAGTTCCTTATGATTTCTTTTCCCTATTTAACTTCTCATGTTTCTTGTACTTCTTCTATATGAAAGTCAAATTTTCTGTTCAGCTCTGGTTTTTTCATAAGAATACTTGAAAATCCTCTCTTTCGTTGAATGACCATATTTTCCCCTGAATCATTATACACAGTTTTGCTGGGAGGTGATTCTTAGTTTTAATCCTAGCTCCTTTGACCTCTGGAATATCATATGCCAAGCCCTTTGATCCCTTAATGTAAAAGCTGCTAAGTCCTGTGTTATTCTGATTGTGTTCTACAATACTCAAATTGTTTCTTCCTGACTGCTTACAGTATTTTCTCCTTGACCTGGGAAATCTGAAATTTGGTTATAATATTCCTAGGAGTTTTGTTTTTGGGATCTTTTTTCAAGAGGTGATCAGTGAATTTTTTTCAATTCCTATATTGCCCTCTGGTTCTAAAATATCAGGGCAATTTTCCTTGATAATTTCTTGAAAGATGGTGTCTAGGGTCTTTTTTTGATCATGGCCTTCAGGTAGTCCAATAATTTTTAAATTATCTCTCCTGGATCTATTTTCCAGGTCAGTGTGGTTTTTCCAATGAGATATTTCACATTGCCTTCTATTCTTTCATTTGTTTGGATTTGTTTTATAGTATCTTGATTTCTCATAAAGTCATTAGCTCCCATTTGCTCCAATCTAATTTTGAAGGAATTAGTCTCTTCAATGAGTTTTTGAAATTCCTTTTCCATCTGGCCAATTCAACATTTTAAGGCATTCTTCTCCTCATTGGGCTTTTTTGACCTCTTTTGCAATTAGAGTTAGTCTATTTTTTTTTTTTGCATTTTGGAGGGCAATTGGGGTTAAGTAACTCACCCAAGGTCACACGGCTAGGTTTTTGTTTGTGCGTGCATTAAGTGTCTGAGGTCGGATCCGAACCCAGGTCCTTCTGACTCCAGGGCCGACACTCTACTCACTTCACCACCTAGCCGCCCCTAGAGAGTTAGTCTATTTTTTACAGTGTTATTTTCTTCAGTAAGGTTGTTGCCTTACTTTTCTTGATTTTCTTGCATCATTGTCATTTCTCTTCCCAATTTTTCCTCCACTTCCCTTACTTGATATTCAAAGTCCTTCTTGAGCTTCTCCATGGCCTGTAACCACTTCTTGGGAGCTTTTGATGCAGGAGTTCTGATTGTGTTGGCTTCCTCCTCTTCATACTTTGATCCATTTTGTCCCCAAAAAAGGAATCTATGGTAGGATTGAGTTTCCTCTGCTTGCTCATGTTGCCAATCAATTATTTGACTTTTGAACTCTTTGCCATGGCAGAACTCTGCTTTCAGAATGGAGAGAGCTTTGTCCCAAATCCCTGGAGCTTTCACAGCTTCTGGATCAATTTGGAGGGTACCCTCCCTGCAGCCCCCACAGGCTCTGGCACATGGCCACACACTCCAGGACCTCCATCTAAGACTATGATCCAGATACAAGCAGGTCAAAGCAAGAGTGATTACCCTCTGAATGGTCACTTGGTCCTGCTACAATCTGCAGGTCAGCAGCTCCTGAGGCAGCCAGGGGGTGCAAACACCACAACTCTGCCTCTTCTTGCCTCAGGGGTAGGGGCTAGACTTCGTTCTTCTATCCTCCCTTGTCCCAACAGAGTTCCCCACTGACCTTTTACTTTGTTTTGGGCATTTATGGATTGAGACATCTAGAAACCACCACAGTTGCTGGTGCTTCACACTCCTGAAGTCTGCTCTGGCCACTGCTGGTCAGGGCTGCCCTGGGGCCAAAAATACAGGGCTCATGTGGGGCTGGGCTTGGCCCCCAGAGTGGTGTGCGAGCCCCTTCCTACTGGCCTGCGGGGTTGCCTTCAGAGGGAGATTTGTTTTTCTCTATCACTTTATAGGTTCTGTAGCTCTAAATTTTTTTTTAGTGGTTTTTACATGTGTTGGAGGAGGTAGAAGCCAGAGCCATGGGGACGTACTGTTTCTACTCTGCCATCTTGTCTCTGTCCCCCCTGCCCCCTTCTAATAATATTCCCAGGCACTAAAACAAATTGTGAAAGGAAGGTAGGAGCCTTCTTTGGGGTTTTATTTATTAATTTATTTTAGTTCTGAGATATTTCTTGTAAGTACTTAGGAAATTATTTTTAAAATTCTGGGTGATTTCATGGGTAAACCAACAGAGGTAAGGCAAAGTGGGGATCTCTGCCCATAAGACCACCCTAACCTTTTCCAGTCAATAGGAAAAAAGGGAATGAAAGGACTAAACAACAAAAGCTTAGGAAAGCAAAGTAACTCCAACACTGACACTTTCCCTGTTATTTTCTGTTGTCCTATAGGTGGAAAAATTTAGACAAGGATGAAATATCTGCAGAAAGCTAGCTCAGCCAATTTTCATGATGCAAAGGCATCCATGCATGAGCGACCACAGCAACACCTAAAACTTCCATATCACTACTGTTCTTCCCACGGTGACAACAGTGGTGAAAGCTCCATGAACAACCTGCAATTTTCTAATTGCTCTCTAGATTAGTAGTCCTATTGACAAGTGAGAGAAGAGGGCAAATATGATGAAAATAAATTGCCTATGTCCTTCATAGTGGCTGGCACAGAATAAGTGTTTAATGTTTATTGACTTTGTCATCAGCAGGGTCATCTTTAGCTAACATTTAGTAAATGCCTACAATAACAGATGCTTTCATTCAAACATAAGCTCCTTAGAGCAAGGAATGCTTTGTTCTTTGTGTTTGTGACCCTGTGTAAACCAAGAACATAGTGAACACTTAATACTTATTGAATAATTGATAGGAAATTCCTTGTCCTTTTCCAGATTCTTCTTAATGCTAATGCCTTCTCTCTAAGGTTATCTCCAATTTATCCTGTATATACCTTGTTTTTACATAGGAGTTTCCATGTTGTATTCCCTTTAGATGTGAAGCCCTTGAGAGCAGAGATTTTTTTCTCTCCATATTCCAATATTAAGTACATTGCCTGGGTCATAGTAGACATTTAATAAATGTTTGTCACTTTATCTTAACTGGGCTAGGAGCTGATAACAATGCAAAGATAAAGTACACAGCCCCTGCTCTAAAAATAACTTATACTATTTCATGGGATATCTCTTCAGTTTGGAAGAGCTGGGCTGGTAGCCCACATATCCAAGAGATTCTGGTCAGAGCAGAAATTTCATAAGAAGATAATATGCCCTTTGTCACACCCACAGAGGCATGGTCTCAGAAGCCTTGTGGAACCATACTACCAGCCTGCTGGTCAAACAGACTACCCAGAATTCCCTGGATTCTGGTGACTAAGAACTTGACCTGGAATAGATTATCCAGGTGCCCCTGGTACCTAGGAAATTGAATCATGGAAATTACAGTATAAGATGGTAGAAAGCTATAATGGTAATTTGAAGACCCCTTTTTGTATTGGCAAGTAAGCAGGTACTTAGCACTTAGTAACTAATCAAAGCTCGGTGAAAGAAACAGAAGGTATGAATCCCTGTTCCTGACATACCAGGAAGGGATTGGCTGAAACAGGAAGTAGCTAATGCTGTGTATATAAGTAAAGCCCCAGAGAGGCACAGTGAGAATTTCTTGGGACAAGGACCTGAAGCAGAAACTGCTGCTTCTGGAGAAAGATGATACTGCTAGACTGAGAATTGAGAAGAAAAATGAGAATTGGTAAATGAGACAGATCTTCTTAAAGCAGACTTTGTGGAGCAGAAGCTGCTGCCACCAGGGAGGCTGAAGAGGAGACCAGGAGCCCAGGAGGCCAGGAGGCCAGGAAGCCCCTACCCCCAGGCTGGATAAAGTGACTGTGGTTTTTTGAATGAACTTCAGAAGACTGAGGAAGCATGGCTTTACAGAAGCCAATACATCTCAATTATTGGATAAATGATTCAGCCTTTAGGAATCTTGAGAATAGGAAGAAGGAGGTGTGGCAGATTGATAGATGTCAGGTGTTAGCAGAGAATGGGGAAATACAAACACGAAAAAGTGGCAGGCCATGGCATCAATGAGACACAAAATTCAAACCATGAGCCCTTCTGTTTCCTCCCCATTCTAATTCTACCAATAGAGAAGGTAAATAAATGAACCCAAAGAGTTCATTCTGTTTGATTCCTCCCCCAAAAAATTCATTCCATGAAGTTGTCAGAGCTGAGATTTTTATAACTGTAACAGAAGGTATGTTTGGGGGAGAAATGTATTAAAGTTGTAAAGAAAGAAATTAGACTTCATATAAGTAAAACTTTCTGAACAATTAGATCTATCCACCAGTGGAATGGGCGACTTCCTCAACCCCTTTTAATTCCAGGGCCTTCCCTTTATTATCTCCTTTTCATTCTTTCTGTAGATTACCTTGTATAAATTTGTTTGCACATTGTCACTCATATTATATTGTAAGTTCCTTGAGGGCTGTTTTTTGTCTCTTTTTTTGTATCATCAGTGCTCAGCACAATTTTTGGCACGTATAAGGTGTTTTTAAAATGTCTGATTATTTATTGATTGGTTGATTACTTCCAGATGAAGTGGACTCCCTTCATTAGAAGTCTTTAAGCAAAGACTTTATAATTACGTGTCTGTGGTTTTGCAGAGGTTGTTCTTTCTCAACTAGGACTAGGTGGCTAAGACTAGGTGACTATTCCAGTTAAATAGTGGCATTGAGGTCCCTTCCAACTCTAAGATCCTGTGCTTCTGTGAATCACCCATGTTCTATTCCCATGCCTTTACTCATTCAGGCCCAGGAAAATTGAGTGAACTCAAGGGCAAAAAATGAAGAAAAGGTGATCGAAAATTCTTCAGTGTCATCAGTATAAAACTATGTAGCCAGTTCTGCTACCAGATATAACGTGTTCAGTGTCATCCCCTCTAGAATTAATCACAACTGCTGAATTGAGAATGTACTCAAACCACCATCTCCTAGGACTTCTAGGCAAAACATGCCAGAAACCCACAGAACAAGAAAGATGGTGACTGAGGCTTGATAAAAAATTATCTCTATTGGAAAATGTTCAGCTGATAATGCGGAACAGCTAAATCAAACCCAGTGCTCTGAGCCAGAGACATCTGACTCTGAAAAGTAAGCACCTTTTAAAATGGATACCAATTTAATGACCAATGAATAGAGAATCTCTATTGCTTACAGCTAGTGTAAGCTAGCTCACTCACTCACTTTTATCCTGCTGCTCTGTTCATGAATAAAGCTGATCAAAAATACCCTGCCTTACTTTTTGCCTTCCAAATTGAATCATGTATCATGGGAAAGCTGTAGGTAGTTTTTGTACCAAAGTACGGTCATTGTGAGGCACCAGCTGCAGCAAAGGTTCATCAGTTAAAAGTTGGTGATCATTTTCACCAGAAAGAGGGAAAGTGACAAATGTTTCAACAAGAGTAAGGTAAAAGTAATTAATGTTTTTGTTAGACATTCATCTTCAGGTAGAAGAAATAAGTAACTAGTGTCTGAGGGAAATGAGGCTATGCATGCATATCACTAAAAGAGGCATGCTAAATTTGTCTCTGGACATGGAGTCTTCCTGACTTTCTTCCTGAAAGACCTAAACTCAAATGTTGCCTCAAAGAATTAATGTATTGTTATTTTTAGCTCTATCTCACTTTCTCCATGAAATGAAGATAATAGCATCTACGTCCCAGGATCACTGTGAGATAAAATGAGATAATTGTAAATCATTTTGAAAACTTTAAGGTATTATATTAAAATGATCACTGCTACCTAATAGTTCAAGGGAGGAGTTTTGCACCAACTCCCTCCAGATGGGGAACTGATGTTTTTGCACATAAGAAAAACTGCCATTTGAATGGTGCTTTAAGTACTTTGCATATGTTGTTTTCTTTGATAAAGGAAACTAAATGGCATTCAAAGTTTTGGCTCTACTAGAGGGGGACTTAGATAAAAGTTTCACCTCTGACACATACTGGGTAGAGGCCTGTTCACTGAATGTGTGTTGCTACTTTCAAAGTGAGAACTTGAAAAGACCTCAGTTTAAAAAAGGTCAAGGTCTCCCATTGCATCCTGGACCATCTCCAGTCATCCTGCTTGATATCTAGCCACTGGATCCAGATGGCTCTTAAGAAGAAAGTGAGGCTGGTGACTTTACCCAGCCCTCCCTCCCTCCAATCCAATTCAATTGCAAGTCATGTCATCATTTCCCTGATGTCATGATCCTCTTGAAGAATGAAGGACAAACCACAACTTGACCCTGGGCGGGTCATTAGCATACTCAGTACCCTAGTTAAATCTCTAGAATTAAAAGTTGCAGAAAAGGTGTAGACTTGTATCAATAGGAGGAGTTCCTTCATCCAGGATTTTCTCTCTTCCATTAAGATTATGGTTCTAGAAAATATTCCATTCCCTTTTCTAATCTGAGCCCTAATAAAAATCTGTTAAATAAGCAGTTCAGTTATTATTGTCCTCTTTTTAATCTGAGGAAAACGAGCTTCAAAGAAATTAAGTAACTTGATAGTTAAATGTCAGAAATAGTATCAATCACTAAATATTTTTAAGCACCTACTATGTATCAGGCACTATGCTAAAATTTAGGAATACAAAAAGTGGCTAAATATAGTCCCTGCCCTCAAGGAATTTAAAATCTAATGGAGGAGAAAATATGGACAAATATATACAAAGCAAGCTATACACAAAAATTAACATAGTTAAAGCAATAGAATTAAGAGGGATTGGGGAGGCAGGGTCAAGATAGCAAAGTAAAGGCAGGAACTCACTTGAGCTCTCCCCCAAATCCTTCCAAATATCTTTAAATAATGACTCTAAACAAATTCTAGAGTGGCAGAACACACAAAAAGATGTAGCGAAACAATTTTCTACCTGAAAACAACTTAAAAGGTTGGCAGGAAAGGTCTGTTGCAATAGGGTGAGAGAGGAACCCAGACCAGACCAGCTGAACCAGCACAGCCCTGACTCCAGCAAACTAGGAGCAGGTCTTGGGGTAACTGAATCGATGGCAGCAGTAGTAATTTCCTGATCTTTCAGTCCACAGATGCTGAAGACAACTTAAAAGGTCATCAGGAAAGGTTTGTTCCACTGGGGGCAAAGGAGAGCATTCAAAAGAATGAAAAAATAGAAGACAATATGAAATATCTCATTGGAAAAACAACTGACCTGGAAAATAGATCCAGGAGAGATAATTTTAAAATTATTGGACTACCTAAAGGCTATAATAAAAAAGAGAACCTAGACATAATCTTTCAAGAGATTGTCAAGGAAAACTGCTCTGATATTCTAGAACCAGAAGGTAAAATACAAATTGAAAGAATCCACCAATCCCAAAAGAAAAACTCTTAGAAATATTATAGCCAAATTCCAGAGTTCCCAGGGCAAGGAGAAAATATACCAAGAAGACAGAAATGTGCGTTGGGAAAGGCTTCCTAAAAAAAGAAAATGGGATGTTAGTTGGGACTAAAAGGAAGTAGGCAGAGTAGAGAAAAAAATTCCAAGCATGGGAGACATCCAGAAAAATGCCCAGATAATTCAGTAGAATTAAAAAAATAAATAAAGGAGGGTTTCCAGAAATGTTTGTTAATGAGAACAAAGAAATATAGTAAAATTTCAAGGTTTATTTGGGGAGAAGGGAGATTATCATCATTATCCCAATATTAGGCTAGAAACATTAAAATCATCATTGTCATCACTTTCATATTTTCCCCACATGCAATCCATTACAGGGTCCTCCAAATTCTAATCATTCCCTGAATTTCCCCTATCCTCCATCATCCAATTAAACCTATACTCCATCATCAAGCCCCTCATTACTTCTTCATTTCTAGAACAATAATAATAATGATGATGATAATAGTGATATCTTTAATTTGTGAAGAACGTTATGGTTTTCAAAGCACTTTCAAATATATGTGTTTGTATATGTATGTGTGTGTAGTATATGTATATATACATATGTGTGTATGTGTGTGTGTACATATATATATTCCCAGTAACTCCATAAAGTACGGCAAGTGTTATTTTTGAAAGGAAGGATGCAAGCACTTATTAAGCACCTACTGTGTACTAGGCAGTATAATAAGGACTTTACAAATACCAATTAACTTACAAAATTCAATAAAACGGACTGCTCTTAGTAGAAGAAAACTGCATATGCATGAATTTCTTGACCTCCCATAGCGATTCCAATTATTTTAAACTTTAATCTATTTTAATTTTAATTTATGGAATAAAACAAGAATTTCCATAAATAAAAAAATGGTTGCACATGAAACTGTAAATCTATTATGTACAGCTGGCTATTTCTTTAAAATATATAATAGTTATTATGCAAATTTCTTTATTTCTTTTTTTCTTCCCTACCCCTAACCTAGAGATGGCTACATTTGACACAATTATGTGATATATATATATATATATATATATACATATATATATATATATATACACACACATATTCATACATACATACATACATAGACAGAGAGATAGATATCATTCTATACATACTTCTCTTTATCTGTTCTTTCTCTGGATACAGATAGCATCTTCCTTCATATGTCTTTTGTAGTTAAGTTAACTGGGGTATTTATAATAGTCAAAGTGACTTAATTGCACAAAGTTGTTCTTAAAATAATATTGCTATTACTGTTTACAATATATTATTAATGTATATACTATCCATCATCAATTATGTATATGACATGCGTTATTAATCTTATTTTGTAGATGAGGAAATAGTCTGAGCAATTAAATGATAATCACCCAATAAATTGGAGGTAATGTGGCATGGTGCCAAGGTCTCTGGATTTGGCATAGAGGATTAGGTTCAAATCCAGGCTGTGTTTCTTATTATCTGTCTAACCTTTGGCATATTACTCTCCTTCATTTGGCCTTTGTTTTTTCATCTTGAAAATGAGGGGATAGGGGCAGCTATGTGGCACAGTGAGTAGAGCGTCGGCCCTGGATTCAGAAGGACCTGAGTTCAGATCCGACCTCAGACACTTAATGCACACACAAACAAAAACCTAGCCGTGTGACCTTGGGCAAGTTACTTAACCCCAATTGCCCTCCAAAAAAAAGGCAAAAAAAAAAATGAGGGGATAAAACAAGATAGTTTCTAAGGATCATTCCAGCTCTTGAGCAGTTAGGTAGCAAAGTGACTAGAATGCTGGATCTGAATTCAAATCCAGATTCAGACACTTTCTAGCTATATGACCCTGGGCCAACCATTTAACCTAGCTTGCCTCAGTTCCTCATCTGCAAAATCACCTGGAAGAGGAAATGGTAAACCACTTCAGGATTTTTGCCTAGAGAACCCCAAATGTGGTCACAAAGAGTCAGATGTGACTGAAAAAATTCTGGTTCCTATGTTGAGATTTTTTCTTCTAGTCTCCTTATCCTTCAATTCCTCCTGCTTTGGGAATAAGCCAAGTCAGTGCTATTCCTTTAGGAGTCTGATCAAATGTACCAAAGGTATCTACTAGCATGTAAATGATAGAAAAATTGCCTTAGGAGATAAATAGAATAAATTGATGAATTTCTAAGCACAAGACATCCCACATACCAAAGAACTCCATGGAAATATTGAAATTTTCTTCACACAGGAGTTTTGTTCCAAGACTGCCTGAAACAAATGAGGTGTTTTTTTTTTTTTCTAATTTTCCACAGATCTTGTTGGAAAGGTACTCAATATCTCTCCTTTTTGGATTTTCTCTATATTTCCTTGCTCCTAAGATATAATTCAAAGGTAAAAGTTTTATTGCTTTGGGTGTTTAAGTGAAGTTTTTCTAAGGAAGAAAGCTCATCAAGATAGATGTGTTATAAACACTTGAAAAAGTAAAAAGAAGACAAAGAAAACTTTTCAAGTATGACAATGTAAAAGTCTTTATTGCTAAGAACTTCAGTATGATAATCTCTCTCTCTCTCTCTCTCTCTCTCTCTCTCTCTCTCACACACACACACACACACACACACACACACACACACACACACACACACACACATACACACACATCATCTTATTAAGAAACACTAGCCAATAACTCTTCAAAAGGTAGCCAACCATCAGCCTTCCATGCACCTATTTTTCTGATTCTTTTCAGTCTCCATGGTATTTCATCTGGCATAAAGTCAATATTCAGATGTGCCACTCAGAGTTTGAATGCTTGGCAGTTCAGCTTGAGAAAGAGGACCTCGGTGTACAGCACCTTATCTTTCCAGGTAAACTTCAGAATATTCTTAAGACAATTCAAATGGAAGCAGTTCAATTTTGTAGCATTGTACTGGTAGACTGTCTGGTATGTTTCTTAGGTATACAACAATGAATTCAGCACTACACCTCTGTAGAATTTCAGTTTAATAGGCAGCCTAATAACATTTCTCTGCCACACTTTTGTTTCAGAACCTCCTAAATGCTGAGCTAGCAGTATGTTTAATTACTTTGCAGGCAACAGTTATCTGCTTTCTTCTCAGTACAAAAGCTTTCTGATTTGTAAGCATCTCAATTGGCTATGGAATAAGTTCTAATGAAAAATTATTTCAATTAGTCACCCAACTATCATCCATTAAGAACTTGCTACATGCTAAACACTGTGCTAGGCACTAGGAATATGAGTGTAATGAATGAGGCAATCTCTACTGTAAAGGAAAGTGTTTGACTTTCTATTCAAATTCTGTAAACTCTAAATCATTATGCTATGTAACTATGCTATCAATTTTGTTACATGTTTTACTTTATGAAGAAGAAATCTAGCTTATAATTCTAAATAACTATTTTCCTCAGAAATACCTGACCTGATTCAGGGTTTCTTCGTTTTTTTTTTCCCTGCAAAGTGTCATCTAATAAGTTACCTAATATTTCTAAATTCATGTTCCAAATCAATTAATGTGGGATATTTATAGATCTGAGTATCCAATTTCCTGGAGCCAATCATGGACGGTTTATAATAAAAGTAGAATCACTGAGTTTGTTCAGGGTAAATGATATTCCTACTGTAACAGTGTAATAGGGTAATGAATTACCTTGTCTTGTACAAGGAAATTGTACACCATTATTTGACACTGTTTGGATTGACTAAAATAAAGTCTGGAACTGGGGGATAGATTCTATTCTTCTGTTTAATGAATTCCTCTTTCTATTTAGTTATAAGCTTTATGGCATAAAACTGAATTATAAATCATATCTCCTTTAGTAAAAATGAAATATTTTAGCATAAGATTTATGAAAAGGCTACCATGGCTAGTGGACATCGTGGTGGGGGAAATATAACTAAAGTTGGTAAAATCTAAGAAGAATTCTTTCCTTTATTCTAATACACTACTGCATTGCACTTAGCCAGATATAAGCAGGGAAAGTTTCAAGAGAGGCTGAATTCTTCTACAAAATCCAAGAAACTTACTTTTAATCTAAGAACAATCAAAACTTGACTAGACAACTAGACAGAATGTTTATGTCATTTCTTCTAATTCACCTTATACCCAAACCCTACATATATATATATATATATATATATATATATATATATATATATATATATATATATATATATATATATTCCTTCTAGCTGTCCTATTAGTGTTACAAATCTTTAAGAATTATAAGCTTTGTCTTCCCTTTTCAGGTTGTAAACAATTTAGCTCTATTGAATTCCTTATATTTTCTTTTCATTGTTCACTTGTTTATGTTTCTCTTAGTTCTTGATATTGGAGATAAAATTTTTGTTCAATTCTGGTCTTCTCCTTATAAAAGCTTGAAATTCTTCTATTTCATTGAATTATCACTTTTCTCTTAAAGTATTATACTTAATTTCACTGAGTAGGTGATTCTTGGTTGCAGTCATAGCTTCTTTGCCTTCCAGAATACCATGTTCCATGACCTTTGATCTTCTAATGCTACAGTTGCTATGTCTTGTGTAATCTTGATTGTGACTCCTCAATATTCGATTGTTTCTTTCTGGCCACTTGCAGTATTTTTTATTTAACCTGATAGTTCTGAAATTTGGCTATATGTACTTGGAGTTTTTACTTTGGGATCTCTTTCCTGAGGTGATCAGTGGATTCTTGCAATGCCTATTTGCTCTCTGGTTCTAGGATATCAGGGCAGTTTTCCTTGATAATTCCTTGAAAAATGCATCTGGATACTCTTTTTGATTATGGATTTCAGGTAGTCCAATAGTTCTGACTCTATCTCTCCTGGATCTGTTTTCCAAGTCAGTTATTTTTCCTATGAGGTATTTTACATTTTCTTCTACATGTACATTCTTTTGAATTTATGTGATTGATTCTTGATAGAGACATTAGCTTCCACTTGCCCAATTCTAACTTTTTTAAATTTTAATAATAAAAATTTCATTTTTAGAAAAATTTTTAAAAACAATAATTTTTTAAAATAATAAAAATTTACAGACACCATGTTAAGGATCCATGTTCTATAGGGAAAGGTAGTCAGATCCCTTCCATCACGCTTAACTCCTGATAGGATCAAGTTGAATTCAGCAAAGGGAGTCCAGATCAGTGTCCTACCTGAGCAGCCAAGATTCTTTGAGATATATGGAAAATAGTGGTCCCTTGGGGAGGGTGGGTCTGGTTTCACTTAGTGAAGGTGGTTGTCAGTGCTATGTGAGATTGAAGAAACTGGACTTTGAAGCAGAGTTTGAATGAGGTCTGACACTTAAGTCTCAAGTTTTTTACTTATCAGTTCAATATAGATTCCAATTCATTGAAAAACTATTTTACCATGTGTTTTCAGTCACCTGTAATTGAGTCTCTGGACAATTATTATCATTATTGGCTCTTTGTTAGTTTTGGGTCTGAAGGTTTAGGTAAATGAACTTGTTAAGAAATAGGTATACATGGGCAAATAATAAGAGATCTGGAGGTATTATCTTCATTTTGAAAGCAAGGAGAGAAGAAAGGCCTAAGAGGTCCTTGGAAGGCAAGAGCTGAAATACTATAGATAAGTAATCCATCTGTAACATTGTAAAATGATATACATCCACCTTCATAATCAAGGAAAATGCCAATCTTTTGCATGGGTTTCTGTATGTGAAAGTTACCCTCAATGTGTGAGTTTGCAAGGCAGAAGTTATCTCCCACTTTGAAGGTTTTCAGGGCAATTACTTCTCCAGGTAACAATGGGGGGTTCCCCTTCCTGTTAATGGAGTCCTTACAGATCCCCACTTCCCATTCATTCATGCCGGTCACCTCCACTTCCCAGTAGTGTATACCTGAGGAGAAACTTTGAGCACCCAACACAGTGGCAGAATAGTTAAATCTCTCTGGGTGGTCAGGTACATGCTGGGGGACACATGAGTGTTTCACACTCTTCAGATCAGGAGACACAATGAGATAGGGATTGGCTGTTTCAGGATCCAGTGTTATATCTCTCTGGAAGGTCATCATCATTTCCCTCACCCCAGTGATGTGGCACATTGTCCGTTTGGGGAAATCATCTTGTGGATGTTGAAGTAGCAATGCTTCACTCTTATTCAACATGTCTTTCACATCCAGGACTGTTTTCAAATCTAGCTTCTTAAAATCCAATCCAACTTGTATAGCTTTTTTTTGTAGATCTTGAACTTGTTGGGACAGTTTTAACTCAATCTTCTTTAATTTTCCCAAGTTCTTTCTTTCTTTCTTGTCTAGTCTTTCTAGGTGCTGCTGTTCTTCCTTCCTCAAGAACTGGTACATTCTGCTATATTTTGATAAAACAGGCTGTTTCATAATCTGTACATTTGCCTTATGCCATGCATATTTCTCTTTCTCCTCAGCTAATACAATTTCAGTCTTATTTATTTTTTCCCATAAATCATTTAACATCTCTTGGAGTTTATCCAGGTCATTCTCTGTAGCCATTTCCAAGGGAAAGACTTGGTGTTCCAAAGCTGGCAAATAGTTGTCACAGACTATGTTGATCTGCACAGAATAGTTACTGTTCTTGTATTTGTCACAGGTGGTCAGGCAGCTGATGTACAACTCAGTGGTCATGGGCAAGTGACTTAATCTCTCTCAGGCTCAAGTTTCCTCATAAAAACTGGGAAGATGACACTCTAAGAAAGGTGGTTCACAGCTGGTTGTCCTAATTCTAACTTTTAAGAAATTGCTTTCTTGTTAGCTTTTGTACTTCTTTTTCCACTTGGTCAATTGTACTTTTTAAGAAGTTATTTCACTGCTTGAAGCTTTGTATTGCATTTTGCCACCAACTCGTCCAACTGACAAGCCCCTTCGTCTACCCCTCCAAGATGTCTACAAGATTGGTGGTATTGGTACTGTACCTGTTGGCCGAGTGGAAACTGGTGTTCTAAAACTAGGCATGGTGGTCACCTTTGCCCCAGTCAATGTTACAACTGAAGTAAAGTCTGTTGAAATGCACCATGAAGCTTTGAGTGAGGCTCTGCCAGGCGATAACATTGGTTTCAACATGAAGAACGTTTCTGTCAAAGATGTACACCGTGGTAATGTGGCTGGTGATAGCAAGAATGACCCACCTATGGAAGCAGCCAGTTTTCCTGCACAGGTTATAATCCTGAACCATCCAGGCCAAATCAATGTGGGCTATACACCTGTTTTGGATTGTCACACTGCTCACATTGCTTGCAAATTTGCTGAACTGAAGGAAAAGATCGATCATCGTTCTGGTAAGAAGGTGGAAGATGGCCCTAAGTTCATGAAATCTGGTGATGCTGCCATCATTGACATGGTTCCAGGCAAGCCCATGTGTGTGGAGAGCTTCTCTGATTATCCTCCTCTGGGTTGTTTTGCTGTCTATGATATGAGGCAGACTGTTGCTGTTGGTGTTATCAAGGCAGTTGACAAGAAAGCTGCTGGAGGTGGCAAGGTCACAAAATCTGCCCAGAAGGCCCAGAAGGCTGAATTAATATTCTGTACAACACCTGCCACCCCAGTCTTAATCAGTAGTGGAAGAACGGTCTCAGAACTGTTTGTCTCAATTGGTCATTTAAGTTTAATAGTAAATTAATGATTGCAATGCATCGTAAAAGCTTCAGGAGGAAAGGAATGTTTTTGTGGACCATTTGTTTTCTGGCAGTTTTAAGTTATTAGTTTTAAAAATCAGTAATTTTTAAATGGAAACAACTTGATCAAAAATCTGTCACAGAATTTTGAGACCATTAAAACAGTTTAATGCAAAACCTGTGTGTTCTTTGGGTCAACCATTATTAGAATTCAATGGGGGGTGCGGAGCCAAGATGGCTGAGTAGAAACAGCTCATCCAAGCCACTCTGCCCCCAGATTCCCCCCAAACTATGTAAAAGGGGACTCTGAACAACTTCTGAAGCCCCAGCACCCACAGAACGACACAGAGAAGCTAACCTCCCACTGAGGAGAGCCCAGCAGCCCTGCAGGAAGGACCAGCGCAGTGGTCTGGGAGCTGGCAGTGCGCAGCGCGCAGAGCACAGGAAGCAGAGCCGAGCCGGAGCTGAGGTCCCCTTGAGCCGAGGTTTTAGCCCCAGGGCACCAGGGCCAACAGCCAGCTGGAGGAACCCCAGAACACCAGCAGCTGTGGCAACTCCAGAATTATCAACATAGACATGCCTAGGACAAAGTAAGAGGTTAGTGTCCTATGGACTTTGGGACCAGTATTTGGGGAATGCGTCAGCTTCCTCCCCTGGGGGCTAGAAGCCACTGAGGAGACACTCCATTTTGTAGTTTTCAGAGGCAGCTCCAGCTCCTGGCCTGCAATTAATTGTAGGGAAATCCAGCGATCAGTCTTGGGGGGGTAATCACTCTTGTTTTAACCTCCCTGGATCTGGATTGTGTTCTAGGGTGGAAGTCGTGGGTGGGTTTACAGCTTGCCAGAAACAGAAGTTGCCCCCCACACATTCGGGACGAAAATTCCTCTATCTGGCCTTAAAGCCATAGTGTGGCAACAAGCCCAAAAGTCAAGTAATTACGTGGCAACATGCCAAGGCAAAGGAAACAGAAAAATGCAACCCTAGACTCCTATTTTGGGGGCATAGAGCGGGAAAAGGACTGTGAGGTCAGAAGTCCTGCTCCAAAAGCCCCAGGGGAAAACATGAGCGGGTTGCAGGCCATAGAGGACCTTAAGAAGGACTTTAAAAATCAAATAAGAGAAGTGGAGAAAAATTGGAAAGAGAAATGAGAAGGATGCAGGAAAAGTATGAAATGAGGGTCAACAGCCTGACTGAGAAAAACAACACCTTAAAAAATAGACTAACTCAAATGGCAAAGGAGGCCCAAAAGGGCAATGAGGAGAAGAATGCCTTAAAAAGTCGAATTTGCCAGATGGAAAAAGAATCTCAAAAGTTCACTGAGGAGATTCATTCCTTCAGAGTTAAACTGGAGCAAATGGAAGCTAATGACTTTATGAGAAATCAAGATGCTGTTAAGCAGATCCAAACAAACGAAAGATTAGAAGGCAATGTAAAATATCTCATGGGAAAAACCACTGACCTGGAAAATAGATCCAGGAGAGACAATATAAAAATTATTGGACTACCTGAAAGCCATGATCAAAGAAAGAACCTAGAAATAACCCTTCAAGAAATTCTCAAGGAAAATTGCCCTGATGTTTTAGATCCAGAGGGCAAAAGAGAGGTTGAAAGAATCCACCGATCACATCCTGAAAAAGATCCCAAAAAGAAAACTCCCAGGAATATTATAGCCAGGTTCCAGAATCCCCAGATCAAGGAGAAAATACTCCAAGCAGCCAGGAAGAAACAATTTCAATACTGTGGAAACACAATCAGAAGAGCACAGGACCTGGCAGCTTCTACACTGAGGATCGAAGGGCATGGAATATGATATTCCAGAGGGCAAAAGAACTGGGAATGAACTCAAGGGTCACCTACCCAGCAAAACTGAGTATTTTGTTTCCGGGGAAAATATGGTCATTCTGTGGAATAGAGGACTTTCAAGCACTCCTGAGGAAAAAACCAGAATTGAATAGAAAATTTGACATCCAGACACAAGAAGCAAGAGATGCCTGAGAAGGTAATCAGGGAAAAGAAATCAAAAGGAACTTATCAAAGTTGAACTATTTACATTCCTATATGGAAAAGCAATAACGGTGACTGATGATATCTTTCTCACTATGAAAATAATGGAAGAAGGTTGTGTGGCCATATGAGTACATATGTGAATGTGTGTGTAGATGGTTATAGTTATATATGGATAGAGGGCATAGGTTGAATTTGTTGGGAAGGGAGAATACTCAAGGGATGAAATTATGAGGTGAGAGAGCAAAGTGGCAAGAGGAGATGGGGAGAGACAGGGTAGGGTATAGGATAAACTATCTTATGTAGAAGAAGCAAGGGGAAGTGGTTGTAAGGGGGGGAAGAATAGGAAGGCAAAAAGGCAAAACCACATTCTCATTGAATTTGGTTCAGGGAGAGAATGACATACATGCTAAATGGGATATCTCAACCTGCAGCAGAATAGGGGAAGGGGGATGAGAGGAGGGAAGATGGATGGGAGGGCATCCTTGGGGGGAGGGGTGGTTGGAAGTACCCACTATAGAAGAGGGACAGGATCATGTGGGGAATGGACCAGGTGGGGGGTGGGATGAGTGGGAGGGAATTGTAAGCAGCCTTGTACAATATATCTACTATGATAATGTTTTGCATAGCTAGACATGTACAACATATACTGAATTACTTATCTCCCAAGAGGGAATGGGTGACAAGGGAGGAAGGAAATGGATCTGAAATTCGAGGTCTTAACATTAAATGTTTCAAATATATATAAATACTATCATTAATACTCTTTTGCTTATAATTGGGAGATAAGATGTGCAGGCATTGGGACACAAAGATTCACCTTCCTCTAATGGAAAAGTCGAAGGGGGTATGGGGGAAGGTATGGGAGAGGGCAGATTGGATGAAGCGATATCTTGTGGGACTGCTATTCTGGGAGGTTGGGTAGGGGAATAACGGGGGGAAATGATTGTAACTCAAAATCTGGCGGAAATGAATGATGTAAAATAGAAGTTAATAAAGCATTTGTTTAACAGAAAAAAAATAGAATTCAATGGGGGTGGAAAGCATTTAAAGTAAGCTGGCACAAATAAATCCATTGGCCACAGAATCTTGGCTACAATTTTTGGGCACAAAAGTAACAGTGGCAAGTGAGTTCACTTGGCCTAACAATTGTAATTTTTGTTTTTAAAAATATGTAGTTTACCTTTGGACAAAGCTAATAGAAATGTTACCTGACCTGTTAGAGCTGTACTTTACTTATTTAATGGAAAAATGGTTATGCCCCTTTACCTAGTTTAAGGGGCAAAGTTGATAAAATTTTTAATGGCCCTTCCAAAGCCTTTGGCTTGGTTCCATTACTTTTTCTAGCTAGACAATCTCCTAAACACCAGCAAGTCATCTGGTAAAGTATATAAGTGGTTGGATGGATTTTTGAGAAAACTGGCAATGGTCTCGTAGAAATTTTTATGTAACTGTCTATCTCCTTGAAATTTCACTAACTGAAATGAGAATTCTTTATAGAATTTAGCATTACTTCATTCTAATTGTGACAAATAGAAGTAATGCTATGGGGGGGGGGGTGATAAAGGTAATATAATGAATTAAGTTGAAGCAATGAATGTCAGGTGTGCCACTAGCAGAAAACTGCCATGTTAGCTGCTCTGTTACTTATATGTGGTGTAATAGTTAGTATGTGATAGTAATAAAGTTCCCAACTTTTTAAGAAAAAAAAGAAAAAAGAAGTTATTTTCTTTTTGCAAATTATTGACTCTTTTTTTCACAATTCTCTTACATCATTCTCATAATTTCTTTTTCCAATTTTTCTCCTACTCCTTTATTTGATTTTTAAGCTTCTTTTTGAGCTCTTCCATGAGTTCCTTCTAGAGTTGAGATCATGTCCCATTTTTCTTTAGGGTTTTGTCCATAGGTGTTTTGACACTGTTATTCTCTTCTGAATTTGTGTCTTGGTCTTCTCTGTCACCATAAAAATTTTCTATGGTCAGATACATTTTTCTTATTTTTGATCATCTCTTTTGGTCTTTGTCCTTTCTTTAAATTTGAGCCCTGTTCCTGGGGTGGGATGGCCACTGTCTCAGGCTTCTTGTGACAGAGGATGCAGGACCTGTTGCCCTAAGACCCACAAGGGACCTTCATGTCTGGTGCTGTACTGAGAGGGTGGGTTAGGTGTGTCTGGCACTTTTGGAATTTGTAGGAATCTGGCAGCGTACCTGGTCCTCAGCTGTGGGCCCAATGCTGTTGTCTACTGTGGCTGGCGGGGTGTTCCTACATTGGTGTCTGCATGTTTTTCTGGTGCTACATTGAAAGATGTGGTGGTCAGGCCCATGGGGAATTGGCATTTGCCTGCTCCGCTGCACTGGGGCTCAGGGTCTCTCACTGGTTTGATTAAGCAAGGCTTGCTGCTCGCTTGCAGGCCTATTTCATGTCCTGAATTGTACTCCTCTTTTGTCAAAAGGAGATAGATTCTTCCTGCTGAATCCCCAAGTTTCTTGAGCTAAAATATTGTCTCACCCCATCTTTTTGTTCATTCTGTTGTTCCAGGATTTCTTTTGGGGCACTATTTTATAGCTGTTTTGAGGTAAATATGGGAGAGTTACAGCAATTTCTTTCCTACCCTGCCATTTTGACTCCCAGAAGTCTAGACAGGATATTTAGAAACATGAATCTCTAACTTTCTCATTAACTTGGGATTAACAAGAAAAATCTCACTTTGTCTCAACCTTTATTTGAAAAAAAAAACCTCTCAGAAGGGTTAAGTCAACTTTCCTGTCTCAGTAAATACAGTGCTTGTTTGTGATTCAGGGTCATTGTTAATGAACATAAATTCTTATCATGCAATACCATCAATATAAAAGATATAAGGACTTTAACTTGATCTCTTCTGGTTATAAACCTTATTCATTATTGGCAATATGTGATAATGTCTTAATCAGTAGATTTTTTTTTAAATCCAAATAGATTGGCTTATTATTGTGTCTTCCCATACCTAAAATGGTATTTTGTACATAATGTAATAGAGAGGCAGGCCTGTAGGAAGGAAGGATTTTAGTTCTGCTTAGTTATAGGTTTCATTTAGTTTGGTTTTAATTGAATTTTTATAAATTTTATATAATGTGACTTTAAAGCACTGTGTCATATTTTAAAAAGCAAACAAACTAGGGGAGAATGCTTGTCTTTCCATGTTCAGGCCCTTCACATATACATGCAATTGAGTTATACTTTTCTTCAGAAGTCACCTGGACATATGAAAAATAATTAAGTTTTTATCACATGCTAATAGCTACAGTGAAAAATGTAAGATAAAAGGATTGGTCTTTTCTACATATCAACTGCCTGATTCATAGTTGAAACCTTCTATTTCTTCTCTCAGCAACCTCGCTGGTAGAACAAGGAGAGTAGAATCAGTAGCCAGACCCATTAAGGATCATTGTTGCCACTGTCAGTCTTGCCGTCTCTTCTTTTTTGTCCTTGAGCTTCACACTATATTTTCTCAACTCATATCCTCACCATCCAAATCCCCAAAGCTCCACACAGCTGAGGGGAGAAGGGATAAACAGGAAGAGAAAGGAAATTGATGATTTTTAAATTTTTATTTATTTTAAATTAATTTATTAATTTTTAGTTTACAACATTCAATTGCACAAGGTTTTGAGTTTTAAATTTAATTCCCCTCTTTCTTCTCCCCCCTCCCCGAGATGGCAAACAACCTGATATAGGCTCTACATATACATTCTTATTAAACATATTTTCACATTAGTCATGATGTAAAAAAGAATTATAATCAATCAAATGAACCATGAGAAAAAGAAACAAAACAAAACAGAGAATGAATAGTATGCTTTGATTTGCATTCAAATTCTGCAATTCTTTCTCTGAATATAGATAGCATTTTCTATCATGAGCCTTTTGGAGTTGTCTTACAATTTTGCATTGCAGAGAAGAGCTAAGTCTATCAAAGTTATCACATAATGTGACTGTAACTGTGTACAATGTTCTCCTGCTCCCCTCATTCAGCATCAATTCATATAAGTATTACCAGGTTGTTCTGAAGTCTGCCTGCTCCTTATTTCTTATAACACAAAAGTATTTCATTGCATTCATATACCATAACTTGTTCAGTCATTCCCCGATGGATGGGCATCCCCTCAATTTCCAATTCTTTGCCACCACAAAAAGAGCTGCTATAAATATATTTGTGGGTCCTTTTCCCATTTGCGTGGTCTCTTTGGGATACAGCCCTAGGATCAAAGGGTATGCACATTTTATAGTACTTTGGGCATAGTCCCAAATTGTTCTCCAGAATGGTTTAGATCAGTGAAATTCATAATTTTAATTGAATACTTAGGAGGCAAATCCTAGAAAACTTACAAAAAGGTTTGGAGCATAAACACCATCATTAGATTAGTGTCCACCTCCCAACCAATGTGAAAATATTTAAGGACAATCCTTATTTGGGTACACAAAGTATCTTAAATTCACTCAAATAATTGAAAACATTCACCAAGAGCTTCCTCTCTTCTCCTCATCTCATATCACTCAAAAGTCTTCCCCCATTTTATCCTCCTTCACTGCTGCCTCAGATGAAGAGTTCCCCCTTTGCATGTGAAGGCAAACTTTTTTTCTTTTTTCTTTTTTTTTTGGCAAACCCTTTTTATGTAGATATGAAATAATATGCAAAAATAATCCTATTCCATCAATTATCTACACTTTCTTACTAATTTATCTGTGTGTGCTGGTTACTTTATCACTAACTATAAACACACTTATGTATTCACCATTAAAAAAAAACCCTCACTTGATCTAAATGTTCCAACATCTTCCCATACATCTCCCCTTTCATGGTTAAACAATTTGAGGGAAAAAGAATTTATTATCAGTACCTCCAATCCCTCTATTCTCATTCTCCTCTAAACTGTTGACAATCTTGTTTCTAACTTCATCATTTGACTGAAACTATTGTCTTTCAGGTTACCAATGACTTCTTGCTTTTGTTTTTTGTTTGTTTGTTTGCTTTTTGGAGGGGGGAAGACAGGGCAGTTGGGGTAAAGTGACTTGCCCAAGGTCACATGGCTAGTAAGTGTTAAGTGTCTAAGGCTGGATTTGAACTCAGGTCCTCCTGACTCCAGGGCCAGTGCTCCACCTAGCTGCCCCAACCTCTTAAGTGCCAAATCTAGTGGTCTTTTCTAAGTTATCATCCTTATTAATCTCTCTGCAGCCTTTTATATTACTGATCATTCTTTTCTCCTGAATAGTTTCTCCTCTCCAGATTTCATGACTGTTCTTTTCATTGTTCTTCTCCTACCTTTCTGATTATTCCTTATTAATTTCCTTTATAGGATTATGAATGCCTTTTTTCTGTGTTTCCCACCTCCTTTATACTGTATGCATCTAATAATTATATAGGTATTTCCATGTTGTCTCACCCACTAGAATTTTAGTTCCTTGAGGTCAGAAACTGTTTTACATTCATTTCTGTCCCAAAAATTTAGCAGTACCTTGAATGTAGTAAATACTTAAACACTTGTTATCTGATTCATTGACAATTTCTCATATTTGTTTTTAAAAATCAGCTCTATTATACTTTAGAAGTATACATTATATATTATCTAGTCTATCCAATGTACTAGGTTATGAGCTATGGTAACCAAGTTCCAAAGCATCCCAGTCTGACAATCTATATCTACAGAGGTCATTCCATCCCATGTATATTCATTCCTGGAGACAAGACATTTCCTGTCCTAGAGACCCTAATTCCAAGTCTGCTTTTCCTCCACCAATATGACAAACAGTCTACAAACCTCCTTACTTTCAGGGTAGAAGAGTAGTAAAGGGGAAGGGCAGATCTCAGGAGAGGTGTTCCTCTATAATGCAATGCTAGAGATGGTGATCAAGGGCTGAACCTGAGAGAAGGGGTGGAAAGCTGTAGAACTACTGAAGAGAAAGTATATTCTCCCTTCACTCCCAATGTTCATATTATAGGTCAAAGTATACTACAGTAGCAATTGTTCTGGAAGTGGACAATATGGGGGAGAGAAGGCCATATTACAGTACTCCCCTTAGTCTAACTCCATGAATAGTAGGTGCTACCTAGTCAACTCAGTTAGCTCTAGGACCAATCTTTTCCCCAGGCAGGGAAAATCTAAGGAGCCCTTCTTAGTCAAACCTCAGTCAACATAAATATCACAACAGCCAATCAACAATCTAGATTTTCTTTTAGATAAGGTGGCTAAATATTTCCACTGAAAAATTGAAGTCCAGTTGATACAATCCAATCATTGTTTTAGATGTATGTCATGGTACCCCACATATATAAGCATGTTTTCTAAGTCTAAAATATATCACTAATAAAAATTGAAGAGCTAGAGTCTTTTTTTTTCTCTGATATGGTAAAATGTAATAGAATCTGTGTTCAAGCTGCTAAGGTACTTCAGGGAACACAGGATCAAGGACTCAGAGGTATTTTAGAGATCATCTAATTCAACTACATTATATTATAGATGAAGAAGCTCAGTACCAGGAAAGTATTTGCCTATAGTCTCATAGTGGAACTAGATTTCTTGACTTCAAATTCATTTCTCTTTAAATTATATGATATACCCCCCTTTACTTGTAGAAATGGTGCCAAAATTAGAGTAAAAGTACACTGTGCCTATTTGTATCCAATAATTGTCTTTTACATGTATTTTTCACTTTTTTCATGTTTTAAATTCATGAAACGTCAACCCTACTTCCCATATACAGAGAGTAAAGTTATACTCCAATTATGTTTTTACAGGAATTTATGGCATTAAATTTTGCATTCCTTCTAGTTATACAAAATTCATGCAAAAAAAAGTTTATACAAAATGTGGTTAGCATCCTCTAATAATTTCCAAAGAATTCAGGAAGAATAGCAATATTTTGCTTGACTTTTTTTGGGGGGAGGGGAGCATATAGGGATTGGCAGAGACCTTGGGGAATGGTAAGAAGATAATGCAAAACAACAATCCACCCCTAACAACAACAACAACAACAAAAAAGACCAGCAACCACTGTCTAGCTGCAAATGGTACATCTGCTTTCTCCTTTATTGCCCTTTCTCCAATTTCTATCAGGACTATGGTAAACCCTGAAGTTGGGCTAATGGGAATAAAATCCACAATTCCAAATCAAGTACCACCCTGGATAAATAGTCATTATTTAAAAACAACAGTCCATGAAATAATGATTATAAAAGGAATGATTGTTGAATCTATAGAGACTGAATATCAGTGATCACAAGTAACCAGTGTGGCATTAATATCACATTATTTCCATTTTGAGCAGCACTAAAAATGGTAGATCAAAGGAATGCCATAGAACCAGTTTTGTGTAATTTTTGACAACATATTTGATAAAGTCACATTTTTTTAAGAAAATACAAAGATGTAGTCTAGGAAACAATATAATTAAATGAATTTTGAATTTATTTGATGAACATCTCAAGAACAGTCATTAATCACCCAAATTCAACTGGAAAGGAAATTTCCTGTGAAGTAACCAATGGATATATGCTAGCAACCACTGGTGGTGCAATGGAGAGGTTGCTGGGTCTGGAGTCAGGGAGGCATCAATTCAAATCCAGCCTCAGATGCTTACTAGATCTGTGACCCTGGGAAAATCACATAGCTTTTGTTTCTTTCAGTTTACTTACCTATAAAGTAGGGATAATATCACCTACCTCATAGGGTTGTTGTGAGGATCAAATGGCATATTTGAAAAAGGTCCTTGGTTCACAGCTTGACACATAATCAGTGCCATATAAACATATACTCCCTTCCCATTCCTTTCATTTTGCATTGGTCTGATTTACATATTTATCAGTGATTTGGATAAAGGCTTTGAAGACATGCTTATCCAGTTTGCAGGAGACACAAACAAGTTAGGCAGTGCTAACACTCCAATCAGCAAAACCAACATTCAAAGCAGTCTTAGCATACCATATTGTTTGCTTGAATTGAAAATGGGATAAATGTCAAGTCTTAAAGTAGGGTCAAAAATCAATTTCACAATGACAATATGGAATTTAGATGACTAGAAATTCATTCTCTTCAAATGCTAATGGACTGAAATTTCCACATGAGTTAATAGTGTGAAATGACATTCAAAAGGAAAAGCAATCTAAGTCTGTACTAAGAAGGGTATAGAACCAAGAATAAAGAGGAGGAGGTCTCATTGTACTCTGATATCATTACAACACATCAATAATATTGTGTTCACTTCTGGATTCCACAAATTGGGAAGGATGTTTTTTAGCTAGGGAGCATCTATCCACAGAGGAGCTACTAGGATGGTGAAGAAGTTACAGCCATTTGAAGATAATTTGATAGAACAAGGATGTTCTAGCAGAAGAGATTTTGTAGCTATTGTAGCAGTTTTCCTGGGTAAAGAATGCTGTCATGTAGGACAGCAATGAGATATGTTTCATTTGTCTCCAAGGGACAGACTTAGAAGTAATGAGTAGAAGCTGCAAAGAAGCATATTTAAATTCAAGGCAAGGAAAAAATTCCCTAACAATTAGAACCAAGTGTACAATATGCCATTTTGGAAGTAGCCAGTTTCTTTCATCAGAATTCTTTGTTAGAAAGGTCACATGAATACAATGATGTGTTACAGAATTTATTTTCTTTTCTATATGGGTTCTACTAGACATTGATTGAGGTCCATTTTAACTCTAAAATTCTATAATTCTATGATTCTGGGGAAAGCTGAGTTATTTATTTCCCTCTCCTTGGACACACCCTAAATCCACTTGGGGCCTTCATTGCTATTTTCATGCTCTCAATGTTCCTATTCTTCCTGTCTAAAAGCTTGACAATGTTATCATTTTGGGAGAAGGGTGTCAGTGAGTATTTGTAGTTTGGGCTGGGAGTAGTGTTACCTGCTTCCCTGTAACAACCTCTGGATATATTCCATTGTTGTAGAGAAGATTAAAGACACATTTTTATTTGTGAATTGTCAGATGAAATTTCTGTGCTTTTTATAAAGCTTAATTCCCATAATTTGGGGTTAGAAAGTTTGAAGGGAAAGGAGTGGCACCTCCCAGCATGAAGTTCCTGTGAATTTTTTCTTCTTATTTAATTTCTAGGAGAGGCAAGATGCTATAAACAATCATTTCTTTTCATTTTTGCAGTGACTAATAGTGTTTTCTCCTTTTGGTGTAGAAATCTACCAAGAACCTGAGGGCTTTAGATAAAAATTAATAGCAGGTTTGTCTTCTGTTATGCTAACATCTAACATCTCAGCATCCAAATACATAGTGTCCTTTCACAGAGGTGAAATTTTTGCTGAAGAAAGTACCAAATAGAAAGCATCAAACAGTACTTATATGTATTGGGAATATGTGTACTTGTACACATGTGCATATGTGTATGTGTATGCTATAGATTTACTATGACTTACTTAGCCCCTAACCCACAAACTTCACTCAGGAAATCTTTTTTTTTATTTTAAAACAAAATTAGGGTCATTTGAATCTAGTCCATTAATGGATAGACAACATGAATGTTAAAAGTCATACCTTACAAAAAGTAGGAGTGACAGAGGTTACCTTTCTGTAATAGTTATGTCAAGGGGCAAAATTCTTAAGTGAACAAGGGTCATATGTTAAGATTATTATTATGACATGACATTGAAAAACTTCTTCACAAACAAAATTAATATTAGAATAAAAAGGGAAGCAATAAATTTAAGGAAAAATATTTTCATCAATTATCTTAGATAAAGATCTGGTAGATAAGATATATATCACTAACATAAACATAAAAGACCAATAACCATTTCCCATGAAATAGGTGTTCAAAGGATATGGACAAATGGTTCACAAAAAAATTGCTATTGACATCCATATAAAACATCACTTCAAATCACTAATTGTAACAAAAATGAAAAACAAAAAAACTGATATTTTACCTAATCATCAATAAGGTTTCAATGATAGAAAAAATTGCAATGTTCAACATTGGAGATGTTGTGGAAAACTAGGAAGACTAATGCAATGTTGGCACAATTGTGAATTTTTGTGATTATTTTGGAAAATAATTTAGAACTATGCTAAGAAAGGGATTAAAATGCCTATGACATTTGACTCAATTCTCATTGCCAGGATTATACATCAGAGAGCAAAGATAGATAATTTTTGAGGGGGTTAGCAAGCTTACTTTAATCAAAAAACATATATCATTTACCTAGTTCAGGGTAAAAGGTTAGCACCCCAAACTTCAGAGTATACAGACAGAAGTTTCAAGACAGAGAAACAGACAGATCAAGCAGACAGGCTTCCAAACTGTAAAACCATTATCAATACCAAATCACAGTTACCAGAGACAGAAGCATCAACATCTGGGTTTTCAAAGCTGGGGTGCTCTCAATGGCTGCCCAGAGTCTCAGCTGGTCAAATCACACAACACTTCTCAAAGTGATCTCCCAAAGATAGATAATTTTAAAAGTTCCCATAAACATACACACACACACACACACACACACACACACACACACAGAGTGTGCATTTTATTTTGTGATACCATGAAACTAGGAATGAAATGGGCTCCCATTATTTGAGAATGGTTTAACAAACTGTGGTTTATGGCTATAAATGAATATTGCTGTTTCCTAAGTAATTATGACTATGAACTATACAGAGAAATGTAGGAGAAATACGAAATTTTAGAAATGGAAGTAAACAGAACCACATAAGCAACATACATGATAAATATTAAGATGGAAATTACAAAAAAAAATCATTCTGTATTTAAAATTAACAGACCTGAAGATTTAAGAAAGTACCTCCTCCCAATTTCTTTGCAGATATAGGGGTACCTTGTGTAATCCTGACTATATTGTCAGACTTGGTTGATGTTTTGATTGGTTTTGCAGTTGGGTTTGCTGAACTTCTTTTAGTTTTTGATTTGTTTTTCTTTTTTATTTATTTGTTGTAAGTGAAGACTTTGTGGGTAGGAAGAGAGAGCAAATAAAGATAGTGGAAAATACAGGTGATATAAACAAAAAATATTAATTTTAAAATATTCAGTTGATAGATGCAGTCCCAATATACATTTTGATAACATGCTCTTGCCAAAGTAGAGATAATATAAAAAGTTTACACAGGATTTCTTATCATTAAATCAGCTTTATTTCTGATCTTACTTCAACCATAGCCCTCCTGTACCTAGGTTTATTTCTTATTCTTTATCTACATATTAGCTCCCTTATATTCCAAATTATTTTTTTAAAAATTTGAGTTCCATATTGTCTCCTGACTTCCTGAACCTCTCCAGTCCTTAAGATGACAAATAATTAGGGGAGACTAAGTGTCACAGTGTATAGAGCACAGGCCATGGAGTCAGGAGGACTTGAGTTCAAATCCAGCCTCAGACACTTAACACAAAACTAGCCGTGTGACCTTGGGCAAGTCACTTAACCCCAATTGCCCTGCATTCTCCCCTTCAAAAAGCAAAAAAAAAAAATTGCCTTCAAAGCATCAGAACTCTAGGATTTCCAATTCTTTGCTACCACAGAAGAGCTATTATAAATATTTTTGTATGAATAAGATCTTTTCACTTTTCTTTGATCTCTTTGGGATAAAGACCTAGTAGTGATATTACTGCATCAAAGGATATCAACAGTTTTTAAATTCTTTGGTCATAGTTCCAACTTGTTCTCCAGAATGGTAAGACTAGTTTACTGTTCCAGCAATATTATCCAGCAAGTTTTCTACATCCCCTCCAACATTTGTTGTTTTCCTTTTCTGTCACATTAGCCAATCTGATAGATGTGAGGTGTTATTTCTTTTCTTTATTTTTTTTTCTTTTTGGAGGGCAATATCAAGGTCACATGGCTAGTTTTTTTTGTGTGTGTGTATGTTAAGTGGCTGAGGCCAGATTTCAACTCAGGTCCTCCTGACTCTAGGGCTGGTGCTCTATTCACTGCACCACCTAGCCACCCCTGTGAGGTATTATTTCAGAAGGGTTTTAATTTGTATTACTCTAATCAGTAGTGATTACAGCACTTTTAAATATAACTATAGGTAGCTTTGATTTCATCTTCTGAAAATTTCCTGTTCATATTCTTTGACCAATTATCAACTGGAAAATGGCTCTTATTTTTTATAAATTTGACTCACTTCCCCATATATTTGAGTAATGTTGTCTTAATAAGAGAAACTTGCTGTAAAAGTTTTCCCAGTTTCCTGTTTTCTTCTAATTTTGGCTGCATTTGCTTTCTTTGATTGTACAAAAGCTTTTTAATTTCATGTGATCAAAGTTATCTATTTTATTTCCTGTTTGGTTTGCTCTCCTGTTTGGTCATAAACTCTTCCCTTGTCCATAGATCTGATAGGTGCAGTTTTCTATACCTTTCTAATTTATTTATAATATTACCCTTTATGTCTAAAGCATTTATCCATTTTGACCTTATCTTGGTATGCAGTGAAAGATGTTGATCTATGCCTAGTTTCTGCCAAAACTGTTATAGAAGACTGAGAAATAATTAAACCCAAATCACTCTGGATCTCATTGATTGGCCAATAATAAGTCCCAGACCCAGTCCTACTTAGTAATTATTTCAGCCCTAATTGACTCAGAATGAATATAAATAACAATCATTTCTGTTTTTGCCAAAAACCCTGAGGGTCTTTCCCTCCCAGATTGATTTTTTTAAATTATGTATTTATTTAATCATTTATTTATCCTCTTTTTTTATTTTACTAGGTAAAGAAGTCATTCTCAGCCTCATTCTTATTAAGCCTTAATTACTGAATGGGTGTTGCCTCCATAAAACTGAGACCTATTAAAGACCTTAGCTTAAAAAGAGCTAACGTTCACCTTTGTATCCTGGGCTATCTTCATTTGTCTTGATCTATATCTGGCCAGTGGACCCAGATGGCACTGAAAGAGAAAGTGAGGCTGGTGACTTTGCACAGCCTTGCCTCACTTAAATCCAATTCACTTGAATATCAAGGCATCATCTTGCAGATGTCATGGTCCTCTTTGAGAACAAAGGACAAACAACAATAAAAAAGTGACTTTCACCAGAGAGTATATGTTAGATATGGGCATTGAACTCAGGTTTTTCTAACTCCAAATCTAGCTCTCTATTTTTAGTCCATGCTGTCTGTTCTAAAATAAATAACTACAGTTTTTAAAATATCATTGCCTGGATTTTAAAATCCCATTAGGTTCTTTAACTTAAGATTTAGCACACTTTCTGCTATACCACACTGACAGCCACATGTTTTCAGTTTGATCATTTGTCAAATGAGAAAATTTGTATTTGATAACTCTAAGATGCCCTCCAGCTCTAGACCTATGATTCTCTGAACCTTCTTTTCATTTAAAGTCCAGCTCTGACCCATCTTGTCCATGAAACTTTTCCTGATCATCCTTAGTAGAAGTTATCCCTCCCTTGGATATCTTTGGCCACTCCACTCATCCTGACCTGCCAACTTAATATTATCCTAACTAATATTATAGCTACCCTGTTTATGTGTCTTATGTACTAAGACCAGCTAGAGCATAAGCTCCTTGAAAGCAAATACTTTGCTCTGTTTTGTGCTTCATTGCCAGCTCTGTTTGATGCTTTACATATAGTCACCCCTTCATGTGTGGTTGTTGAATTGAATTATAAATCCCTTATAATGCTACATAGTTTTTAGACAAAATTTTTTAATTGGCAGCTGGGGCTTTCATTTGCTTTGTATAACACTCTTTACACTCCCCATTTTCATAGTATGTTCTGCTTGAAACAAGTATCACTTTATCTATGTAGGTAGTTTATAAAAGCATCTCCTCCTCTTTTACTGGTCTGGAGTTTGAAGCTCCTTCATGCCCCACTTTTTGATAATTTCCCAAAAGACTTGTCCCCCACTCACTTCACTTTCTACTTGTCAGTGTTGCTGGGTAACTTGCTATCTAAATGGAAAGTTCCAAGACAACTTGTCAGCGACCACTGGTACTGATGAATACTGATCCAAAGATATCTATTGGACCTGATGAAATTATGCCTCTAATCCCTCTATGTATCCTTTGTGAACCCCCACATGCAAATGTTTATTTGCGTAATCCAGAAATATATTTTTAAAATATACTTACATAGTGTATATATACCATGTACTACATATATGTACTATATATACTTGGTACTCAATCACATACTCTGAGACAAAACACTCTTAACAGGCTGCATTCTGTTTGGGTTCAGTGGAACTCTTAGAATATTATGTCCTATAATCAGCTATAATATTTGTACTTGTTTAGCTCACTGAGTCAATGGCATCAAATAAGAACTCTCAATAGATTTTATACAAAGACTGCTTTTTTCTCACTGTGTGCCATTACTCTCATAATTCAATTAGTCATGTCCCCATGTCAATCGGTTTAAGATTGACATAGGGATGTGCCCAATTGAGCACATAATTGAGATTGAACCTCTTTTGGGGCCAGATAACTCACTTGGAACAATTTCCACAAATGACCCCTCTAACATCAGTCAGTACTTTCACAAATGTTTGCATTTGTGACTTGATCAGCACTATTATAAAAACAACTCAGATCATTGTAATAATCTTTCCTGATGACAGATGATCAAATGTACTTTTTTCCTCTCAACAGATTAGAGACAAGTCACAAACTGCTGCATACATTACTAGATACATGCTTCATGTCAGTTGATTTTTGCCTAATTTGTTCATTATGATAAGGAAGAGTTTAATTTGATCTATTACTTTAATATTTTAAAAAGTAAAGCTTCTATTAACATGGGAACTCTATGAAGTCCTCCACTAACAGATGCTGCATCATGGTCTGTAGGTAACCTAAGGTCTTCAAATCCTATACCAGTGGAGAACCAAATCTGACTGGTCCAAACAAGATAAAAAAAAAAAAACTAATCGGGGCGGCTAGGTGGCGCAGTGAGTAGAGTGTTGGCCCTGGAGTCAGAAGGACCTGAGTTCGGATCCGGCCTCAGACACTTAACGCACACAAACAAAAAAAAACAAAAAATAAAAAAACCTAGCCGTGTGACCTTGGGCAAGTTACTTAACCCCAATTGCCCTCCAAAAAGCAAAAAAACAAAAAAAAACAAAAAAACAAAAAACTAATCAATAAAAATGCATTTATTAAGGACCCACTATGGACCAGGCACTTTGCTAAATAATAAGGACACAGAGACAAAGTGGAATACTACCTGTAATTAAAAGTTTACAATCTAGCCAGGAGGGACACTATATACATATATAAATATATTCAAAATATAAAGTATTGTACTCTGTATTGTTTTGCCTGTGTATATTTTCAGTGCCTACATTAGTCTGTCTCCATGTAGCTCAAAGGGAGGCAAAAAAAGATATATCTGAAACCTCCCAACCTTACCTTCTTCTGAGGAAGACTTTGATTACGGCCAAGAAAAGAATCAGGAGGTTGGGGCCAGTGACTAGTCATTCTGATCTTCTCAAAGAGAGATGGTACAGAGCTATATTAATATCTGTTTGGTCCTTTAACTGCTATTAATCGAGGAGAAATATTTTTTTGGTTCAAGTTGCACTCCTGATTTCTATACCTTAATAAGGAAAGAGTGAAGCTATAGATCTAAGACTTGACTCCTTTCCCACCAGGTGCCAATTCCATAATAAACACACATATCAAATGATAAATAAATATACATATCCAAGTTGATATCCAAACAGGAATAAGAACACATATGAGAATATGTACCAGATAATACATAGTGAATGAGATCTCCTATGGAGCTAGAGGAAACTCAGCTTAACCAAGAGAGTTCCAGAATTCCTCAACATCACTAGTGTAGCAAGTAGGAAACATGGGCATGAGAAAGATTGCCAGTTCTTCTATATATCAGCTTATTCCCAGAGTCTTTCTCTATGTTCAGGGACCTGAAGAGAGTGTGGAACACTGACTTTTCTTATGAAGTTGGAAGACCAAAAATCAGGATCTCTCTTCTCTCCAACTCTCAACAATTCTGCCTCTCACACAGTGAGGAGAATTGTATAATCTATCTAAATCAATAAAGTGGTTCTCATTACAAATAGGTTTTAAGGAGCAGGTTACAAAAGTATGAACTAAATCAATGCAAGATATGATTTGGGGTGGTATGAGGGTGATACTAGAAACTTGAAGGATCGACAAAGCCCTCATATAGTAGATGTCACTTCAGTCAATTAGTCAGTCAATCAATGAACATTTATCAAACACCTACTCTAGTCAAGGCATTATAGAAAGCATTGGAAACACAAAAGAAAGCAAAAGAAAGTATCTTTCCTCAAGGAACTCACAATCTAATGGGGAGAATGCAAAAAATATACAAAGCACATCCTATATACAGGATAAATATGAAATAATTAACAGAGGGAAGGTACTAGAATGAAGAGGGGTTGGGCAAGGCCCAGTAAAAGAAAAGATTTCAGTCTGGATTTACAGGAAGAGGGGGAGCAAGTAGGCCAAATTGAGGAGTAGGAGCTCTCCAAACAAGGAGGAAAGACAAAGAAAATGCCTGGAGTCAAGAGATAATGTCTAGTCTATGGAATGGCCGAGAGGCCAGATTATTGTATTGAATGCTATGAATCACAGAGTAAGCTACAAGAGTGAGAGGAGCTTGGTTATAAAGGGCTTTGAATGCCAAACAGAGCGTTTTGTACATGATCCTGGAGGCAATAGGGAACCACCGGACTTCATTGAGTGGGGGCAGGGAGGGGTGTATGTGACATGGTTAGACTTGTGCTTTAGCAAAATCACTTTGGTTGCTGAATGGAGGATGAATTTGAGTTGGGAGAAACTTAAGGCATGCCAAGTCACCAACTGGCTATTAGAATATAATAGTCCAGATGTGAGATGATGAGAACCTGCACTAAAGTAGTGACAGTGTCAGATGAGAGAAAGGAGTGTTTTTTTTTTTTAATAGTATTTATATATATATATTTGAAACATTTAATGTTACGACCTTGAATTTCAGATCCATTTCCTTCCTCCCTTGTCACCCATTCCTTCTTGGGAGATAAGTAATTCAGTATATGTTGTACATGTCTAGCTATGCAAAACATTATCATGGTAGATATATTGTACAAGGCTGCTTATAATTCCCTCCCACTCATCCCACCCCCCACCTGGTCCATTCCCTACATGATCCTGTCCCTCTTCTATAGTGGGTACTTCCAACCTCCCCTCACCCCAAGGATGCCCTCCCATCCATCATCCCTCCTCTCATCCCCCTTCCCCTATCCTGCTGCAGGTTGAGATATCCCATTTAGTATGTATGTCATTTTCTCCCTGAACCAAATTCAATGTGAATGTGGTTTTGCCTTTTTAGCCTTCCTTATTCTCCCCCTCCTTTGCAACCACTTCCCCTTGCTTCTTCTACATGGGATAGTTTACCCTACCCTGTCTCTCCCCATCTCCTCTTGCCACTTTCCTCTCACCTCATAATTTCATCCCTTGAGTATTCTCCCTTCCCAACAAATTCAACCTATGCCCTCTATCCATATATAACTGTAACCATATACACACACATTCACATATGTATTCATATGACCACACCCCCTTCTTCCATTATTTTCATAGTGAGAAAGATATCATCAGTCACAGTTATTGCTTTTCCATATAGGAATGTAAATAGTTCAACTTTGATAAGTTCCTTTTGATTTCTTTTCACTGATTACCTTCTCAGGCATCTCTTCCTTCTTGTGTCTGGATGTCAAATTTTCTATTCAACTCTGGTTTTTCCTCAAGAATGCTTGAAAGTCCTCTATTCCACTGAATGACCATATTTTCCCCTGAAACAAAATACTCAGTTTTGCTGGGTAGGTGACCCTTGGGTTCATTCCCAGCTCTTTTGCCCTCTGGAATATCATATTCCATGCCCTTCGATCCCTCAGTGTAGAAGCTGCCAGGTCCTGGGCTATTCTGATTGTGTTTCCACAATATTGAAATTGTTTCTTCCTGGCTGCTTGTAGTATTTTCTCCTTGATCTGGGGATTCTGGAACCTGGCTATAATATTCCTGGGAGTTTTCTTTTTGGGATCTTTTCAGGAGGTGATCTGTGGATTCTTTCAACCTCTATTTTGCCCTCTGGATCTAAAACATCAGGGCAGTTTTCCTTGAGAATTTCTTGAAGGGTGATTTCTAGGTTCTTTCTTTGATCATGGCTTTCAGGTAATCCAACAATTTTTAAATTGTCTCTCCTGGATCTATTTTCCAGGTCAGTGGTTTTTCCCATGAGATATCTCACATTGCCTTCTAATCTTTCATTTGTTTGGATCTGCTTAACAGCATCTTGATTTCTCATAAAGTCACTAGCTTCCATTTGCTCCAGTCTAACTCTGAAGGAATGAATCTCCTCAGTGAACTTTTGAGATTCTTTTTCCATCTGGCAAATTCGACTTTTTAAGGCATTCTTCTCCTCAATGCCCTTTTGGGCCTCCTTTGCCATTTGAGCTAGTCTATTTTTTAAGGTGTTGTTTTCCTCAGTCAGGCTGTTGACCCTCATTTCATACTTTTCCTGCATCCTTCTCATTTCTCTTTCTAATTTTTCCTCCACTTCTCTTATTTGATTTTTAAAGTCCTTCTTAAGGTCCTCTATGGCCTGCAACCCACTCATGTTTTCCCCTGGGGCTTTTGGAGCAGGACTTCTGACCTCACAGTCCTTTTCCCGCTCTATGCCCCCAAAATAGGAGTCTAGGGTTGCATTTTTCTGTTTCCTTTGCCTTGGCATGTTGCCACTTAATTGCTTGACTTTTGGGCTTGTTGCCACACTATGGCTTTAAGGCCAGATAGAGGAATTTTCGTCCCGAACGTGTGGGGGGCAACTTCAGTTTCTGGCAAGCTGTAAACCCACCCACAACTTCCACCCTAGATCACAATCCAGATCCAGGGAGGTTAAAGCAAGAGCGATTACCCCCCAAGACTGATCGCTGGATCTCCCCACGATTTGTAGGCTGGGAGCCGGAAATGCCTCTGAAAACTACACAGTGGCGTGTCTCCTCAGCAGCTTCTATCCCCCAGGGGAGGGAGCTGACGCATTCCCCAAATACAGGTCCCAAAGTCCATAGGACACTAACCTCTTACTTTGTCCTAGGCAAGTCTATGTTGATAATTCTGGCGTCTCCACAGTTCCTGGTGTTCTGGGGTTCCTCCAGCCGGCTGCTGGCCCTGCCGCCCTGGGGCTAAAACCTCGGCTCACGTGGACCTGGGCTCGGCTCGGCTCCTGCGCTCTGCGCGCTGCCGGCTCCCAGACCACTGCGCTGGTCCTTCCTGCAGGGTGCTGGGCTGTCCTCAGCGGGAGGTTAGCTTCTCTGTGTCGTTCTGTGGGTGCTGGGGCTCCAGAAGATTTTCAGGCTCCTTTTTTACATAGTTTGTGGAGAATCTGGGGGCAGAGAGGCTTGGACGAGCTGTTTCTACTCCGCCATCTTGGCTCCGCCCCCGAAAGGAGTGTTTTTGAGAAAAATCATAAAGGTAAAACTGATGGATGGACTTTGTCAACAGATTAGACACTAGAGTAAAAGACAGAGAGAAGTCAGGGATAACTTCTGGGTTATGAACTTGAGAGACTGAAGGAAATGGTTTTGCCATCTACAGTAATAGGTATGATAGGTTTGGGGGAGGGTTTATGGGGAAAGAGAATTGCTTGTGTTTTGGACACATTGAGTTGAATATGTGTACTGGACACCTAGTTTGAAATATCTGAAAAACAGCTAGAGATATAGGACTGGAGGTCAGCAGAAAGTTGCATGGGACATAGGTAGATTTGAGAGTCATTAGTAAAGAAATGATCATTAAAATCATGGTACCCAAACTAAGGATTTGAAGAGGTGAGGAGGAAGGGCATTTTAGGCATTGGGGAAAGCCAATGTAAAATGCACAGAGAGAAGGTGGGGTACTGCATATGAGCAACAGTAAGAAGGCAGTTTATCTATATTGTAAGATACATGAAAAGGAATAATGTATAACATGATGGGAAAGAGTGATTGCTTAGACACAGCTCATTGTCTAGATTTGAAGTGGCTCATCAGTAGATGGTCCACAGGGTGAGAAATTTTTTTTTCATCATGGTAACTCTCAAAATCTAGTGAATAATTAAAGGGACTGGTATTTACATTAGTGAAGAGAGTACATATATCTATGAAATCACAGGTCTTTCAAGTATTGAACTATTGTCTTAAATAAAAAGTCTTATTTATGGTTTTAATTCATTGATGGGCTGTCTTTGTTATCTTATAGACTTGCTCCCTTATAAAGATCCTTTAGTTCATCACTGCAGATAACTGTCAACTAATACAGATCACAGTTCCTTCCACAGAGTCGTAAAAGGTCCTTGTGAATTTCTATGACAAAAGTTATAATAATTATATGGGGCCACCATTCTGATAAATGAACTTTTCCAAAAAGTCAGGCTGGTGCTTGAATGTATATTCTATTGCTGGATTACATGTATAAAACACATATTTCAAATCATTAATTATAGGAGAAACTTTGACAATATATGTGTATGTTACATATATATTTGTGAATATATGTAGTTGAATATGTATATTCATATACCACAGCCACCTTCCTTACTTAAGATGCTTCCCTCAGACTTTTAAGAAAACCTACGATAAGCTTAGGAAATGTTCATTGATATTAAAAATCCTAAACCTACCTTAGGAAGGCCCAAATGAACTTTATTCATTCATTCATTCCTTCAATAATATATTTGCAAAGCATTCCCTGTTAGAACATCTACCACATCACTGATTTTCTGTAAGAGTTTCAAATGAAAATTCAGAGATTATCATTAAATATAACAGCAAAGGCATTAGTGCAAATATATTAATCTTCTGTTTTCTTGTCTCTACTGTGCAAATTGATAAATATTGGAAACTTGATTAATTAAATGCTTAAGCACTGGAAAGTAAGTACTATATGTGCAACTAAATCATCCCTCCAGCCTCTAATTCTATTAAATAAATACTAAGTACTATAAAAAATTAAGAGTAAAAGCCTGTAGAGTAACATCAATAATATAAATTCATTATTAAAAACACACTAAATCTTATGACTATGTATAGGCCTTGTTTTTTTTCTTGATTTCATATATTTAGTCAAGCAAACAAATTATTTGGGCAAACCATTATGTCAGAAAATTAAACTGGGGTTTGTATTTGACAAGCTATGTTTGTATTGCATGTAAAAAATAAACTTTTGGAATATATTTTTTTCAGCACTATAGTCAGGTTCTGGGTTTCAGAGCCCACATTCATAAGCAAGCACTAAAAATAAAGGAAAACCAATAGACCTCTTGAACTAAAATAATATATTTCATCAAAATGATTACAAAGATTTCTTAACCACTTGATCAAAATTCAGACAAATAAATAAGGTAATCGACCATTGAAAGAGTTGTTGAATTCTCCTTGAAATGTCATTCAGGAAAAACATTTAGAATGTCATTTTCTATGAGCTTCCATTTTACAGATAGGGAAACTATACCCTAAAAAGTTGAAATGGCTAGCCCTCAAATCATTTTGTTACTGACAGATCAAACTAGCATTAGAACTAGAACCAACAGTTTTCAGATTACTGATTTATTGTTCTTTCCACTGCATCAGTAGCCTTGTCACATTTTAGTATAGGAGAAAACAAAGGAATAACAGATTATATGAACTCAGACCTGTGATTTCTTTAGTTCAATGAACTCTCAATGAGGCAATGCCTTTTACCAAGTTAGATTGACCAACATTCTGTAATTTATAATCTTACAGAGTTGTCTCAGGCACAAAGAGGTTTAAAAAAATTCCCGGGGCAGCTAGGTGGCACAGTGAATAGAGTACTGGCCCTGGTGTCAGGAGCACCTAAGTTCAAATTTGACCCCAGACACTTGACAGTTACTAGCTGTGTGACCTTGGGCAAGTTACTTAATCCCAATTGCCTTGTGTTCCACTCTAAATTTTTTTTTTAATAAAAAAAAAAAATTCCCAGGGGTCAAACAGCCAATATGTATGAGAAGTTGTGCTTGAACCTAAGTCTTCATGACTCTGAACCTGCCAGACTAGCCCTTTAATCACATTACCTCTCAGAAAACATTATTATTGGGAGGAGGGATAAGCATGACTTCCTGACACATGCTTGAAATGGCCTTCTACTAGCCAAAGACTATTCTACACTATCCCCTAGACTTAGACTTTTGCTTCAGCTTAAGAAAGTCTCGAACTTGGGCACCTAAAGTCCTAACACTATCTAAGGCCCTCAAAAGAAAATACAAATTAACTTCATTTCATTTATTCATTCTTTCAATAAACATTTTTTTCACTGCCTACTAGTTATAAGGCATGGTGCTAAAGACTGTAGATATAAAAATAAATATGACTTAAGTCCAGGTCTTAAAGAATTTAGAATCTAATGAAGATGAAGGCATATACAAAAATGACTATGTTTTACAAGAAAGTTAAATGATTGTAAAAAAGAGATCCAGGTAAAGTACTTTAAAATATTTCAGGAGAGACAGCACTGATCTAGGAGAATTGTTGTGTTATCAAGAAAGAATTCATGGAAGAGGTGACATCTAATCTGAGTTGTAAATAAAAGGAACGACTTCAACAGATGGAGATTGGAGGGAAAGGTAGTCCATTCCTGGAATAAGGAACAAAATAGGTAAAAGCACAGAGAGATAGCTAGGCCAAAAAAAGGAATATATAGCAGCCTCAATTAGCTGCATTACAGCATATAGAATATAGAATACATGTAGAGTAGTATGAGATAAATCTGGACAAGTAGGGAGGTTAGAACATCGTTGTGGAGGGTTTTGAAAGCCAGAATCAACAATTTATAATTTATTCTGTAAACAATGATGAGACACTAAAGGTTTTGCAGAGTAATGGCATGATCATAATGGTACATTAGGAAAATTACCCAGGTAGTGATAAGGAAGATTGAATAGAACTGAAGGACTAAAGGAAAGCCTAACTTGAAAGCTATTACAATAGTGCATTTAAGAATTGATGAGAAAAACATTAACATTCCTCAAATCTGTAACAAAAAGATAAAATTATAGAAATACTTTATAAAGTTTAAAATTCTATATCAATTTGAGTTAGTAATGCCCCTAACTATACTCTATAATAGACAAAGACCTATACAATAAACTAGTGCTATGGCTATATTTACTTTCAATCATTCTCTTGTACACAATATCCTACTCTCCTTGAATCTTCCATTGAAAATTTATTCTTTTGCTAATTTTTAAAAATGTCAGGGTAGGGCCAAGATAGTGAGTGAAAGCAGGAACTCACCTGACCTCTGCAACAAACTCCATCAAATATCTCCAAAATGTTAATCTGAACAAATTCTAGAGCAACAGAATCCACAAAAACACAAAGTGTGGCAAATTCCTAGGCCAAGACAACCTGGGACATTGCCAGGAAGGATCTGTTGCACCAGACTGGGAGAGGAACACAGTATGGCAAATAAACTGCACCAGCACAGACCCAACCATGGCAAAGTTGGAGCAGACCTCAGTGGACTGCAACACTTGCAGCAGTGGTGATTCCCAGACCTCTCAGGACAGGAGGGGGGCCTCTCAGGACTGGATGAGAGAGAAGCATAGTCCTGTACAGGGCCTGTGACAGAAGCAGCAGTTATTCCTGGGGCTATCAGCCCACAAACTGAATGTTTGAAAATCACCTATTTAAATTTCCAGGAGCCAAGATGGTGGAGTAAACATTAAGTCATTTCTTGCCCTCCCTAGTTGACCTTGAAAAACCCAGAGAATAGTATCACAGGAAAAATCCTGGAATGGTGGAACCAGTAGAAAGACAGGGTACAGCAGTCTTTTATCTTGGGAGGCTAGAGGGATTAAAATGAAAGGTCTGTCTTGCTGTGGCTGAAGGGGACCAGTTCAGAATGGGAGGTGTCTCAGCAATCCAGAAGCAAGTCCCACCTCAGTGGACCTACAGGCGATCCTAAGCCACAGAGTGAAGAAGCAGGGAAGTGCCAACACCAGACACACACCAGCAGCAGCTCCAGCTCAGCACCAGGTAAACTACCAGACCACTACAACATCCAACTGCCAGCACCTGAGGCCGCAGCACAGAAAACCAGTAACCAGACCACTAGTCCTCAGCACAAGAAGTCTAGGACAGTGCCACCTGGGCCCCAGAAGGAGAGATCAAATTTAAAAGCCAGAAAAAAAAGCAAACAACATGAGCAAGAACAAAAAAATTATCAATGACAATAAAGAAATATCTTGGTGACAGGGAAGATCAAAACACAAATTTAAGAAAGTACAATATGGTCAATATACTGATATCTGAAACATCAAAGGAGAATAGGAACTGGTCTCAAGCCCAAAAAGCTTTCTTGTAAGATCTCAATAAGGATTTTAAAAGTCAAATAAGAGAGGTAGAAGAAAAAAATTTAAATACAATTGACAAAATGGGGGTGGGGTGAAAGTACACTGAAGAAAACAACTCATTAAAAAGTTGAATTGGCCAAATGGAAAAGGAGATGCACAAAAGCTAACAAGAAAATGATTCCTTAAAAATTAGAATTGGGTAAGTGGAAGCTAATGACTCTATGAGATATCAAGAATCAGTCAAACAAAATCAAAAGAATGAAAACCAGAAGAAAACAAAATACCTCATTAAAAAAAAACTGACCTGGAAAATAGATTCAGGAGAGATAATTTAAGAATCATTGGTCTACCTGAAACCCATGATGAAAAAAGAACCTGGACAGCATCTTTCAAGAAATCATTAAGGAAAACTGCTCCAAGGTCCTAGAACCAGAGGGTAAAATACTCATTAAAAGAATCCACCAATCACGTCCTGAAAGAAATTGAAAATGCCCAGGAATATTGTAGCCAAATTCCAGAAATTTCAGATCAAGGAGAAAATACTGCAAGGAGTCAGAAAAAAATTCAAATATTGTGGAACCATAGTTATACAGGACTTTTCAGCTTCTACATTAAAAGATTGGGGGGAGAGGGGACTTGGAATATGGTATTCCCAAAGACAAAGGAGCTCAGAGTACAACCAAGGATCAACCACCCAGTGAAATTGAACATGATGTTTCAGGGGAGGAGATGGACATTCAATGAAATAGGTAACTTCCAGACTGTCTTGATGAAAAGACTAGAGCTCATCAGAAATTTTGATTTTCAAATACAAGACTAAATAGAGGCAAAAAAAGTTAAACAGAAAGGGGGCATATTATTCAATAAATATAAGGTATTTACATCCCTACATGGGAATACAATACAACTCTTTAGATATGTATCTATTATATAGAAGGAAATACATAGACATAGGAGGTGGATTTAAGTTGATTTTGATGTAATGATAAAAAAAAAACCTAATTAAGTGCTGAAAAAAATGTAATGGGAGAAGACAAAAAGAGGCAGAAAAAGGTGAATTAAATCACATGAAGAGGAACAGGTAGTAAGGGAAAAAGAAAAAAAAAACAATACCCATTCCTATTAAAAAAAACACTAGAGAGCATAAGAATAAATGAATTCCTTAATATAAGTATCGTCTACCAAAAACCATCAGCAAGTATTATATGTAATGTAAGCTAGAAGCATTTCCAATAAGGGGGGGGGGGCAGTGAAACAAGGATGTCCACTATTAACATTTTTATTCAATATGGTATTAGAAACATTAAATTTAGCAATAAGAGAAAGAAAAGAAATTGAAGGAATTAGAATAGGCAAAGAAGAAACAAAAATATCTCTCTGCAGAAGATATGAAGGTATACTTAGAGAATCCTAGAGAATAGGGTAAAAAAAAAACTAATTGAAATAATGAGTAGCATTGGCACAGTTGCAGGATATAAAATAAACCCACATAAATCCTCAGCATTCCTGTATATCTCTAATGAAACTCAACAGCAAGAGAAAGAAAGAGAAATTCCATTTAAAGTCAATGCAGACATAATAAAATATTTGGGAATCTACCTGCTAAAATAAACCCAGGAATTATATGAACATAATTGCAAAGCAATTTTCATGCATATAAAGTAAGATCTAAATAATTGAAAAACCATCAGTTGCTCATAGGTAAACCAAGTAAATATAATAAAAATGACAATTCTACCTAAATTAATTTACTTATTTGGTGCCATACCAATCAAAGTACCAGAATTATTTTATAGAGGGAGAAAAATGATAATAAAATTCATCTGGAAGAATAAAAGGTACCGAATATCTAGGAAATTTATGAAAAGAAATGCTAGGAAAAGTGGCCATGCCACACCAGATCTTAAACTGTATTATAAAGCAGCATTCACCAAAACTACTTTTTACTGGCTAGGAAATAGAGTAATAGGGGCAACTAGATGGCTCAGTGAATGGAGTACTGGCCCTGGAGTCAGGAGAACAAGAGTTCAAATCTGGCCTCAGACACTTAACACTTACTAGCTGTGTGACCTTGGCCAAGTCACTTAACCCCAATTGCTCTCCCTTTCCAAAAAAAAAAAAAAAAAGAAATAGAGTGATGGATCAGTGGAATGGGTTAGGTACACAAGACACAGTAGAGAATGACTATAGTAATTTAATGTTTGATGAACCCAAAGACTCCAGTTTCTGGGATAAGAATTCACTATTTGACAAAAACTCCTGGGAAAACTGGAAAATAGTATAGAAGAAAACGGGCATAAATCACTATCTTATACCATATACCAAAGTAAAGTCCAAATGGTTATATGATTTAGATATAAGGGCTGATACCATAAGCAAACTGGGAGAACAAGGAATAGTTTACCTGTCATATGGAGAAGGGAAGAATTTTTGACCAAATGATAGATAGACAACATTATGAAATGCAAAATGAATAATTTTGATTATATTCAATTAATGTTTTTATGCAAAGCCAATGCAACCAAGATTAGGAGGGAAGCAGAAAACTGGAAAAGAATTTTTACAACCAATTTGTCTGATATAGATCTCATCTCTAAACTATATAGAGAACTGAGTAAAATTCATAAGACTACAAGTCATTCCCCAATTGATAAAAGGTCAAAGGATATAAACAGGCAGTTTCCAGAGGAAGAAATTAAAACTATCTATAGTCATATTAAAAAATGGTCTGTCACTACTGATTAGAGAAATGCATATCAAAACGATTCTGAGGTACAATATCATACTTATCGTATTGAATTAATTGACAAAACAGAAAAATGATAAATTTTGGAGAATGTATGAGAAAACTGGAACACTAATACATTGTAGGTGGAGTTGTGACCTGATCCAATCAATTTTGAACTATGACCAAAGGGCTATAAAAATGTGCATTACCCTTTGACACTGCAATAACATTTCTAAGACTATATCCCAAAGAGATCATAAAAATGGGAAAAGAACCTACATGTACAAAATATTTTAGCAGCTTTTTTTGTGGTGGCATAGAACTGGAAATTCAGGGGATGCCCATCAATTAGGGAATGACTGAACAAGTTATGGTGTATGAATGCCATGGAATACTATTGTTCTATAAGAAATGATGCAATCTTCAGAAAAACCTGGAAAAACTTATATGGACTAATTCTGAGTGAGGGGAGTAGAACCAAAAGAACATTGTACATTGTTACAGCCTCGCTGAGTGATGACTAACTTTGATAGACTTGGCTCTTCTTAGCAATGCCAGGGTCGAAGACAACTCCAAAAGGTTCATGATGTAAAATGCTATTCACATCCAGAGAAAGAATTATGGAATCTGAATGTAGATCGAAGCATACTATTCTCTCTCTTTATTTATTTTGTTTTGTTTCTTCTTTCTCGTGGTTCATTCTATTGGTTAAAATTCTTCTTTGCAACATGACTAATGTGAAAATTTGATTAATGTGAATGTATATGTAGAGTCTATATCAGATTGAAAACCATTTTGTGGAGGAAGGATGAGAAAATTTGGAACTCAAAAGCTTGTGGATGTGAATATTGCAAACTCAAAATAAATAAATAAATAAAATTTTAAAAAATTAAAAGATAAGAAAAATAATTCATTAGATATGCCCTCTTCTAGGCAAGGGAAAATGGTTACAATGGGAAGAACAGGATGGCAAAAGGGAATGGATCAACCTTATTCTCATTGAATTTGGCTTAGGGAGGGAGTGACATACACACTAAATAGGGTATCTCACCCAACAGGAGAGTAGGGCGAAGGGGATGAAGGGGGGCAGGATAGAAGGGAAGACAGGCTGGGGGGGGGGAGGGAAGTTGGAAGCACCCATTTTTGTAGAGGTATAGGATCAAAGTAGAGAATAGAATAAGTGGGAGGTGGGATAGGAGGGAGGGAAATATAGTCAGTCTTTTATAATATATCCACTATGGAAATGATTTGCATAGCTACATATGTACAACCTATATTGAATTGTTTATCTTCCCAGTAAGGGTGGGTGACAAGGGAGGAAGGGAATGAGTCTGGAATTCAAAATTTTTAAATCAAATATTGAAATATATATATATATATATATATATATATCCACATATGCTATTATTAGTATTATTTTACATGTAACTGGGAAATAAGATATACAGGCACTGGGGTATAGAGATCCACCATGCCCTACTGGAAATTCAGAGGGGATATTGGGGAAGATATGGGAGACAGCAGATTGGAGGAAGGGATATCCAGTGGGATCACTATGTTGGGGTGGTGGGTAGGGGGAAAATGGGGAGAAAATTTGTAACTCAAAATCTTACAGAAAATTTTTTTTAATTTTGAAAAAAGAAAAAAAAGAATTTGTTTTTAAATGTGCCCTCTTCTGACATGTTACTTCATGTATTTTTATTTAATTTTCTATGTGCTGCCCCTCTGTGAAAAATAAGCTTTTTAAAGACAGGAAATTTTTGTCTCTGCATCCCCAATAGCTGGAGCATAATAGACAAGATAAATGCTTGTTTAAGTGAATTGTATGTATGTGTTTATATAAGCTGAACTGTATACAAACATGGAAGAGTGGTGAAGTGACTTCACTTGAAATTTACTGTCATGAAAACTGTTCAAAATATAGGAAAACCCATACAAAAAGTTTGATGTAGAAATACATTCAGGATGTATATATGTGTGTGTGTATTTATATGCACACAGAGATGCAAATATATAAGAATAAGAGAATAAGAAAGAGGGCAGGTTCAGGGAGGGATGATTCATAAGCAACACAAATCTTAAACTTGGAGAAGGGATGGTAAAAAAAAAAAAAAGGTTACTAGGAGGGGAAATGAAAGGTAACAACTTCAAATAAACAGGAAAAGGCACATAAAGATGAAATATTTTATATACATTTATATAGAGAGAACAGAGGGAAGCAAATACTTAACTATCATAGCAGTAAATGTAAATGGCATGAATTCATACATAAAACTGAACAGGTTAGAAGAATGCATTAGAACAGAATATCAAATAACATGTTATTCACAACAAACATGCCACCAGCAGCATCTTTCTACCCTGTATTCAGGATGTTAAATCAATACTACCATTGGTACTAGCAGAGACATGGCTTTGATTACAATCTTTGTAACTTCCCAGGCTGTCTCTCTTGTTCATTGCTGGCTACATTTTTTATGGTCTTTCTCCCTATGAGAATGTGAAATCAGGGACAGTAAAATTTTAATATTTCTGGTCCTGGGACCTAGTACTATTTCTGGAATGTAGATGGCTTTTAATGATTCCTTTTAAAAACAAATCATTCAAGGGGCAGAGGCAAGATGTCAGAGTAAAAGCAGGAACTTGCTTGAACTCATGCCTTATCCACCTCCAATACCTGTAAAAAATGACTCTAAACAAATTTTAGAGCTACAGAAGCCAGAAAATGACAGAGTGAAATATACCTCCAGCTGTAGTCAGCCTGGCAAGCTGAAAGGAAGGGTCTAGCATACCAAGTTGGGAGTTTAGCACAGTCCTATGTGGGTCATGCCAGCATAGACTGGTTGCATAGACTGACCAGAGTAGATCTCAGGGGACTGAATCACAGACAGCTGTGGTGATTTCCAGATCTCTCAACCCAAAAACACCAAAGAGAAACTAAAAGGTCAGTGTAGAAACTCTGTTGGACCTCTGAGAGAAGACTGTGGTCTGGTCCCTGACTCCAGGGTGGCAGTAGCAGCAACTGTGGGAGCTGGGCTACGGCTTCCAGAGCTCCAGGCCCACAGATTGTGAGGGAATCAAGCAACTGACCAGAGAAAAATAGCAGGAATCACTTTGTTGGCATTGAGGCAAGATTCTCTTGCTTTGCCTTGCTTGGATCTGGGTTGCAGTCTTGGGTGGCAGTCATGGGGTGAGGAGGAATGCTTCTGTGGCAGAGCTTGTTGAAGATGTGGAAAGGCAGTCCTCCTCACAGTTATGAGGACAGGTGCCTAGAAGTAACTCTGGAAACAGCTGCACAAAACCCCAGAAATTTGAAAGATAGCACTCTCCACTCTGGAAGCAGAGTTCTAATGTGGCAAAGAGCTCAAAAGTCAAGTAATTAGCTGGCAAAACTGGCAAACAGAGGATGCAAAATCAGATTATAGAATCATTCTTTGGTGACAAAGAAGATCAAAACATAGAACCAGGGATGACAAGGGCGGAGTCAAGATGGTGGAGTAGAAACAGCACTCTTGGAGCTTTCGCCCACCCCACTTCAAAATTATGTAAAAGGGGAACTCTGAACGATATTTGGAGCTCCAGAACTCACAAAATGACACAGAGAAGCTAACCCCCTGCTGAGGACAGCCCAGCAGCCCACCAGGGAGTGGCCAGCACAGCACTCTGGGAGCTGAGCCCAGGGCAGCTGGACAAGCAGCTGTCTGGAGGGACCCCAGAATACCAGCAGCTGTGGCGTTTCCAGAATTATCAACACATAGATGCCTAGGACAAAGTGAGAGGTCAGTGTGCTATGGGCTTTGGGACTGGTTGGGAGATTGAGTGGCCTCTTTCCCCTGAGGGCGAGAAGCCACTGAGGAGCAGGCCCAGCTTGAGCCACATTGCCATGTTGAAGCTTCAGCTTCTGGCCTGCGAACTGTAGGGGGATCCGGGGATCAGTCTGGGGGGAATCACTCCTGCTTTACCCTTCTTGGATTGGGATTGAGGTCTGGGGTGGAGGTTTGGGGGGAGGGTGTGACCAACTTGCCAGAGCATGTGGAGGATTCAGAGAGGCCACCCAACTAATACCTCCAGAATTTGGGAAGACCCCAGAATTTGGGACGGAAGCTCCCCTGGCTGGTGGCAGAGTCTTACTGTGGCAACAAGCCCAAAAGTCAAGTAATTGAGTGTCAACATGCCTAGGCGAAGGAAACAAAATAAACAGAAAAATTCAACATTAGACTCCTATTTTGGGGGCAAAGAAGATCGAAGCATGGAACAGAAGGACTGTGAGGTCAAAAATCCTGCACCAAAAGCCCCAAATGAAAATACAAGCTGGTTACAGGCCATAGAGGACCTTAAGAAGCAGATAAGAGAAGTGGGGGAAAATTGGGTACAAAAATGAGAAAGATGCAACAGAAGTATGAAATGAGAGTCAACAGCCTACTGAGGAAAATAACACCTTAAAAAATAGACTAACTCAAATGGCAAAAGAGGCTCAAAAAGCCAATGAGGAGAAGAATGCCTTAAAAAGCCAACTTTGCCAGATGAAAAAAGAATCTCAAAAGCTCACTGAGGAGAACCATTCCTTCAGAATGAGACTGGAGCAAATGGAAGCTAGTGACTTTATGAGAAATCAAGTGGAACTATTTACATTCCTACCTGGAAAAACGATAACTGTAACTAATGAAACTCTTCTCAGTATGAAAATAGTTGAAGAAGGGTATATGGGCATAGGAATACATATGTGAATGTATGTATATATGTTTACAGGTATACATAAATAGAGGGCACAGGTTGAATTTAATAGGAAGGGATGATACTTAAAAGGTGAAATTAAGAGGTGAGAGAGGAATATAATGAGAGGAGATGGGGAGAGACAGAATGGGGTGAACTATCTCATATAGAAGAAGCAAAGGAAAATGGTTACAAGGGAGGGGAAGAACAGGAAGGCAAAAAGGCAAAACCCTATCCTCATTGAATTTGGATCAGGGAGAGAATGACATACATACTAAATAGGGTTTCTCACCTTACAGGAGAGTAGGGGAGAAGGGGATGAGTGGGGGGTCAATGGAAGGGAGAGCAGGCTTGGGGAGGGTTGGAAGGGCCCACTTTTGAAAAGGGACAGGACCAAAGTGGGGAGTGGACCGGGTGGGAGGTGGGATAGGAGGGAGAGAAATATAGTCATTCTCTTACAATATAATTACTTTGGTAATGTTTTGCATAGCTACACATGTACATTATATACTGAGTTGCTTATCTTCCATTTAAAACCAAATTAAAAAATAAAAACAATGATTAATACTATTGTGCATATAATTGGGTGATAAGATATGCAGGCATTGGGGCATGGAGATTCACCTTGCCCTACTGGAAAAGTCAAAGAGGGTATGGGAGAAGAGATAGGAGACAGCAGATTGGATGAGGGGATATCCAGTGGGACTGCTATTCTGGGGTTGTGGGTAGGGGAAAAATGGGGAAAAATTGTAACTCAAAATATGATGGATATGAATGATGTAAACCAGAAGTTAATAACACATTTAAAAAAAAAAACATAGAACCAGAAGAAAACAACAAAGTCAAAACTCCTGTTATCAATAGCCTCCATGAAAAATATTAATTGGTCACAGACTAAGAAAGAACTCAAGAAGGATTTTGAAAATCACGTAAGAGAAGTAGAACAATTGGGAAGAGAAATTAAAGTGATGCAAGAAAATAATGAAAAATGAGTCAATTGGTTGCTAAAGGAGACCCCCCAAAATACTGAAGAAAATAACACCTTAAAAACCAGACTAACTCAAATGGAAAAAGAGCTCAAAAAAGTCAATGAGGAGAATATCTTTAAAAGTAAAATTGGCCAAATGGAAAAGGAAGTCCAAAAGCTCACTGAAGAAAATAATTCCTTTAGAATTAAAATGGAGCAAATGGCATGTAATGACTTTGTGAGAAATCAAGGTGTTATAAAACAGATCCAAAAGAATGAAAAAAATGGAAAAAAAATGCAAAATATCTCATTGGAAACACCAGTGACCTAGAAAATAGATGCAGGAGAGATCATTTAAAAGTTATTGGAATACCTGAAAGCAATGATCAAAACAAAACAAAACCAAAAAAAAAAAAAAGCCTAGACATAATCTTTCGAGAAATTATTAAGAAGAACTTCCCTATATTCTAGAACCAGTAAGTTAAATACAAATGGAAAGAATCCAGCAATTCCCTCTTGAAAAAGATACCAAAAAGGAAACTCATAGGACTGTTATAGCCAAATTCCAGTGTTCCCAGGTTAAAGAGAAATATTTCAAGCAGTCAGGAGGAAACAAAATGAGTATTGTGGAAACACAATCAGGATAACACAGGATCTAGCAGCTTCTACATTAAGGGATTGATGGCTTAGAATATATTCTGGAGGTCAAAGAAGCTAGGAATAAAACCAAGAATCACCTACCCAGCAAAATTCAACATAATACCTCAAAGGAAAAGATGGATATTCAATGATATCATGCATTCTTGATCAAAAGACAACAGCTGAACAGAAAATATGACTTTCAAAAACAAATCATTCATTCATGCCTTCCTCTTGGAGGTTTCCTGTGTTCTGGTATCTTTGTAACCACTGATTCTAAAACTTTACATGGTCCCAGTAATTCTGTTTATAACTCTATCTGATGTATGGCTTTGTATGTAGTAGGAACCTAAGTAACGTTAATCCAACTAAACTAATACACACACATATATAAAATACATTATATATAATACATCATATATAATATATATGCATATACATACATACATACACATATATATCACATATAGGATAATAGGGAAACCTGGGAAAAATTTTTTAAATTGCTAGAGAATTACATCTGCTAATACTAAAACTTCCGAGATAATTTGCCTCACATTCGGCAGTCAATTCAGACAGACAAACAGCTATACAAATTTTAAACTGAATTCCCAGAAATTTCAATAATCTGCCTGGCCAACGCATGTGGTTATTTTGGTAATGGCAAAACTAGAATACAATGTGTGGGATACTCAGTTCTCAGTCATTTTTCCAGGAAGACAATATAGAAATTTAGGAGATTTTCTTTTAATATATAGTTTGTAGTGTGGCAAACTTTGAGTTTGACATATTGGAAAAGAGTGCCGGGGCGAAAAAGGTGATAACGTTGAGTGGTTGGGCAAAAGGAAGAGAGTAGCAGGAGAGAATGAAGAAATGTAATGAAAAATGAATAAAGTAGAAATCAATATGATAAAGGGAATCAATTGGATGTAGAAAGGTAGAATGCAATTTTAGACTCAGAAAATAAAATAAATGAGAAGAGGTCAGATGCAATGTTAGATAAGAGAAAGAGGAATAGAAGGTTGGGGAATTTTTATTCCAAATCTGACATTAAAAATTGACTCATCCTTTACTTCACAGTCTTAAGAAAAACAAGCTTCAGTTTTAAAACTGACAACTTGGATGGTTGTAGAGTTTAGGAAGGATGATGTTACAAATATTTGTAAGAAATCAAAATTGACTTTCAAAGCTTAAGAGACTCAAATTTCAAAGGCAAAATACCCTAGAAAAATTCCATTTTCACCCTAGTGAAATCTTAAACGTGAAGTGAAATTTACCTTTTAAACTTAAATGCTTATCCAGTACTACTTTAACATCTGAATATCATTTAGCAAAAATATAAGTAGCTATTGATTTTTTTTCAACATTTCATTTTTTTCTTAAGTTATGACTCATCTCAGTAGCCTCATAGAACCTCAGAACTCTCAGAACCTCATAGTTCTTGGCTTGAAATAATTAGCTTGTAATATTCCTTGGGACAGTGAGTTTTAACACTACTTAAATAAAAGGAAATTGGTACACAAGAGTCATTAATCTCTCTCTTCTGAACACTAGAACTCTATCTCCAACTAACAAGTTGTCTCTACCTAGAATCTCACTGAGCTCATTATTTTACACTCTAAATCTGCTTTTGATGACTTCCCTAGTTTTTGTCTATAATACAACCTCTCACCCTGTCTCCACATTTATAATTTGGGGATTTTTTCTATTCCCTCATTTGGTATTCTGTTCAGTTACCAAATTTTGTTGATTCTATCTTTGTAGCACCTCTCTCTTCTCTCCCTTCCTATCTCTTGTCACTATTAATATCCTAATTGAGGCCCTTTTGCTCTGCTGCAATAGTCACCCAGGGTAGCCAAAGTGGCTATTGAAGTAGCATAAGTGCTCCTATTCATTCTCCCCCAACATTGTATACTTCCGATCACTAACAGAAAGATTTCCCTTGTGCAAAGATTGAGTTATTCTATTCTGAAAAATATTCAGTAATTCCATTTGCCTACTGAGTGAAGTCCAAATACAGTTAATAAGTATATAAGACTCTCTAAAACCTTGTACCACATTGTAAAGCCAAGTACAAGCAGCTTTCCAAAGGACTGCTTCTGTGAACAGTTTTAAGGTTCTGATCACATAGTATAGTAAACTCTATATTTATTCAGCTGTACACTAAAGCAAAACATTCCCAGAAACCAAAATACAGCATTTATAATGTCATAACATAACATCATTAAAGTGGCCACATAATTTTCACCAAAGTAGCCACATTGTCTTAAGCAAAAATATCATTCAGAAAATCTGTTGCAGTTTAAACCCAGCAATGCCAAAAACTATTGAGGTTTCATGATGTGTTGTGGTGGAACAGTCTCAAAGAATTCAGAGTCAGACCACCTCTAATCCAAGCATAGGCATTTATTGAGATTGACAACTTTCATGAAGTGGGCTAAATTCCAAGTGGAACCAGCAACTTCAGAGAAAGCAAGATGGATTTTTATAAGGTAAAGATGCAATTACACAACAGACATTTACATAGAATAGAGGAATATCATTAATATTAAAAAGATAGGAGGAGTTTGTTAAGGGATTATATAATGGAGGAGGGGTCCCATCTATGGTTTGGTGGTTAAACGTTCTGGTCATTCTGCCCTCCAACTGGCTGGCTATTGTGGTCCTGTCTTGGGCTAGATGGATGATGTGATTGTGATTAAATACAATAACACACCTATTTCTGTGGGAATGGGTCTGGGGGCAGTGACCAGGTAGAGGCAGTAGCTAGGTTCCCATCATATGGACACACTGGCTCTTTCTGTGGGAACTAAGATTTCAGGGACATACCTGTTGTTCCAGTGAGCAGTGAGGCATAAACAAAGTTAGGACATTGGTTGGGGGGGGGGGGTGTAGGTAGGTGCAGTGGGCCTGCTGTTCACTAGGACCAGGCCTATAATGAAGTTTGAATATTGGGACTGGGGGCAGCTTTATTAGGATTCCATCAAGTCCTTAACTCAATCATCCTTAAAGAGCAAGTCTCCTTAAGGGACACAAAGTGCAAATCTCAGAGTTCTCCACCTCTAGGTCACATTGTCTTAATTTCTCAGTCAAAGTCTTCTTTCTTATTGACTAGAGATTAGTTTCCAATCATCCTTAACTCAATCATCGTTAAGAGGTACAAGGTACAGAGTACAAAGTTCTCCCACCCCTAGGCCACAGTAAATCATGATCTTTTCAGTCAGCACTAAGTACCCAAGGAGAGGTCTTTTCATCTTGACTTGAGGCTGGCTCCCAAATTCCATGGTTCCTCTTCCATGAGTCCAGTTCCTGCCTGAATCTATCCAGTTGTTCCCTGGATTCACAGATAGGTAGCTCTCAGCTCTTGGTTCAGCTCTTTAACCAGTTCCATATTGAAGCTCACAATGTCCAGTCCACCTCAAGTCCTTCACAGTTTCTGTTTCTAGGAAAACAAAGCTTAACAGAGCCAAAACAGCATGCATTCACATTGCCAGCACCATCAGCAATTCACTTTCTGCCTGTGAAATCAACACAGACCCAAAAAAATGTCTGAGAAATTTGTGTTCTGGCCTGAGTGCCTGGCTTCCACAAGCAATCCCCATCTCAGTTCTGCTATATCCCAGCCTGTGCTTCTACTTTTATATGGTCATTAGCCCCTCCCTGTTCCACCCTTTCCTGTTGCATCAACAAGTTCCTCCCACTGTGGGTTTTACAAATTCTGTTTCTTAACAAAGACTTGATATAATCATGGGCAAGGCTCAAAAGAAACTTGAACTGAAACAAGGTGCTAAGTACTTCTTTGCCTGCCATTACAAACTCCTCTTTTGAACTGTATCATTCACTACTGCTAGTGGTGTGCTGGAGCTGGCTCAAAGCTACTCATTATTATTATTTTTTATTATTAAATTATTAAATTTATTATTAATTATTAAATTTGTAATGAGAGCATTTATACCTTAGAAATCAGCAAATGCTACAACTCAAGGCTTGATTTACTATTTTTGTTGGTTCCTAGACATAAGTGGATGCAGAAAATGTTGATAATACAGATTATATTTGGAAGTATGTCAAACAAAGTTTTTTTGAGAAAGACCTGATTTTTAAACATTTACCAGCATGTTCCTGGTTACTCCCTTCTACAATCACAGCATTCCAATCAAAATGAATTACTCTTGACCTCCCAAAACATTCACTACATTCTACCACCTCTCTGTCATTGTTCAACTGTTCCCTATGCCTAAATGCCTTTTTTTTTTCATTTCACATACTGGATTCTTACCCATTATTTGAAACCCAACTCAAACAATATGTCCTTCAGGAAGATTCCTCTGATCCTCTTTACTCATGCCGGTCTTAACTTGTAGACCTCATGTAATACTCTGTGTTGCAATTCTGTGATGCATTATAAATATAATATTGTATATATAACTGTAATATCATGTAAAAAGTGAACTCCTTGAGGGAAGAGACCTTATTTTATCTAAACAGTATCTCCTTAAGCACTTAGCACTTTAAAATTGCCATTGGCTTTGAAGAACTTTTCTACTCTGAAGTAATGTACAAGCACAATGAAAACACAGAATATATCTAATTATGTGTTTTACTACACCATATATTAACTACACTATGTTAACTAACAGGTCCAGGGCTATTTCAGAGCTACCTTGGGTCAATTGCTAAACCTTCAGGGTGGGCATTATACATTAGATATAGGGGTTGAGGGACAGGTAGGTGATACAGTGATTAAAACACCAGCCCTGGTGTCAGGAGGACTTGAGTTCAAATCTGACTTCAAGCACTTACTAGCTGTGTGATCCTTAGCAAGTCACTTAATTCTGATTGCCTCTAAATTAAAATGAAAGAAAAGAAGAAATAGAGGTTAACTCCATGGTGTTGATTATTTACAGTTAAACTAAAAAACATGATGAAAAATATTAATATTATAAATTAAAGTTAAAGTATGCTATTCATCTTTTATTTCAGAGATCCAATTGTTAAACATTTAGGAACATACCCTGACCTAACTCTATCAATCACTTACCAAGTGCTCACTATGAGTGCGCAACTGGGCACCAGGAATACAATAAACAATCCCTACTCTCAAGAGGTTTATATTTTATTGGGAGAGAAAACATGTACATAGACAAATATAAAAATGATAAATATAATATAGCTGAATAAAAAGTAGTTAGCAAACCACTCAATAAGTAGTAAGTGCTTTCTTTGTGCCAAGCACTATACTAAGCACAGAGGATACAAAGAAAAAACAAAAAAAAAATAATCTTTGCTCTTATACAGTATACATTCTAATAAGTGGGGCAATATGCAAATGACTAGCTTTGTACAGGATACATAGGGAGTGAGAAGAAGGTAATATTCAAAGGGAAAGACATTAGCAGCTATAGGGAGAAAACACCCAGAAAGACATTATGTAGAAGTGGTGGTTCAGTTGTGTCTTGAAAGAAGTTAGGGATTCTACGAGTAAGAGGAAAGGAGGGCATTTCAGGTATGGTGGATGGCCATTGAATAAGCATAAAGAGGAAGAAGAGTATCATGATTAGATGAGGTTGTAAAAGTAAGTAAATAATATTGAGATGAGAAGGGCCAGTTGGAATCTAGTTGAGAAGAGGTTGAAAAGTCAAAGAGTTTATATATTATCCTAGAAGAAATAAAGAGCCACTATAGTTTATTGAGTGGTAAAGTAAAATGGTCAGAGTCCTCTTATAATTGAATTTAATTTTTTTTTATTTTCCACTTAAAATTCTCTTCCTCTCTTTACCCTCTCCCCTACACTTTGAGAATGCATAAAATTTAACCATTTGGATATGAAATAATATAAAACATTGTCATATTAGCCATGTTGCAAAAAAAAAGAAAAGCAAGAAAAATAAAGTGAAAAAATATGCTTCAATCTGCATTCAGGCTCCATCAGTTCTCTTTTTTTGAGATGGAGAGCATTTTTCATCATGGGTCCTTTTGAGTTGTTTTAGATAATTATATTGATCAGAATAGCTAAGTCTTTCACAATTGAGCATCCTTACAACATTGCTATTATTGTGCACAATGTTCTCCTGGTTCTATTTACTTCACTTTGCATGAATACATATGTCTTCTCAGGGTTTGTTTTTGTTTTTGTTTTTGTTTTTTTCTGGAACCATTCTGCTTAGCATTCTTATAGCACAATAGTATTCTATCAAAATGATATATCATGTTCAACCATTGAAACATCCCCCCAGTTTCCAATTTTGTCCACCACAAAAATAGTTGCTAGAATATATTTTGCATAAATGGGTCCCTTTTTCTTTTTTGACATTTTTGGAATATAGACTTACTAGTGGTATTTCTAGTAAGCAATAGTAGCTAGTAAGCAACTAGTAAGCTAGTAAGCAAACGGTAAGCACAATTTTATAGTCTTTTGAACATAATTCCAAATAGCTCTCCAGAATGGTTGGGCCAGTTCCCATCTCTACCAACAATGTATTAGTGTCAAATTTTCCCATATCCTCTCCAGCAGTATTTCTTTTTCTTTTTCTGTGAAAGGTGTGAAGTGGTCCCTCAGTTTTGCATTTATCTAATTATTAGTGATTTAGAGCACTTTATATGATTATTGATTGCTTGGATTTTTTCTTCTGAAAACAACTTGTTCATATCCTTTGGCTATTTATTAATTGGGAAATTGTGGCCAGAACTCTTTTTAAGGATGATCACTTTGACGCCTGTGTAAAGGATGACTAAGAGTAGGAAGAGTTTTGAGGAGAGAAAATTGAATAGGAGGTCATTGCAAGAGTCAAGACAAAGGTGATGAAGACCTAAAATAAGGTGGTGGCTGCATGAATGGAGAGAAGGGGCTGAATGCAAAAGATGATATGAAAATAGAAATAAGATTTGACAACTGATTATATATATATATATATATATATATGACAAAGAAAAAAGATATAACAATATCCTAAGAATACAAAGAGATTTGGTGGTGGTGGTGGTGGCGGCAACAGTGTTTTACTTGTTTTTAGGTATTGGATGAATAGACATAATTGAAGGTAGTAGAAAAGGACATAAGTAATCAAAGAGAGTTTGAAGATTCATAATAGGGGAATGGTGTTTCTGCTGTGGTTTGGGATGGGGAGCAGAGAAGGATGTGGACACATAAGACTTGTTCCCCATTCCCATTGAGATGTCCAATAAGGAGAAACAATCAAAATAAGACCTTATATATTTCTTTCTTTTAAAATATCATTTATTTTTATTTATTAAATAAAAGAGCCATTGTAAAATGTTTTAAAAGATGAATACACATGAAACTGCAAACTTATTTTGTACAACTTGCTATTCACTTTAAATACAAATAGAGTTATCATTAAATTTCCTTTCCTCCTCTTTCTTCCCTTTCCCCTGCCTTAGAGATATCTACCCTTAGACACAAATATGTATGTAAATAATAAATATGTATACATATATATGTGAAATTATTCTGTACATCTATTTATTGGTTCTTTCTCTGGATGCAGAGTGTCTTCCTTCGTATGTCCTTTTTAGGTAATTTGGGCACTTATAATAGTCAACATGACTTAGTCTTTCAAAGTTATTCTAAAACAATATTGCTACAACTGTAGTATACAATGTTCTTGGTTCTGCTCATTTCATTCTTCATTACTTTGTGCAAGTCTATCCATGTTTTTCTAAAATCAATAAGCTCATCATTTCTTACAGCACAGTAGTATTCTATCACAGTCATATACTATGCCTTCTTCAGCTATTTGTCAATTGATGTGGGCATCCCACAATTTCCTGTTCTTTACCACCAAGACCTTAAACATTTCAAAGATCTATGACTTCCTCTATTTGTGTTTCCATTCTCCCAACATATATTGCAGTTTCTCTAAGATTTAGTACATAGCCTTTGAGAATTGCTACAGTCAAAAATTCCATTTGACCTTCAGCCACCTGGTGATGAACTTTCTGAAACTTAACTAGGTTGTTTCTTTGACAAGAGATATATATCACCAGACCCATTCTTGAATACAACATAGATTCAAGTATTAAATAACAGAATACAAAAGGTAAATGAAACAGGGTAAGAGGATGTGGGAAGGGTGGAATAGTGTTGGGGGGAAGCTCTTCTTCCAAAATGCTAGTCCTCATGTTGTTTTGTTAAGAAAACCTGCATGCAAATATCACCTCAGAAATGTGTGGGAATATAGATTCAAGCAAGAAGGGATCTTCTAGTGGGCGTCAAGTCTGATGCCCTCATTGTATCAATGATGAACTAAGGGTCAGAAAAGTAAAGTGGTTTGCTCCAAGTAAGGCAGAGTCAGATTTTGAATCCAGGTCCTCAAATTTGAAATCCAGCATTATTTCCATTGTACCACTGGTGGCTTTTGTAGTAGTTGTGTGATCTTCAATAAGTCACTTAATCACTTTGTCTCATTTTCCTCATTGGTAAAATAGAGGTGAAAATTTCAGTATATTGTGAAGATCAAATAAGATAATGTAAAGTACTCTAACTATTAGCTATGGTTATTCACATGGAAAATTTCAAAGAAAATGAAAAAATAATTCATATTTCTAATTATAAGTACTATAAAGTACTTTTCTTTAAACCACTCTCTAAGAATTATAATGCAAATATGAATGAGAAAACACAAATACAAATGAGAAAATCCACACTTAGAAAAATGAAGTGGCTTGCTCAGTGCCTACTTGTTTGCTGAAGCAAGAACTCAGTCATACCCAGGTCATCTGATTCCAGTTCCAATATCCCTTCCATTGCACCATGCTAAATTTCATTAGATGAAGTTGGTAAAAGGAAGTAATGGCCATGATTTTATGGTAATCAGACTAAGATAATACAAAAAAGTAGGTGCTCTTCTACTCTGTAATTACATACATTGTACTAAACAAGTCTTTGGCCTCTCCACTTATTTCTAGTCATAGCTAACACTGGGTTTGATAGTAAATGACACTGCAAAAGGATGGCATTTAGGGAGATGTACAGATGGGAATCTGACATCTCCATGCACCTCACGAAGAACATTTCTACTAAAATTACCTAACCATTGGAAAAACATTGACGTGCGGATGTATGCCAAAGGAAGCTGTATTTTGCTGGCACCATCACTATGATTAGTCCTGGAATTCTATTCACTCAGTAGGTCTTCTTGGGTTCAAAAACTAGATGTCATTTCTCAAATTAGTTCAAAGGTTTTCATTAAAATAGCACTTCAGTTTTCTAATTGTTATCTATGTCTATTTTACAAATTTGGCATCTAAATACATAGGGTCAAATTTTAAACACAAGTCAGGTCTCCCATACCAATGTGTTATGTGAATAGAGCATATTCAATAGCGTTGGGGCCAAAATGATATTCAGTTTTGACGAAATGTTCATGGTTTCTGGTGTAAAGAGCACTAGTACCTTTTCTCTAAAATTATCAAACCTTAATAAATGATCAGTCCATATAAACCAATAGAAAGTAAGCAAATTTCTTGAAAGCAAACTGCTTCATTTTCCCCCTCCTTTAAATATTTCTAGGACAATGCATACCACTTAATAAACAATTAATAAACACTTATGGATTGATTTGTTGACTGATAAACCAAGCCTCTCTTACCAAAATGGATTGCTCTCACTGTTTGTTTTTTATAATCTTTCAAATATCTTTTGTGTCTAAGTGTGTGTGTGTGTGTGTGTGTGTGTGTGTGTGTGTGTTTACTTGAGGTAAAATACCCAAAATGAGTGGGTGTCTGGTTTACATTCACCATGAGACTGATACAATAGATATCTAGTTCATGTCCAAATAAGGGGCAGAGGGGATATAATGGTGATCTGGAATGGGCCAGACCCATTACACTGATATAAGTAATTTTGTATGAAAATATTTTTCTCCACATCCATATTACATTATGGTAGGTGATAATACATTCTTTTCTTTTTCTCCTCATCCTAAAACAATCCAGAAAAAAGTTGTTGCAGTCAGAGGTCATTTACACCCCCAAGAACTGCAAAATACTTTCTGTCTATAGTCACTACTATTTTCAATAAGTAACACAGATTGCTGATAACCTTGAGCTATTTGAAGAAACCCATACAAGAGGTAACATTGGCAATACAGATGGTAAGGGAATTCTCATGCCATTCAAGAAAGGATGAGTAGGAAAAACTGTAAGCATTCCACTTGGAGAAAGGAAAAAGTACGTGTCCTTTGTTCTGTTTTTATTTTTCTGCTGCCAAATGTAAAATTGTGGCTTAGATATTTTTGATCCACTTGTTCATCTCACTTAGGAGTCCAGGTTCATAACCAAAAGTATTAAAATAAAATTAATTGAGTTTTCTTTATTCCTGTTCATTTATTTTGGCAATGTTTGTTCTTCATAATAGTGATAGCTACTATTTAAGGTTTATAAGTATTTTACAAATATCTCCTTATGTTTTCCTTAAAACAACCTTTGAAGATAGGTGCTATTATTATCCCCATTTTACTGTTAAGAAAACTGAGACCCAGATAGATTAACTGATTTGCCAAGAGCCACACAGATAGTAAGTGTCTGAGGCAGGGTTACAACTTAGCTCTCTTAACCTCAAGTCTAGTAGTCTATCCACTATGCCACATAGCTGCCTCTTCTTAATCAACTTGACAAATAAATGTAAAATGTATACTTTCTCCCAGGCCTTTCATATCAATAAGAGCTTAAAATAAAAACTCATATTTATATAACCTTTTCAAATGATTTTAAATCATAGACTTAGAGAACTTGAAGGAACCTTGGAAGTCATTTACTATTTTCCAGGAGATAAAATGGTATGGACTTGATAGACTTAGAAAGGTACACTTGCATGTTGCTTTTCTTTTGGAGTTAATGTTTTATAACTGAAAAAGGAAAGGCGTGCTATTATATTCATGAAAAAGCCTAGCTTTTCATTATTGAGTGACTGCAAGAAAACTGACGTTTTCTGAAAATCTTTCATGTTCAATTCTTTTCTTACTTTCTGTTTCCCTTTGAGCTCCAAAAAGTTTTCAGCCTTACTTGAGATTAAAGAGAAGTTACATCATGTGAGTTTCAGGGTTTTCTTTCCCCATTTTCAAAACAGCTGACTTCTGTTTTTTCATTGAGTTTTACCTCAATTAAGAAATTAATGAAGCTAAATTTATATTATTACGTCAGGTCTTTTTTATTGAGAAATGAATAGGCTAAAGGCTCTTGGAGTTGAAAGGGATCTTGAGGTCATTTAGTCTGACCTCCATGCTAAAGTAGGTATCTCATTGATCCAAAGTGATAGCTATTACACAGCAAAGGAAACTGCCCCAGATCAGAGGTCTGAAAACTAGAGCTGAGGGCCAAATCTTGCCTACCTTGTGTTTTGGTGTAGTCCCTAGAGCTGAATGGTATATATATTCATGCATATGTGTATAAGTAAGTATGCATGTGTACACATTATATACATAAATATGTAGATGTATATATATACATGTGTGTACACACATATATAAATATGTTTATATATGGATTTTATATATATGTATGTATACATATATCACTATAAAATAATGATCTAAGACAATTCCAAAGGACACATGATGAAAAAATTCTATCTACCTCCAAAGAAGAAATTGATAGAATCCAAATGAAGATTGAAACATACTTTTTTTTCCTTTTTTCATTATCTTTTTTAATTCAAATCTTCTTGTACAAAATTACTAATATGGAAATGTTTTACATGATTGCCGGTGTATAACATATGCTGCTTACCATCTTGGGGTGGGAGGGGAGGGAAGATAAGAATTTGGAACTCAAAACTTTTTTAAAATGTTAGAAAATTTTTAACATGTAATTGAGGGGAAAATATATATTTCAAAATACTTCTCTAAGTATTTTGGTACATATTGGTTCTTTTCTTCCTTTTTTTATCTCTTTGGGATATAGACCTAGTAATGGTACTTCTTGGTCAAGGGCTATTTACAGTTTTTTTTTTTTAAACAAATACTTTATTAACTTCTGTTTTACATCATTCATTTCCGCCAGATTTTGAGTTACAATCATTTTCCCCCCATTATTCCCCTACCCAACCTCCCAGAATAGCAGTCCCACAAGATATCGCTTCCTCCAATCTGCTCTCTCCCATACCTTCTCCCATACCCCCATCGACTTTTCCATTAGAGGAAGGTGAATCTTTGTGTCCCAATGCCTGCACATCTTATCTCCCAATTATAAGCAAAAGAGTATTAATAATAGTATTTATATATATTTGAAACATTTAATGTTACGACCTCGAATTTCAGATCCATTTCCTTCCTCCCTTGTCACCCATTCCTTCTTGGGAGATAAGTAATTCAGTATATGTTGTACATGTCTAGCTATGCAAAACATTATCATAGTAGATATATTGTACAAGGCTGCTTATAATTCCCTCCCACTCATCCCACCCCCCACCTGGTCCATTCCCTACATGATCCTGTCCCTCTTCTATAGTGGGTACTTCCAACCTCCCCTCCCCCCAAGGATGCCCTCCCATCCATCATCCCTCCTCTCATCCCCCTTCCCCCTATCCTGCTGCAGGTTGAGATATCCCATTTAGTATGTATGTCATTTTCTCCCTGAACCAGATTCAATGTGAATGTGGTTTTGCCTTTTTAGCCTTCCTTATTCTCCCCCTCCTTTGCAACCACTTCCCCTACATGAGATAGTTTACCCTACCATGTCTCTCCCCATCTCCTCTTGCCACTTTCCTCTCTCACCTCATAATTTCATCCCTTGAGTATTCTCCCTTCCCAACAAATTCAACTTATGCCCTCTATCCATATATAACTGTAACCATATACACACACATTCACATATGTATTCATATGACCACACCCCCTTCTTCCATTATTTTCATAGTGAGAAAGATATCATCAGTCACAGATATTGCTTTTCCATATAGGAATGTAAATAGTTCAACTTTGATAAGTTCCTTTTGATTTCTTTTCCCTGATTACCTTCTCAGGCATCTCTTCCTTCTTGTGTCTGGATGTCAAATTTTCTATTCAACTCTGGTTTTTTCCTCAAGAATGCTTGAAAGTCCTCTATTCCACTGAATGACCATATTTTCCCCTGAAACAAAATACTCAGTTTTGCTGGGTAGGTGACCCTTGGGTTCATTCCCAGTTCTTTTGCCCTCTGGAATATCATATTCCATGCCCTTCGATCCCTCAGTGTAGAAGCTGCCAGGTCCTGGGCTATTCTGATTGTGTTTCCACAATATTGAAATTGTTTCTTCCTGGCTGCTTGTAGTATTTTCTCCTTGATCTGGGGATTCTGGAACCTGGCTATAATATTTCTGGGAGTTTTCTTTTTGGGATCTTTTTCAGGAGGTGATCGGTGGATTCTTTCAACCTCTATTTTGCCCTCTGGATCTAAAACATCAGGGCAGTTTTCCTTGAGAATTTCTTGAAGGGTGATTTCTAGGTTCTTTCCTTGATCATGGCTTTCAGGTAGTCCAATAATTTTTAATTGTCTCTCCTGGATCTATTCTCCAGGTCAGTGGTTTTTCCCATGAGATATTTCACATTGCCTTCTAATCTTTCATTTGTTTGGATCTGCTTAACAGCATCTTGATTTCTCATAAAGTCATTAGCTTCCATTTGCTCCAGTCTAACTCTGAAGGAATGAATCTCCTCAGTGAACTTTTGAGATTCTTTTTCCATCTGGCAAATTCGACTTTTTAAGGCATTCTTCTCCTCATTGCCCTTTTGGGCCTCCTTTGCCATTTGAGCTAGTCTATTTTTTAAGGTGTTGTTTTCCTCAGTCAGGCTGTTGACCCTCATTTCATACTTTTCCTGCATCCTTCTCATTTCTCTTTCTAATTTTTCCTCCACTTCTCTTATTTGATTTTTAAAGTCCTTCTTAAGGTCCTCTATGGCCTGCAACCCGCTCATGTTTTCCCCTGGGGCTTTTGGAGCAGGACTTCTGACCTCACAGTCCTTTTCCCGCTCTATGCCCCCAAAATAGGAGTCTAGGGTTGCATTTTTCTGTTTCCTTTGCCTTGGCATGTTGCCACTTAATTGCTTGACTTTTGGGCTTGTTGCCACACTATGGCTTTAAGGCCAGATAGAGGAATTTTCGTCCCGAACGTGTGGGGGGCAACTTCCGTTTCTGGCAAGCTGTAAACCCACCCACAACTTCCACCCTAGATCACAATCCAGATCCAGGGAGGTTAAAGCAAGAGCGATTACCCCCCAAGACTGATAGCTGGATCTCCCCACGATTTGTAGGCTGGGAGCCGGAAATGCCTATGAAAACTACACAATGGCGTGTCTCCTCAGCGGCTTCTAGCCCCCAGGGGAGGGAGCTGACGCATTCCCCAAATACAGGTCCCAAAGTCCATAGGACACTAACCTCTTACTTTGTCCTAGGCAAGTCTATGTTGATAATTCTGGAATCTCCACAGTTCCTGGTGTTCTGGGGTTCCTCCAGCCGGCTGCTGGCCCTGCCGCCCTGGGGCTAAAACCTCGGCTCACGTGGACCTGGGCTCGGCTCGGCTCCTGCGCTCTGCACGCTGCCGGCTCCCAGACCACTGCGCTGGTCCTTCCTGCAGGGTGCTGGGCTGTCCTCAGCGGGAGGTTAGCTTCTCTGTGTCGTTCTGTGGGTGCTGGGGCTCCAGAAGTTTTTCAGAGTCCTTTTTTACATGGTTTGTGGAGAATCTGGGGGCAGAGAGGCTTGGACGAGCTGTTTCTACTCCGCCATCTTGGCTCCGCCTCTCTACAGTTTTTTTAATATAATATTTCATTTATTCCCCAATCACAAGGTCAAACAATTTTTAAACTTTTTTTAAGTTTTGAGTTCAAAATTCTATCCTTCCTTCCCTCCCCTTTGCCCTTCCCTCCCTGAGACAGTAAGCAATCGGATATAGGTTATACATGTGCAATCATGTAAAATATTTCCATATTAGTCATTTTGTGCAAGAAGACTTGAATTTAAAAAAAGAATGAAAAAAATATAGTGAAAAAAATAGCATGCTTCTGTCTGTATTGAGACAATACCAGTTCTTTTTCTGGAGGTGAATAGAATGCTTCATCATTAGTCCTTTGAGATTGTCTTGGATCATTGTATTGCTGAAAATAGCTAAGTCATTAACAGTTCTTCATGGTATAATGTCATTACTATGTACAATTTTCTCCTGGTTCTGCTAATTTCATTTTGCATCGGTTCATGTAAGTCTTTCCAGGTTTTTCTGAAATCACACTGCTTGTCATTTCCTATACGACAATACATTTCTATCACAATAATATACCACAGCTTGTTTAGCCATTCACTAATTGATGGGCATCCCTTTGATTTATGATTCTTAGTGACCACAGAAAGAATTGCTATAAATATCTTTATACAAATAAATCTTTTCCCCCTTTTTTGATGTCTTTAGGATATAGGTCTAGCAGTGGTATTGCTGGATCAAAGGATATGAAGTTTGGTCACTCTTTGGGCATAGTTCTAAATTGTTCTCCAGAATAGTTGTACCAGTTCACAATAGAAGGGACACTGTTAATCTCATGGAATATAGCAGAGATGAACCATACCAAAGCTATGTACTTTGATGAGAAAAGCTGCACTTCCTCCTAGTTAAAGAGTGGAGAGAGGTTATCAGTAGATTATATCCAGGGTGATGATTTTTTTTTTCAGTTAAAGCAACTCTCAATGAAGAGCTTTTAAATTATCCAGGGTTTGTGACCTGTATTGATAAAAAGTGGAAGAAATAAATAGTAAACAGTGATAGGAAAATTCTTGAAGCATTATGAGAAATATTGAAAAGAATACTATTTAGAGTCAAAGGAACTGGTTCAAATACTAACTCAGTTGTTTGACCTTAGTTTAATTTATTTTAAATTAAATAATAATTTTAATTATTATTTATTTATAAATAATATTTAATTATTATTAAATTTAATAATAATAATCTAATAAATTAAACCCCTAATTTATTAGAAACCTTCAGGTTTCAATTTTCTCAACTATTCAACATGAGAGAAGATGATCTTTAAAGTCTGGCTCCAAGTCCTAGGGATACTATGATCCTATAAAATAGGAGACCTAATAAGAAAGTACTTTAGACCAAGTATCCAGGAGGATGGAGTAGAAAGCCAATTATCAGCAACAGTGGGAAAAGAAGAATTAAAGGGTAAAAGTGAGTTCCATGAGAGAAGAATCAGGGAGAAGTCCCGAAGACAAAAATATAGTTCACCTTAATACAGCTCTATTTGATCATTCTTCTTATATCTAATGCACCAAGTGAAAGCTAAGTAGTTCTTTTTTTCTTTTTTCCCCCAGTAAATATATAAATGACAGGTGATTTTTGTCAGTGTAGGAAACTCTGCATAGCAATTAACTCCAATAAGATATGTCACAGTACGTCTTTGTAGATAACTCGTGTCGTTTTGGGAGACACAGAGATTAAGAACTTTGCCCAGGGGTGGCTAAATGGTGCAGTGAGTAGAGCACTGGCCCTGGGGTCAGAAAGACCTGAGCTCGGATCCGGCCTCACTTAACACACACAAACAAAAACTTAGCTGTGTGACCTTGGGCAAGTTACTTATTGCCCAATTGCCCTCCAAATAGCAAAATTTTAAAAAAATTTTTAAAAAAGAACTTTGCCCAATGTCATACAGATAGTTTCATAGATGGGATTTGAATACAGGTCATTCTGATTGTAAGCCCAACACTCAATTCACAATGCCATTCTACCTACCTACCTTAAAGTCCTAAAACATTTCAATTTTTTTCAAATATAATAATTCTACCATTCTTCAATACAGATGTACTAGACATACATTGTGAATATTTTGAAAAAGGTCTATTAAATAAAAGAGACAAACATGCTTTTTGTGTTCCACAGCAGCATATTCAGAGTGAGTCTTATTCATAAATGTAGTCCACACAGTCTTGTGTGACAGAAATTAAAATATGTTTTCCCCCTTTGGATATAAGACCAACCATATGACTAAAGTATTTTAGAGATTTTGGTCAAACTTGCTGGCATTTGTAATCACCAAGGTCCTTTTTAGAAATAAGGTGGAGTATCTAAACCACTATGTCTATCTTAGCACTTCCTAATAAATATCTGCCACAGGCTATGTTTTGCAGTTCAATTACATTGGATGTGTGAAATTATTCCATGACTGTGAAGTGGTTCTTTCTTAAAATAGTAGTTAAGGAAATATTCTTATTCCTCATTCCTGCCTGCCCTATGGGGGAGGGCTGAAGGAAGTATTATAAATTCAATTTCTATCAATTTTTAAAAATTAAACATAATTGATTTCTTTTGTTTTCACTCCACAATCATTTGTTCAATACAGTGCCCCCCACCCTGAGAAAAATACCTGTTTGAATGACATCAAACAGGGAAACAAAACCCATCAACACAATAACTATATCTAACAGTATATGCAACATTATGCATCCATAGTCACTCATCTGTCTACTGAAAAGGAAACATTCATCATCTGTCATTCTGAAACAAAACTGACCATTACAATTAATTGTAATTGGGTTGCTTTAGGAACAGAGCATCAAAGATTTAGGGCTAAGAAGAACCTAGAATACAACGCCCTCACATTACAAACTTAAAAAAAATTGAAAGGAGAGAAGTTCCCTGTGAACATACAGCTAGAAAGTGACAGGGATAGGGTTTGAGTTTAAGTCTTTCACTGCTGTGTTTTTTTAAAAAAACTATTTTAGTATATATGTGTGTGAATATATGTGTACATATATGTATACGTATATATATATACACACATATGTGTGTCTATATCAATTTTGTAACTACACATGCAAATGCATACCTCTCTAATAATACACACAGAGGATAGGAACTGGACCTGTGATTTCATTTATATGGGGGAAAAAATCAGGCAAGGGGACTCCCTCTCTCAAAGCAGATTGCACTTTTTTTCTGCAAATTATAATCTTAGAGCATATTTAGAGTCAAAGAAAGTGGATTTAAATACTGACTGAGCAGTGTATTGACTGTTTGACCTTAATAAGTCCCTTAATCTCTCTAGGCTTCAGTTTCCTCAACTATACAATGTGGTGGAAGATGATCTCTAAAATCTGACTACAAGTCTTAGGGACACTATATTATTGGAGACCTACTAAAAAGTGCTTTAGACCCAAGCATCCAGAATCTGTGGCTTTTTGAAAACCAAATAAGAGAAATGGAAGAAATATTGGTAAGAGAAATAAGAATGATGCAAGAAAAACATGAAAAGAGAGTCAACAATCTGGCTGAAGAAAATAACACCTTAAAATAGATTAACTCAAGTGGCAAAAGAGGCTCAAAAAGGAAATGAGGAGAATAATGCCTTCAAAAGCCAAATTTGCCAGATGGAAAAAGAATCTCAAAAGCTCACTGAAGAGAATAATTCCTTCAGAATTAGTTTGGAGCAAATGGAAGCTACTGACTTTATGAGAAATCAAGATGCTATTAAACAGATCCAAATAAATGAAAAAAATAGTAGGCAATGTGAAATATCTCATTGGGAAAATCACTGACCAGGAAAATAGATGCAGGAGAGATAATTTAAAAATAATTGGACTACCTGAAAGCCAGGATCAAAAAAAGAACCTGGAAAGCATCCTTCAAGAAATTCTCAACGAAAATTATACTGATGTTTTAGAATCAGAGGGCAAAATAAATGTTGAAAGAATCCACCGATTACCTCTTGAAAAGGATCCCAAAAAGAAAACCCCTAGGAATATTATAACCAGATTCAGGAGTTCCCAAACTAAGGAGAAAATATTACAAGTAGCCAAGAAGAAATAATTTGAATATTGTGGAAACACAGTCAGGATAACACAGGATCTGGAAGCTTCTACACTAAGGGATCATAGGGCTTAGAATGTGATATTCCAGAGGTCACAGGAACTGGGATTAAATCCAAGAATCACCTACCCAGCAAAACTGAGTATTATGTTTCAGGGGAAAATATGGTCATCCAATGAAACAGAGGACTTTCAAGCATTCTTGATGAAACAACTAGAGTGGAATACAAAATTTGACATTCAGATACAAGAAGCAAGAGAAGCATGAGAAGGTAAACAGGGAAAAGAAATCATTAGGAACTTATCAAAGTTGAACTATCTACATGCCTACATGGAAAAATTATAATTTCAACTTATGAAACTTCTCAATATGAGAATAGTTGAAGGAAATATAAATGTGTGGATATATGTGTACATATATGTCTATATAGGAGGGTATATGGGTATAAGAATATATACAGGTATACATATACAGAGGGCCACAGGACCAATTGAATGGGAAGGGATGATGCTTAAAAGGTGAAATTATGAGGTGAGGGAGGAATATAATGAGAGGAGATGGGGAGAGACAGAATGGGGTAAATTATCTCATACAGAAGAGGCAAGGGAAAACTGTTACAATGTTACAATGTAGGGAAAGAACAGGAAGGCAAAAGGGAATGGGTCAACCTTACTCTCACAGTATTTGGCTTGGGGAGGTAATGACATACACACTGAATAGGGAATCTCCCTATAAGAGAGTAAGGAGGAAGGGGATGAGAGGGGGTATGATGGAGGCAGGTTATGGGGGAGGAAACTTAGAAGCACACAATTTTGAAAAGGGAGAGGGTCAAAGTAGTGAATAGAACAAGTAGTGGGCAAGATAGGATGGAGGGAAATATAGTCAGTCTTTCACAATATATCCACTATGGAAATGTTTTGCCTAGCTACATATGTACATCCAATATTGAACTGTTTATCTTCCCAGTAAGGGTGGGTGATGGGGGAGGAAGGGAAAGAAATCTGGAATTCAAAGTTTTAAAATCAAATGTTTAAAAAGATATATTATTCTTTTTTTACATGCAACTGGGAAATAAGATATACAGGCACTGGGGTATAGAGGTCTATCTTGCCCTACTGGAAAGTCAGAGGGGGTATGGGGGAGGATATAGGAGAGAGCAGATTGGGGGGGGGTATACAGTGGGATTGATATTTTGGGGTGGTGGGTAGGTGAGAGATGGGGAGAAAATTTGTAATTCAAAATCTTGTGGAAATGTATGATGTAAACTAAAAATAAACATAAAATTTAATTTTAAAAGAACTATTTTCATAGTAATTCTAGGATGTTATTGCCTTTTTCAATCTCATTCTCTCAAGAGCATACAGTGGGGTTCTCTAGAGACTACATAACCTGGGCATTCAAGATTTAATTGAAGAAATGAAGACTGAGTTAAAATATTGCATGGAGAATTGTACTTCTGCTTCTACGAATTTGTTTGCAGTATAATCAGTTGAGTTTTCTACTGTCATCAATCAACCTCCAGATGAATATGTTACTTAAGTTTTATGAGTCAGTTTCAATCTTTGTAAAATGAATAGAGGAGGTCGAAATAAATAATTTCTATCATTACTCCCAGAGGCAGCTAAGTGGCATAATGGACAGATAGAGTGCTGGGCCTGGAGTCAGGAAAACTCATCTTTGGAATTCAAATCCACCTTGGACACTTACTAGCTGCATGACCCTGGGGAAGTCACCCAACATATCTGTAAAAAGAGCTGGAGAGGAAATAGCAAACCACTCTAGCATTGGTTTTGAACTACTCTAAGTAGACTGCATTTCAGCTGGTTCACTGGGCAGCATATGGGCATGCTTATAGCCTCCTTTGTCCCTGGCAATGTACATCCATTATTTGCAATGTGGAGATATAAAAATATAATCACCCATTTACCATAAAAGACAATAAAAAATTGATCTTTGGAGAATAGTCATTAGTCTAATAAGTTTAGAAATTGTATAACAAATTGCTCATATCTAGCATATGGGAAAACAGACACATTTTCTTTTTCCTGTGTGAAAGCTGATAAGTAGGATTTTTTTCTTTATAAAGAGAAGTACTGTTTCTCACTAATCCAATTTTTTCCACATTAATTTATCCATGGAACTCTGTACTTCTTGAAATATTGATTAAAACAATAAATACCAAGGAAATTAGGAAGGGATAGCTTCATGAAGTGGGTCATGGAAATTTTAAAGAGCAAGGAGGAAATTAAGCCTAATTTTATAAAGAGGAATTGTTATGCAAAATAACAATTGACATACATTTTATTTATTCTTTAATATTTATTTGTTGTTGGGTTGGCTTTTTTTTTGTTTGTTTAGGGTGTTTTTTGTTTTGGTTTGGTTTTTTTGCTTTTTGGAAAGGGGAAGGTAGGGCAGTTGGGGTTAAGTGACTTGCTCAAGATCACATGGCTAGTTTTTGTGTTAAGTGTGTGAGGCTGGATTTGAACTCAGGTCCTCCTGACTCCAGGGCCAGTGCTCTATTCACTGCACCACCTAGATGCCCCTATTCTTTAATATTTAAAGGAATAAATTGCTACCCTTAAATTTTTATCACAAATCTCCAATGATATAGAGGAGGAGGAGGAGAAAGAAAGAAAGAGAAAGATGGGGGGAAGGGTAGAAATGGGAAGGAAGAGGAAAGGAGGAATGAGAGAGAGAAAGAGTATAGGAAAAAAAGAAAAGGTTTACATTTAGAGAGCTTGGAAAGAGAAGTAGCATGGTATGGAAGATAGAGAATTGGCCTTACAACCAAGAAAACCTGGGTTCAAGTCCAAAGAAAAGAAATGCATTCATTATGTCAGACTATACTTTTCATCTTAATATTGTAACAGATTTCCATTGATAAAGCATGCTTATTAGTAAAAGCTGCAAGTATATATGGAGCTCAGGGAAAGGTGGTATCAAGCTGAGAGAACATGTGTGGCAAAGAAGAAATGCACAGCTCCTGGTTGCTTTCAACTTTCTTCTTACTTCAAGAAGTCCTTGGGACATTCCCCTTAGGTATATCTTTATGCTATTCTCCTTGCAGAGTCCTATATATACCTTTCATCAGTGCACCTAGTTCATCCTTGGACCACTGCTACCAGCTCTGATGGGAAGGCCAAATCTTCAAATTCTTCAAAGTTTACAAGTTCCTTCTCTGTTGGTAAGGGTTTGGAAGGAGAAATAAGCTCTGTTTTTCTCATCTCTCCTTTACATTAACAAGTCTCTCTCAGGGACTCTCTCAGGTTAAAGATTCTCTGCCTCTAAAAAGACATGCCAATGGAGTTCCAGATTCTGGGCTGGCTTTCTGTTTTTATCTCATATTTGAATCGATCCTAATACATTTCCTGTGTTCATACCCAACTTACAAGAGAGGTCTAGCTTTTTTGCAGTTCACATTATTTGGGGTGTGGGTAATGGATTCATTGACAAGTCCAGGTAATTCTCATTGATAGATGTGGTGTGGATGGAAGTGTGGGAGGAAGAGAGAGAGGAGAGAGACAGGCAGAGAGACAGAGACAGACAGAGACAGAGACAAAGAAGAATTAGGATTAGACTTGTGATTTCATTGGTCTAGGGAAGTCTCCCAGGAAGAAGCTTCCTCAACCAATGCAGTTTATTTAGCACCATCTCTTCAATTTATAGCCTTAGAGAATTGCCTAAAGCACTGAAATGTAAAGTGCCTTACTGAGGGTCATGTGGCTATATGTGTTAGAGGCATGACTTGGACCTAGGTCTTCCTAGCTTTGAGATCAGCTCTCAATCCACCATGCTAAGTTTTCTCTCATATTCATATGTTTCTCTCTCTCTCTCTCTCTCTCTCTCTCTCTCTCTCTCTCTCTCTCTCTCACACACACACACATACACACACACACACACACACACACACACACACACACAGAATTAGAGTTGGGGGGGAGGGAGAGAGAGAGCCCAAGAGAAAAAGCACAAGAGAGAGAAAGTGTGTGTGTGTGTGTGTGTGTGTGTGTGTGTGTGTGTGTGTGTGTGTATGTTTTCCATAGGCATGGAGAAACCGGCAATTGTATCCTTCAATTGTCTCTCATTGTGAGTCACGTTTTATTCTAGATACAATTTTGCTACTGTCTTATATAAACATGATACTAGGATTTTTTTAGCACTATAAATTATTGCCAGGAGAAATGCTAACTCATGAAACTCAGCTCACACAAAATGCTACTTATTTTAAATAAATGAATCCCATGCCAATAAAAGTAGCTGCCCTTTCTTTTCTGTACCTTCCAATCAAGGCTTTTAATCTTTGACTAGGATTTTGGTGACTGTAGAGACTATAGAGAAGAATGAACAAAACATTTTGATCAAGTTATAGGAAGTGGACCTTTCTAAAAGGGTCACCTCCCCTGAAAATAGTCATGTACTTTTTCCTTTTACTAAGAGGATCAGAGAAGTCTTTGGTCCCCAGTGACTAGCATTTGCCTCCAGAAAATTAAAGGTTTCTTAAGGTTAAGGAAAATGGATTCTCCAGAAAAGCTTCAGTCTGCAGTCTATAACAGTGTATTGTGACATGCTTCATGTTTTTCATGCTCTTTAGTCTATTATCTTCCTTTGTTTTCCTGCCCTTGGACTCCTAGAGAAAACACAACATGATGGGGATGGTGGTATAGTTTCTTCCTTCCTTCACCTGAGAAAAGAAAAGGGTATACAGAAGCATATTAAAACATTCAGCAGTTTGTCCTTGCCTGGGCAAAATTGAGGGGAAAGTTTCTCAATCTCTAATTTCTACCTGCCTTTTTCTGCCTTTCTGTTTTCTTTTAGGTGTTCAGATCAGAGACTAATGATTATAACAAACTCGAGGGATTGCTGAATAGGTAATATTGTGCTCATGAAATCCTAAATTGAAAAGTTAGGCACTAGCCTCCTAAAAGTAAATTACCTAAACTGGGCACTTTTCAGCAATGAAGACCTTCCTCATTAGAATCTCTTTATAACTATCAAACTAAAGCCATGCCCTGAGGGACCAAAAGATCTGGTCTTTGATAACCCTAAGTGATATTGCTCTTCCTTCCACAAAGCATTATATCTCTCAACTCCAGCTATATTCGGTGACTCTTCTCAACGTTGGTAACTCTTCTTCTTCACCTCTGCTTCCTATCTTTCTTGGCATTCTTCATGTCTCAACTAAATTCCCACTTTCTTTAAGAAATCTTTCCTAATTCACCTTACTGTTAGTTCCTTCACTCTGTTGATGATCTACTATTCAGTATGTGTGTATATATATATATATATATATATGTGTGTGTGTGTGTGTGTGTGTGTGTGTGTGTGTGTGTGTGTGTGTGTGTGTGTGTGTATGCATACAGAGAGGAAAAGGGAGGGGGGGGAGAGAGAGAGAGAGAGAGAGAGAGAGAGAGAGAGAGAGAGAGAGAGAGAATTGTAAATAGTTGTTTTCATGTTGTCTCCTCAACTGTACTATCATTTGAGTTTCTTTGTATCCCCATTGCTTAAGACATTTTAGACACTTAAGAAACAGTAAGTGAGTCACTGAGTAGTGGAGATGATGCAAGTCTGAGGTGAATGGGCATTAGTTCAATATCCCACAAATTGCTTTTGCCTTCTCAGAGAAGTCTCATGAATATAAATGGACTTTTTGGAGGATTTTTATGTTTCTGTACATGTTTATCCTTTGCTATGAGTCCTTTGCCTTTCATGTATTTTTATAAAGAATGAAATGAAAACTGTACCATACCTAAACCCATGTTGTACATTGAGTATTTATGCAGGAATAGGGTACAATTTTACCCAGATGTTGGAAAATGAAGACACAAACCATACCGAATCTTTGTTTAAGGTGTTTTCCTGGGAATGTGCAGAGTATAATGACCTAAAGAGAGAGAAACCCTCTGCAATCACCAGACTATGGTTTTATCATTGATAATGATATTAACATTTAAGTATTACATTTCATTCTCACATTTTCTCTTTTTTCCTTTTTAAAATTTATTTATTTTTAGTTTTAAACATTCACTATTATATGACTTAGAATTCTAAATTTCCCCCTCCCAATCCCCAAGATACCATGTAATCAGATATAGGCTATACATGTGTAATCATATTAAACATATTTCCACATTAGTTATGTTGTGAAAGAAGAAGCAGAATGAAAGGGGAAACCATGAGAAAGTAAAAACAAAAAAGAGAAAATAGTATTCTCTGATCTGTATTCCATATTTTTTTCTCCGGATGTGAATAGCATTTTCCATCATGAGTCTTTAGGAATTATCTTAGATCCCTGTATTGCTCAGAAGAGCTAAGTCTAACAAAGTTGGTCATTGTACAATGCTGCTGTTATTATGTAGAGTGTTCTCCTGGTTCTACTCACTTCACACAGCATTAGTTCATGCAAGTCTCTCTAGGTTTTTCTGTAGTCCACCTGCTCACCATTTGTAATGGCAAACAAAGAAGTACTTAGTGCCTTGTTTCAGCTATTTACTTATTTAGTGCCTTGTTACAGTACAAGTTTCTTTTAAACCTTGCCGATGATTATATCATGAACACAACTTGGGAACCCTGCAACTTCTGAACTCCAGAACTTATGAACCCCTGTTGCTAATGCAACAGGAAGGAGCAGAACAGGGAGAAGCTTAATACCATATATAAGGAGAAGCCCAAGTTGGGAAAGAGCAGAGTTGAGAAAAGAGCATTTGTGGTGGCAGAATTGAGAAGGAGAACTTTGTAGTGGCCAGGCACTCTGTTTGTTCTGTTTGTGTTGATTTTTTCTTTGTGATACTTTGTACAGAAGTCCTGGGACCTTACTGGAAGCCCTGAAAGATGATTTTTGTCTGTTTACAGAAGTCCTGGAGGAGGGATTCAGAGGTCCTGGGATTATACTTACAATTTGTGTTGAGTTCTCAGACCTTGTATGTGGGTCTATGTTGATTTTACAGGCAGATAATGAATTAATGATGGTGCTGGCAATATGTATGAATGCTGCTTTGGCTCTGTTAAACTTTGTCTTCCCAGAAACAGAAACTGGGAAGGACTTGAGGTGGACTGGATACTGTGAGCTTCAATATGGAATGGGAACTTGATGAGAAACTGGATGAGGAGCTGAACAAGGAACTGGATGAGGAGCTGAGAGCTGCCTGCCTGTGGATCCAAGTGACAATTGGTTAAATTCAGGCAAAAGCTGGGACCATGGAAGAGGAAGCATAGAATCTGAGAGCCTGCCCTGAGTCAAGATGAAAAGACCTCTCCTTGGGTACTTAGTGCTGATTGACAAGTTCATGATTTACTGTGATTTAGGATTGGGAGAATTTTGTACTCTGTACTTTGTACCTCTTAAGGATGATTGAGTTAAGAAGGATTGGAAACTAATCTCCAATTAAGAATCAAGAAGACTCTTTGAGAGATTAAGATAATGTGACCTAGGGGTGGAGAACTTTGACCTTTGTACTTTGTATCCCTTAAGGAGGCTTGCTCCTTAAGGATGATTAAGTTAAGGATTTTCTGAATGATATATATTTTTTAAACTATATGGCCATTTTGGTGAAAACTATGTGATCACTATAGTGATAAGTTGTTATGTTATAATTTTGTGAATGCTGCACTTGGGTTTCTGTGAATGTTTTGTCTTAGTTTACTGCTGAATGAATAGAGAGTTCACTATATTGTGTAATCAGAACCTTAAAGCTGTTCACAGCAGCAGTCCTCTGGACAGTTGCTAGTGCTTGGCTTTATACCATTTCTTATGAAATAATAATATTACATTACATTCATATACTACAACTTGTTCAGTCATTCCCTATTGATGGGCATCCCTGTCCAATTCTTTGCCACCACAAAAAGAGCTGTTATAAATATTGTTGAGCATGTGACTCCTTTCACCTTTTTAATGATCTCTTTGGGATACAGACTTGGAAGTGGTATTGCTGGATCAAAAGGTGTGCAGTTTTATAGCCCTTTGGGTATAGTTCTAATGGTTGGATCAATCCACAACTCTACAAACAATTCATGAACATTTCAATTTTTCCACATCTTCTCCAACATTTATCATTTTCGTGTTTTGTCATGTTAGCCTATCTGATAGATGTCTCACAATTTTTTTTTTTTTGCAATGGAGATGAGACAGAAATTGTCTTCAGGTAATTTGCTATCCTACTAATATTATTTTATATTTAATGTTCTATAGATAACTGCATAAATAGGGAAAAATACACATTTTCTGTAATTGAATGAAAGTTTTGGATTAAAAGCAATTCTGTAAGTTTATTAGTAGCATCTTCAGGAGAGTCCCAGTAGCAAATGAGGCACCAAGGATGATGTGATGTGGACCTCTTCTGATTTCCACGTGGCTTTGATTTTTTTCTTGGTCTCTATATTTTAGATGCTTTTTGTTTGATATTGTGTGAAGATTGTTAGTGCTTGATATGGTGGCATTTACTAAAAGCCACTGTTCTTAAATTTCATGATTCATGGCAGTTACATAGGTGGGCAAAATTTCTGATGATACTCTAGTTCTAATACAATCTATCAATTGAATTTCCTAGTATATTTCATAGTTTTAGTTTATAGATAGGAATTTGTCAATTGATTTTTGAAAGATAGTGAACTGGGGTGGCTAGGTGGCGCAATGAGTAGAGCGCTGGCCCTGGAGTCAGAAGGACCTGAGTTCGGATCTGGCCTCAGACACTTAAAGCACACAAACAAAAACCTAGCCATGTGACCTCGGGCAAGTTACTTAACCCAATTGCCAGGTGGCATCTTTCTAGTTATTTCATAGGTTCCAAATTTTTGCAATCCATAATGATGAATTCCAGTTTCTACCTTTTCCTTATATAATCTTCATTAATCACCAAGTCCTTATTCTTTAAGTATAACCCTCCTGGAATTTCTTGTAGGGATGACCTGGTCACAAATTACCATCATAAAAGCCCTTCTTTTCTCTTTATTTTGAAATATACATTATTTGTATACTTAAAAGTTATCCATTGAACCTTATGACACAGTTCTCTAAAAGCTGCTTATCACTAGAAGAAAGGCCTTAGTTTTTGTGGACAAATCTGTGTGATTCAACCATTTGTTCAATGCTTCTTTCTCTACATATTGTTGGTTGAATACATTGGGTATGTCATCCATGTACTGCTTTTTATTCCTCTCTATCATCCTAGCAGTTTCATGCACTCACTTAGAAGTTATTTTGTTTATATTAAACCGAGGGTCTTTATTGACTAACTTATGTCAGTCATTATTATCGCTCAGGTAAATGATGTCTACTTTTGCTGAAGTATTTCTGTAAGTATTAAACCTACTTAGCATGTACTCTGAGAATTTCTGTCAAGCATCTTCCTCCTTTTGAAAAGAAAATATTAACCTTTCTATAGCTGCCTAAAAATGAAGAGTACACACACACACACACACACACACACACATATATAAGCTATTTTTTATCCTTTAAAGATCCCTTATTATTCATATCATGTCAAAAATCTGCATGGTGGGTATTACATAGATTTTAATTGAACCAAATATGGTCTTCCATTGAGCTTTGATTTTAAGATGTCTATCAATCTCTAAACATCCTTGGTCTCAGCTTTTGTATTAATAACACTGTGATCAATATGTCTGGCATGGAAAATACCAATGTATTTTAAGGATTGCCTTCATCTATTAAATTTGGCCTCCAGATTCAAACTCAAAAACTTCACTTTCTATTTTTCTTTGCCTATATTATGTTTAATTTCAAGATTTCTGTCAATCTTTGATATGAACAGATATCATTTTTTCTGGCAGCTTTATGTTAAATATTTCTTTCCTGGAAGAATCCAAGATATTTGTATGTGTTGTCTTCACCCAATGATACATTTTGACATATAAATTGAATCTCAAAGCCTTCTTTCTCTATTTCACCTTGGCATACATAAATAATTATACATGCATCAATTCTGAATAACATCCTTAAGTCTTTAGACAAAGATTATATGAGGAGAAAATGTTATTTTTTTCTCTCTTATTTTTTAGTTTACATCATTCATTTTCTTTTTCTTTTTTTTTTTTTTAAAGCAATTGGGGTTAAGTAACTTGCTCAAGGTTACACGGCTAGTCATTATTTATGTGTGGGTGCTCATTTTCTGAGGCCAGTTTCGATCTCGGGTCATCCCAACTCCGAGGCCGGTGCTCTTACTCACTGCGCCACCTAGCCGCCCCTACATCATTCATTTTCACAAGATTTTGAGTTACAAATTTTCTCCCCATTTTTCCCCTACCCACCACCCCAAAACAGCGATCCCACTGAATATACCCTCCCCCAATCTGTTTTCTCCCATATCTTCTCCCATTCCCTTTCCAACTTTCCAGTAGGGCATGGTGGAGAGAAATAAGTTATTTAATGTGTTTTTTAAATAAAATTAAATAACAATGACATCAATGTTAATGAAGAGATTAATAAGATGTTTTGTTATAACATTCTAACTTGGAAGCTGCATTTTCTTCCTTTTAGGAAAGATAATAGCTGTATGGCTAGGCAGAACAACCATTTTGGAGAACAATATTATCTCCTTGGAAAATGTTATATTTTCTATGAATTATTCTTGACTTGGTGGTTTGCTTCAAATACAGAAATTTTCTACTTGGGCATCACACAGAGTTAGTCTTAGTATTCTACCTTTTCTTGGATCTCTTTTATATATTCAAAATATTTGAATAGGCCATTGGAACAAAATTGAGTCAAAAGCTTTTTGATAATTAATAAAAGTAATGAAAATGTTATGGTAGGGTACGGCTAGGTGGCGCAGTGAGTAGAGCTCCGGCCCTGGAGTCAGAAGGACCTGAGTTCAGATCCGGCCTCAGACATTTAACACACACAAAACAAAAACCTAACCATGTGACCTTGGGCAAGTTACTTAACCCCAATTGCCCTCCAAAAAGCAAAAAAAAAAAAAAGTTATGGTAGCATCTTGACATTATTATTGTGTTGTTCATTATATTAATGACATGCACTATTTCTGCTTTGTATAATCTACTTTATATTTTTAATGTTTTAGGTTTCTTATACCATACATAAAACTAGAAATTTTTGAAAACCACCTTCATTGTGGATTTTTATTTTCTTTGCTTTTCAAGAGCTTTTTTTAATGATATTAAATTGCTTATTCTGTTCTTTACACTGCACTGATTTCTTGTACCTACTTAACCTTTACACTTTCACTTTCAATTTCTGATTCAGATAGAATTTTTTTATGTTTACGTATGGATTCCATTCTGCTTGGTTCTTTTTTCCATCCTAATTTGATCACTTTTCCATAGGATTCTATATTAGGTGTACCAGCTAAATACATACAATAAAATTAAATTAAATTACATTTAAAAATGTTTAATTTAAAAAATAATAAAAATAAATCATACAATTCCTTTATCCACCTTCAATAGTTTTCTCAAGTCACTTCCCAGGAAGTCAATAAATAATGCCCATCTTTGGGGAATGTTCCTTTACTCCCATGGTTCTTACCAAATCAGTGGCTAGTACATATACTAGTATGTGCAAGTCCTAAAATGTGTTTACATTTTCTGTCAAATGATATGGCAAAATGTATTCATTCATACTCATTATATCAAATATATTTTTATGAATTTTTATGTTTTGTTATATTTTGCATACCAGTCAGATTTATGTAGTCAAACTCAGTAAAGGACATTTCCTAATGCCATTATATGACCATATCTTTTCAAATTTATTTGCAGCATCAATACTCTTTTGATTATATACTTCTTAATTAGAAACAATTTTTAAAATCTGCATTAAGTAAAGATTTTTGATGACCTGAGGCTTAAGTTCTTAAATTTTTCTCTCCTCATATTTTAGTAATCCTCAATTTCCTCTCCTATTTTCTTTTTAAATTGTTTTTATTTTTTATTTTTGGCTTTTTTATTTTTTAAATATTTCCCTCTACTATTTTTTAACCTAAGCTTAAGAATGAAGTTATTTCTTACCATAACCCTACACTATTTGGCAATATGTTGTTGTATGACTTGAAACTGAGATTAACATTGATAAAAAGCAATGTTAAGCCCTTGCCTATCCATGTTCCCTTCTTTGTTATGTTATAGTACTGGTGCAAAATCAAAGTATTCGTCAGTAGCCCAGTTCATGTGCAATTAGGGGCAGACAGGTAGTACAGTGGACATTAAACCAGGCCTAGAGTCAGAAAGATCTGAGTTCAAATGTGGCCATAGATACCTACTGGCTGTGTGACCCTGGGCAAGTTGCTTAACTTTTTTTACCTCAGTTTCTCTTCTTTTCTTTCTTTCTTTTTTTTTTTTTGCTTTTTGGAGGGCAGTTGGGGTTAACTAACTTGCCCAAGGTCATACGGCTAGGTTTTTTTGTTTGTCTGTTTGTGTGTGTTAAGTGTCAACTCAGATCCTTCTGACTCCAGGGCCGGAGCTCTACTCACTTCGCCACCTAGCCGCCCCTTTACCTCAGTTTCATCACCTATAAAGGAAGGTAGAGAAGGATATGGCAAATCACTCCAGCATCTTTGCCAATAAAGACTCAAATGTGGTCATGGAGAGGCAGATGTGAATAAAAATGTCTGAACAACAGTGAAACAACAACAGCAATATGTACACTATTTTTGTCTTATTTTAAAAGCTGGCATTTGCACTGAAATATTTCTAACAAGTGAGATATTAGTATTTCTGATTTTTTCTGGTATATCATGATTTTTGTGATAGATTAGTAGGAAGGAGCACCATTCATTCTGTTGTCTCCATGTCAGGCTGATCAACATGACAGTTTTTTTTTTTAAAAGAGCAAGCCTAAAATTCTATATGGCCCTGTCTATTTCTTTAACTTTTAAAAACAGCTGCATCAAAATGACTAGAATGTCAACTCAAAAGTGGTAATACCAGAGCCTGTTACCAATGTATCAGTCTTCTTACTGTTTTCCTAAATACTATGAAAATTTCAGTGCACATGAAGCCCCTGCTGTACATCACTCAATCTCTATTCCTTTACTTTGCCGTTGGCTTACTGTACTCACAGTGAGTGGGATTTGGGGAGGATGTTGTTGTTGTTCTTATTGTTGTCAATGTTGTTGCAGCCATTACTTGATAGTGCTATTGTTGTTAATCCTTTGCTTTCAAAGAGAACCAATTACATCACAGAATGATGTCTTGACTTGTGCATGACTTGGGTTTCAGTGAGGCAGACTTGCACAAAGTCACAAACCTCACTATCTCTTCCAGAGTCACCAAAGTCCAGTGGCAAGACAAATGTCAAGATGATTAGCTATGGATGGAAATACAATGGATGACCTTGATGTCTTCAATGTCTGGCCAAGCTCTAAGCACTTCACAGAACAGCTTCAGCTGCCTTCATAGACACTGTTTTCATGCACCCATTCCATCAGGGGAAGTCTTCATGTGCTTTGGGTAGACATCTCCCTAGTTCACCAACAGGTTAGAGTCTGCTGGTTACCCTCAACCTGGTTTAGCCTATCTCATAAGATGGTTTTACTAAGTTGTGGCTGCTGTACAAGCTACAGATTCTTGGAGTCACAGGTGAAAGCTGAGGGCCAAGTGGACACCAAAGGTGGATAAGCAGCCTGAAAAGGTCTTGGTAAACCCTCACACCAGAGGGGCTAGTCATATATCCCTAATGGATAATGATGTAGTGATATAACATTTTCATACATTACGATGAGGAGAGAGTAGGATAGTTTAGAAAATGAAATATAAATATAGTCTATATTCACAGATAAAAAAATATAATTCTCCTTGACTGACACATCAAAATGTACACCAAGTTAAATTGCTATTTTTGATAAATTCCTCAGCTGATATATTTTCTTATAAATTTTGAGGGATTACTTGAGAAATACAAGCTGTGAATGTTTAAAAATGTATTTAATCTACAAGTGGGAGGAGAACCCATATATACAAAAAATATTTATAGCAGCTCTTTTTGTGGTGGCAAAGAATTGGAAATCAAGGGTTTGCCCTTCAATTGGGGAATGGCTAAATAATTTGTGGTATATGAATGTAATGGAATATTACTGTGCTATAAGAAATGAGGAGTACATAAACTTCATAATAACCTAGAGAGACTTGTTCAAACTGATGCTGAGTGAGGGGAGCAGAACCAAGAGAATGTTGTACATGGTTACAGATACATTGTAACTATGATGACTAACTTTAATAGACTGGGCTTTTCTCGGCAATGCAAAGCTGTAAGACAACTCCAAAAGACTCATGATGGAAACGCTTATCTACACACAGAGAAAGAATTACAATAAGTGCAGATCAGAAGAGCAAAGCTGAGGCTATGTTGCCAGAGATGAACATCATATGTCCTCACACAGATAAAGTAGGCATTGAGTTAGCTTTGAATTATCTTCATCGCTGGGGTTCTATTGTCACACCAGCTTAATATTTGTGAGAGTTTCTGTCTGTTCTATGAGACAGTGAGGAATGAATATTGGTCTGGTTCTGAAAAATGGAATGAGTCCCTAAACTTTATTCATTTGCTTGTGTGTGTGTGTGTGTGTGCGTGTGTGATAGCTACTTTTCACAGGCTACTAAAGTTCATAGGTCTATTTTCATAATAACAATTTTTGATTAATTAAATAAAATATATAGGATTATAAAGAAATCATTTTTAAAAAAATAAAAATTTCCAAATATTGTTTAAAAATACTCACAAATTCCAAATTAAGAGCTTTTGCTCAGGAGATCAGTCAGTCAGAAACTCATGACATGTCCATATTTGCTGGTGTGTCTTGGAAGTTGAGAAACAGTTCATCTCAATAAAGCTCATAGTAGTATCCTGTAACAATCACCTCAAAATTATGTGATCCTTTAAAACTAGGTTCAAGTGCCTATTCATTAAGGAAAACCAGCCAATGGTAGCATCTTTGGGGCAGGAATTAAACTTCAGTTCTTTAATTCATGTATAAGCCCTAAATAAACACAAGGTTTAAGGATCAGGTACAAAGACCTAAGAAGAAAAAGAGAAGGGGAAAAGAGGCGTGTGTAAGGGATGGGAAAAAAAGGGAAGAGAGGTAGAGGAGAGTAAGAAGAGAGTAGAAAGAGGGGAGAAGAAAGGAGTCAGTTTTCTGTTAGTTTTTTCCATTTTTCATAAAAATGTGCCCTAATCTCAAGGGACCCTAACTCCTAGAAAACATAAAATGAATTAATTCATTCAACCTACTGTTAAGACAACACTAGAAACATGACTAAGGAATAAATAAGAAGCAGTCGACATCATCTCCTCCCGACAAAGGAGACATATAGATGCAAAGGGCAAGAGGTGAGAGGAACAATAATGAAGGTGAGGGCAAAGTGATTGTATGGTATCTTATCCTTCCACACCTACTTTGAAAGCCTACAAGCCTCATGGGAAGGATGCTAAGGAAGATAGCAGGAAATCAATTATCATTCAGTTTAAATCTAAGGAGGATTGTATCATTCATTATCAGAGTTTAAACCCTGGTTCTCTCGGCCCCCATTCCTTGTAAAATTACAGGTAATAATGAAACTCACTTAATTACTTTAGCCTTTCTGTCTTAAATCAAGTAGATGACTTTAACAATTATAAAAGTACTTAGTCACATTGTCTTTTTTCCTGTCCTTGAACAGAAAATGTTTTCTCATTCTGATAACAAATCCTATCAGTTGCCTTCCAAATAATCCCTCCAAGAACCCACCCTTTCCCCTTGTTCTCTCTTCCTCTACCCTTCCCTATTCTGTGAAAGATTCTGTTCATCTATTCACATGTTTTTAACTGTCACACTGTCACAAAATGATACTGACTGTATGATCGAGTGTGACTGAAAGACTTATACATTCACACATACATAAATATTACATACATACATATGTGGGTATATATACATACATATGTGTATTATATATGTGTGATATATATCTATACATATATGTGTGTGTGTGTGTGTATTTTTTCCAAAAAGTAAGCAATATTCCTTAGCACGAAAAAATATATTTTTTTTAATTTTCAGTTTGGTTACTCAAGCAATTTGACCTCCAGTCAGCAAATCTAGTTGGTACAACAAACACAGCTAGAACTGAAATCAGGAAGATCTTAGATATTTATTAGCTTTATGACCCTGGACAAGTCATGTAACCACTGTTTACATATTTCAGCTTCTATAAATTGAAGATAATTGAAGATAATACTAGTACCTACATAGCAAGGTTGCTTTGAGAATTAAGCAATTTCATTCTTAAAGAGAACTTTGCAAACTTTAAAATGCTAAATAAATTCTAGTAATGATGATGATTATGATGATAGGATGATGTGAGATTCTCCTTGAACTCTCCAAGATCCCAAGCTGAGAAAATCCCCAATAGATAGATAATACAGTATAGTTGAAAGAGCCTTAGATTTGGAATCAAGGGGACTGGTTTCAAATTGTGGGTTTGTTATATACTATTAGTGTGAACTTGAGCAAATCACTTTCCCTCTATGCCTTGCTTTCCTTTGCGACAAAATGAGTGCTCGGGAAGATGAACTCAGTGATCTCTAAGGTTCCTTCCAGTTCCATATTTGTGAATCTAAGTCCTGATAGAATTTCAGCTCTATTACTGTGTGATCTTGGGTAAGTCATTGAAAACTACTGTGCCTCAGTTTCCTCTTATGAAAGCACTAAAGACTCCTTCCAATTCTAAATCCTGTGTGTGTCTTATGAATACTTGCAGCCTTTTCCCTTTAGTCAGAAAAGATCTAGGTTCAAATTCAGCTTCTAGCTTTATTCCCATAAATACCCCCTTTCCATTTCAATCCTATCTATAGGAACCAAGTGGGTAATAGAATTTGTATTTAACATTCTACTGCACCAACATTCCATTTAGAACTTTGGGAATAATGTATTCTATGATCATCTTCCTATTCAGAATGATCCTGCCCTATGGCTAGCAAATTTCAATCTAATGCTTTCCTATTCCCATTAGATCAAAACCATCATCACCTGCCTAAATGAAAAATCCTTTTACTACTTTTACTTCTACACACAAACTCATTCTGATTCAGAGCATCCTGACATATCCCCAGTTCCTATCCTTTCTAATGTGCTCTTTGGAATCCTTCTGCTCCAATACTAACAAAGTACTTTTCATCCAGGATCATTTCTTGTCATATGCCTTTTTACCTCCTGTCACACTAACTGAAACTTGGCCTTCTCCTGAAAATACCTCATCACTGACAGGGGTGTGCTGGTAAATATTTATTAACCAACTTGGGGTGGGGCAGAAATAAAATATGCCAAACATACTAGTAAGTTTAATCAATATTATTCACACTTTCTTAAGACTAGATAATCAACAAAACAATGAATCAAGCCCTGATTTGTAATATTTGGAATTTCTAAGCTATAAATGCTCACAACAAAAATTTAATAATTGTCCAGCCAATTAGTTTCATATGACTCCAGCTGATTCCTAATCCCTGATAACACTGTACAATGTTCTTTCTTTCTGTTTCTATCTCCCTTTCTCACTCTCATGTACATGTACTCACAAGGCTATCAGAAGTTATCAAATTCTTTATATTACCCTTAAATTACCCTTCATATGTAAGTCCTCATTCTGTTGTTGTTCAGTTGTATTTGACTCTTCATGATCTCAGTGGGGGTTTTCTTGGCAAGGATATGGGAGTGGCTTGCCTTTTCCTCCTCCAATTCATTTTAGACAGAAGGAACTGAGGCAAATGGTTAAGAAATTTGCTCAGATTCACACCGCTAAAAAGTGTCTGAGGCCAGATTTGAACTCACAAAGATAAGTCTTACTGATTCTAGACCTGATGCTCTATTCACTATACCACATCAGCCAACTTCCAAAACATTACCTATATTCTCAAATGACTTCATATCTGCCAATCCCAGTCTTCATCCCTGACTGATGTCGTTTGCTATCCTGTGTCTTTTCTAACACCCTAGCTTCTCAATTCATCAATAATTTTAATATTTGTGACTCCCATCTTCACTGTACCTTAATCATCCACTGGGAAAATCAATATCACTCAATCCAAAAGTATTACTAAGCCGTTATTATGTGCCCAGAATAGTGCTATGCTGAAGATATAGAGAAAAAAAAAAAGCAAAAATGGTCCCTCCCTCAAGGAGATTATAATCCCCAACTAATGGGTATGGGATGTATGGGATACTCCCTTCATTGGTGAAGATCAATGTCCTGTACCTGCATGATAATTGGGGCAAAGTTGGCTTGAATGCTAGAGAGGAGAATACTGTGCTCTTCACCTGAGGTCCTGCAGATGTTTCAGCTGTTTCTGGCTTCTAGCCAAAATGAGAAGATAGATTATACCAACACCACTTCAGGTTGATGATGGCAGAATAAGATTCCAAGAAGAAACTCAAAGAAAATACAAAGAGCTGAAGAGCACAGAGTTCTCTCACTCTCGACAAATATGCCCACAGGTACAGGACATCGCAAGAAAGGGTCCCTATAAAGTGCTATAAGAGGTGACTATAAATTGTAAACTCTTCCAATAATAATATTTAATAAGGGCTATCCCCCATATGTAACATGGGCGGGTCTTTATGTGGATTGAAGAGACGGAAATTAACATCTCTAGCCTCTTCTCCCCCCAACACTTCTCCAAGGGATACTTTAATTCTTCCTAGAAGAGAAAACAGGAGATTGAGCACAGAGCCTGAGCACATTGTTCTCCTCAGATGGAGGGCCAGAATTATACATATATATTCCATTAAATATTATTAGTCTAGGGAATGTGGTTTTCAGGTTGAAGATAAACTTCTGAATGGTATTTCTTAAAGTGGAAAGCCAGAATCCAAATTTGAACATTTCTGACTCCAAGATCCTGAACCTTGATGCTCCCTTCTAAGCTCAAAATGTACTCTCCTTCCATTTTTACCCCAGTTGTTTTCTTCCTTAACCTAATCTTCAGTCTCATGACAATGATTTTCTTTAATGCTGCAAGGACAGTTCATGGAAAATGTATTTCTTCGATCCAGTTTCAAGACTTTGAAGATAATAACAGATGTCTTGGTAGTTTCCTAGGAACTGAAGTTATGGTAGATAACAGTCTTTTTTTTTCATTAATTATAACTTTAAACTAACTCGGAGAAAAAAAGCTAAATTCTTGAGCTCAATTCATGGACCTAGAAAAGTGACCTTAGGCAGATGCAGACTCCATTATAAAAAATCAATATTGTATAAAATCAATCACATTTTAGAACAAATACAATAGGAATCAACATAGTAGAAATTCAAGGCAATATTAATTTTAATCTTTTCAGAGATTAAGGTCACCCAGATAATATGAGCTAGAATGGGATAGGAACCTAGCTTCTCTCACTCCAAGGCCAGTACATATTCCATTACACAATACCATTTTTTAATTTTTCCTCCTCTGTACCTCAAAACTGCTTTGTGAGCAAAGGCAGACATTCTTTCCTCTGCAACTCTAGTTCTAGAAAAAAAAGTGGTCCTACCTGCACTTTACTAAGATTAACCCTTTCTCCTTATATCTTTGATCCCAGCCCCTCCTCTCTCCTCTTGCTCCATTAATTGCTTCCTCCTCTTTGCCACACTTTATTTATGAATATGTTCAAGTCTACTCATCCTATAAGAAATACATATGCCACACACACACATACACACACAAAAATGTATTCATACACAGATAGAGAAGTATACATACATATATGTACATATATATATACATAAATTCTTTAATTTGTTCCTAATACTCCTCTCCAGTTACCATTTTATTGCTTATCTTCATTTCCATACTTCTAGAATAGGTAATACATGCTGGTTATCTCCTTTTCCTTTCTACCCATTCACTCCTCAACTCCCTTTAATCTGATCAGTCTACCAAAACTGCTCCTCCAAGGTCAATAATGATCTTTTATTTGCTATGTCTGATGTTCTTTTCTCATCCTTCTTCTCTTTGTCCTTTCTTGTTCATTTAACATTTCATGATATTTACTAGCCCCTTTCCTTCTTAAATCTCTCTCCTGCTTTAGCTTTCACTAAACTGCTTTCATTATTATTAAGTCCCTATCCCTCTTAAAATGTTATGCTCACATTCCCCTCTGAATTTGTTAAAAGTCACTCTTCTGAGAAAGGATTTAAGGGCTCAGCTGACCCTCTAACCCTTTCCAGTTAGGATTTTGAAATGACAAATATTGGAAGGGATTGGGAAAATTTGTAAATTAATACATTGCTGGTGGAACTGTAAAATGATCCAATCACTCTAGAGAATCTTTTAGGCCATGACCAATATACTACTTTCCTTGAAAAATCCCACACAATGATCAGATGGCTTTGCTCAAAAAACAAAAAAAAAAAAAATGAAGAGGATATTTAATGAGAGTACTAGTAATCACATGGACTTTCAGGGAAATATTAACTTGTGAATCCATTAAAAACAAGTTTTATAGATTGGGAATATAATTCTTTACAGCAATTAATAATTCTTTACAGCAAAGATACAGCTGTATCTATGTACAGCATACATCAATATTCCTTAGAATTGGGTGGGATTAAGCCAAACTTGATTTAAAGCCATTCAGGTGCTCCAACTCCAAACCAAACAAGAAAAACATGGGGTCAAGAATGAAGGAATAAATGGAAAGGGAGAGAGATAGAGAGGCTGCCCTTTGCTTCTTTATCTTTCATAAAGAGAAGCAAGAGAAGTGAGACCTCCCTTAGAGGAGCTGTGAGTCTTTAAGTCCTACACACCGTTCTGGATGTAATCATGTCACATGTAATTTTCTTTCTTCTAATTAATTCTTGTTGTTTTCCACCACACCTAACTCCTTCAATGTTGGAGAGAGCATCATACTTTCTGTACTCAAAGGTCTTTGCCAGATCTTAAAGTATCTCACTGGCAATTTAAAAAAAAATACATCCTCAATTTGATCATATGATAGGTTGCTACCCACTTTCCATGTCATCTACCTTTTTGACTAGACCTAACTTAGGAAGGGTCAATCATTGTGTCTTTCCTTCTAAATGGCTAGAAAAGCAAATTGTTAGTTGATAAATTATAACACTTAGAGGATGACTAATCCTTTCCTCTCTCTCTAACCACTCTTTCCTATCTTTCTCCTCCTGCTCCCCAAGGTGTATATTCTCATTTATTTTAAGAATCTAAAGGGTTTGGCTAAATAATAGAAAGGGAAAATGACAAATGTTGAGAGGAATTGGAAAATTGGGACATTAATATATTGTTGGTGGAACTGAAATGATTCAACTCTGTAGAACAGTCTGGAATTATGCCCAAAGAATTATAACACGTGTGTACCTTTTGACCAAACAATATTACTATTAGGTCTGTTTCCCAAGGAAAAGGAAAAGGACCTATGAAAACCTATTTTAAAACCTATAAAAAAGAACCTCTATGCTTTAAAATAGTCGTAGTTCTTTGTAGACACAAAGAACTGGAAATTGAGGAGATTCCCTCCGATTGGGGAATGGCTAAATAAGTTGATCATGATGGAACATGCTATAAGAAATGATGAGCAGGCTGATTAAAAAAAAAAAAACATGGAGACTTTGCATGAAACAATGAAGAGTGAAATGAGCAGAACCAAGGAACATTGCATACAGTAACAGCAATATTGTTTGAAGAATAACTGTGAATGACAAAGCTATTCTGAGTATTATAAATACTCAAATTGACTACAAAGGACCTTTGAAGGAAAATTTTAGCCACCTCCAAGGAAAGAACTGATTAATAGAAGTATGCATAATTGGTTTTGTGTGTGTAAAATGATGACCTCTGATGTGAGTGGGGAGAGATAGAAGTAGATAGTTTGGAACTTAAAATGTAACCAAAATTAATTCAACTTAATTTTTAAAAAATTCAAAGGGCAGGAACTATTGTAGCCTTCATCCTTATATGCCAATTCCATCAAACAGTTCCTTGTGTATAGTATGCATAAAATAAATGTTTGGTTAATTTAATTGAATCTACATCATAAACAAATTTCTTAAATGTCCCATGGCATATTACCTGGATCTCCCCTTTGAATTAATATCTCTCTTTTTTATATGATATTTGTGTTGTCATTGTTGTGCTACATTACACTGTAAACTAGACTATTATATTGAGTGTCTTTTATCTACTTTTGTATCCCTACTACCTAGTGCAGTGTTTTACATATTAAGGTTAGAGTTAGAGATGGGGTCTGTGATTCATTAATATAGGGAACTCCCAAATGAAGAAATTTCTTCTAATCATACAGGTCAATAACTCCTCTACTACTTAGAGAGTTGCAAGGGCACTGGAACCTGTCCAGTGTCACATAGTCAATATGAGCCAGAGGCTGGGCTTGAACTTAGGGCTTCCTTGCTCCAAGGCTGGCTTTCTGGTCACTCTACTACTGCTGCCTTTGTTGCCTTATTCATAATAAGCATTCAATAAATATTTGAAGTGAACTATGTTCACTGCTTTATAAATCATCATAGTTAAGCTAAATGGTTTCCTACTTTAGCTCAAAAACTTACTTTGTTTACAATTTGTCTGAAAGCCAAGCTTTGTGCAAATGCAAACTCTAACTCAGAAATTTTAGAGCAGTAGAACATTTGCAGCTAAGAAGATCACATGGACTAGAGTTCCCAATGTCAAACAACCAGGTCACAGCCAATTTAGAGGCTATAATGAAGAGAGAGGAGTTGGCTCTTTGCAGAATTTAACAGTCCCGGGAGCCTCCTGACCCCACTAAATAAAAATGTTCTGGGGAGTCTCAGAACCCCTGCCTTACATTTCTAGAGTAAGATCAATAGTAATGTCCCAAAGCCCTTGTCCACAGGGAAGGAATATGAATTTCAACTACCCACCAATCTTTAGGAATTACCACTATTATGCATTCACTTGCATGAATCAATACCTGAACTAGTCAGGTCCAAGCTCCTCTCCATTTTCCAATTCCTGGTGCTACTAGAACAGATAAGGAACTGATAAAAACTAATCAGGTTTTACTAATCAGGGATGACTCATTCCTTCAAAGGCTCCAGCAGGCATCCCAATTCCACCCTGGGTTCCAATAGACTTAACTTGTTTCCACCACCTTACTTGACATGTATGTCCTCTCAATCAAACTGTCTTGTTTTACTGTCTTATTGTGTATTCAATGTTTCTTTGTACTGGTCCTTGGTATACTAAAACTTCCTAATTGTGCATTAAGATACCTACCTAGTCTTGCCTTTATTCTCTACCTTGGTTATCTAGTTTAATAAATATATGGACTAGAGACAAAGTGAACTTTTCCTATCTTTAACTCAATGTCTTACATTAGCTTATTGGAAGTGGACTCTATCTCCGATGTTAATAATGCTTGTAGTGGTATGGGACTTTGGAAGAGGAGAAATGAAGTAGAGCCATCATAAGATCAAAATAAAGCAACAGTGGTAATTGGGCAAAAGGGCAGCAGTAACTTGCCTATCAAATCTAGAAATATCCCTCAATTTCTGCTATATTTTAATACTTAGAAGTAACAGACTAAAAAGTGTTATTGCATATCATATATTAAAGAACAATATATGCAAGGAGAGATTCTACAACAAAATTTTTCTGTGCAGGTGAATTGCCTAGCCTTCTGTGAAGGCTAATCAGCTTATGGTATTACAATTAAGCTTTTAACAATTGCCTTAGCTCCCATCTAGGGAATATGTTTAAAATTTAGAAAAGGTAGTTTTCTATACAGTTTACTCTTTTAGGTCCTCCTAGTTCTTAGTATTGATTTTGTGGAATGATCTTTAAAGAGAATTGAGGATGTTAAATCTTCTAATACCTCCCCTAAGGTAAGCACCTGGCAGTTACTGAAAATATTATGTACATAAGAGTAAATATAATAATAGTATTTATATGATGCTTTAAGATTTCCAAAGTGTTTTGCATGTAGTATTTTATTTGATCCTCACACGTGCCATTGTCAATCATTGCCAATATTATTGTCATTTTGTGGATGACTAAACTAAGGTTGAAAGTGGTTAAATGGTCTGCTCAGGGTCATATAGCTAATATGTACTTGAGGCACATTTTGAACTGAGTTCTTCCTGATTCTATGTTCAGTTCTCTATCTAATCAACTACCTAGATCCTTTAAAAATTCAGTAGGGGGCTCGTCTAGGTGTCGCAGTGAGTAGAGCATCAGCCCAGGAGTCAGAAGGACCTGAGTTCGGATTTGACCTCAGACACTTAATGAACATGCAAATAAAAAACCTAGCCGTGTGACCTTGGGCAAGTTACTTAACCCCAATTGCCCTCCAAAAAAAAAAAAAAAAAAGAAAAGAAAAAAAAACAATATGACCCAAATAGAAATATGTATTGTATGACTGCACATGCATAACCTAGATCAAATTCATTGACTTCTCAATAAGGGTGGATGGAGAGAAGGGGGAGAATTTAGATCTCAATATTATTAAAAGAATGCCAATATTGTTTTACATGTAATTGGAAAAAATAGGATATTAGAATTATTTTTTTAGGGGCGGCTAGGTGGCGCAGTGAGTAGAGCACCGGCCCTGGAGTCAGAAGGACCTGAGTTCGGATCCTGCCTCAGACACTTAACCCACACAAAAACCTAGCCATGTGACCTTGGGCAAGTTACTTAACCCCAATTGCCCTAAAAGGGGCGGCTAGGTGGCGCAGTGAGTAAGAGTGCCAGCCTCGGAGTTGGGATGACCCGAGATCAAATCCAGCCTCAGAAAATGAGCACCCATACATAAATAATGACTAGCCGTGTAACCTTGAGCAAGTTACTTAACCCCAATTGCTTAAAAAAAAAAAAAAAGAATTATTTTTTTAAAACCTCAATAAAGGCAGCATGCCAAAGTGAATAAAATGTGGTCTTTAAATCCTGCCACTGACACATACTGACTATGCGGCTTATGACAAGCCATTTCATCTTTATTCCAAGCATATTTCTAAGACTGTAAGTTGCATAGAAGGTGCTGGTATGCATTGGTAGAAGTACCTCATGGAAAACTCAGTAAAGGGATAAAATAACTAATGTGGTCAATTACATAGATAGATAGATAGATAGATAGATAGATAGATAGATAGATAGATAGATAGATGACAGATAAATAGATAGTGAAAAAGTTAGGAGAGGCAATGTGATAGAGTGAACAGAGAGTTAGACAAAATGAAGAAGACCTGTGTCCAAGTCCTATCTCTAGGTCAGATATAATGGTTTGGTGACATTGAATAAGTCACTTAACTCCATCATGCCCAAGGCTATTATCTAAGACTATTATTTACATGATTATGAGTTTTCACCTATGACAAAGTATTACTCTTTGGTTTTTGTTGTGAGGAATCTGGGCACCCTATAGAAGAGGCAGCAGACTCCTGTATGCTATTATAAGTCTATATTTCACATGATTCATGACAAACCTGGCAATTTGTGTTGATGCATGCCCTTTGAGAGTCATTAAACTATAAATGGCAGAATGAATGCTTATCTAAATTGGTAGAATAAATTTATTTACTAGGATTTCCTATTATACTAACAAAATCACAGATCTAATCCAAAGTAAATACATCAACTAGTGAATAAAACTAAAAATTCATCTTCACAGAGTACTTTAAAGATAAAGGATAGAAAAAAAAACCATCCTTATAACAACATTATGAGGTTAGAGCGCATGTTTTTATTTTATATTTTCTAGTTGAAAAAAATGAGACTCTGAGAAGTTAATAACTTTGCCAAGGTTACACAGCTACTAAGTTTTGTTGGGGTTTTTTTTTGTTGTTTTTTTTTTTTTTAAGCAATTGGGGTTAAGTAACTTGCTCAAGGTTACACGGCTAGGTTTTTGTTTATGTGGATTAAGTGTCGGAGGCCGGCTCCGAACTCAGGTCCTTCTGACTCCAGGGCCGGTGCTCTATTCACTATGCCACCTAGCCTCCCCAGCTACTAGGTTTTTGAGATGAACATTTTGAACCCTGGTTCCTGACTTTTGTCACTATACCAGACTGTCTTTGCCTAGAAAGATAAATTCAATGACTTACCTTAGGCTCAGGAGACTTGAACTTGCCATTTAGTTACTTTGAGTTTAATATTTCATGCTTGTAGCAGTTTCTAATCTGAATATCTCCAAGAGCTTTGCACCTTTAAAAGCAATCTCTTGTCTCAGGAGAATATTCCTCCTTTACCAGCTATTAAAATTCTTCGCTAATATACCTGAAAGAAAGCACAATGATGGCTCCATTTGCTTCCATTACAAGAGGTTGGTCTGATAGAAAAACATCTGGTTGTCAAAGACCATTATTGACATTTTCCTTTCTGCCCCAATCTAAGATTAGCTGTATCTATCTTTCTTCTCTGCCTCTCTTCAGAAAACAACTCAGCATAGATTTAAAGTTACAAGGGGCTTTAGCAATCATCTAGTTAAGCCTCATTTAACAGTGGGGAAATGGAGGCCTAGAAAGAAAAAATAACTGGCTCAAGGTTACATAGAATGAGAGAGGTCTTGCCTTAGTGGAAAGGAGACTTAGTTTGAAAATACCTCCATTTATTTTCCCTCATGAGTAAAGAAAACCTCCAGTACCTAAATAAAACTAATAAAGTCTCAACATTTTCACACTTCAACATTGATGAAAATGGAATGAATAAATGTTTGTAATGATGAATGAATAAATTAAAAAGCACTTAAATGCTTACTATATGCAAATCACCACACTAAGGATTGGGGGTATGAATAGGAAAGCAATATACTCTCAGTTTTTAAGGTGTTCCCATTCTAATAGGAGGAGGATGACATTTTAAGGAGGATTTAGGTACAAGTAAAATAGAAAGTCTCCATGATCCTTACGGTGCAGTGGCAAAGCAGATAATAATGCACCTTCTTTAATAGTATTACCATTAATAAACCATATGCATTTCTGGTGTTTAGCTATTTGATAGGGCCAAGGACTTTGTTGGTGAGAACTTTTTTAGGGTCTTCAGTAGCCATGGTAGCCACTGTAACCAACAGAGGCACTTACTAAGTCACATTTCTACAAAGTTTGCTTCTCTAGAGAAAGATGTCAGGGGGCAGGCTGAAAGCAGGACCAATGATCTGGTTGGTTTCTCTATTCCCAGAAAATTTGGTACTACCTACCCATTAATGTGAGCTGATTGACTGCTGGCATGAGTGTTGGGTGGAGAGGGTAGCAGGTCCCTTCTCTACAAGTATTGCTCCCAAGAAGTTTGGGGTTTCTTTAGTTCACTTTCTGATTTTGCAATCTATTATGTTATTGAATCTCTGCAATCCTTATGGACACTTAGAGGTTAAAAAGTTTTCTCAAGCTATATACTTGATATCAATGCCAAGTAGAGCATATCTTCATGATAGCATGGGACCCCATAGCACTGTATGTCATATTTGCATTTCCTTCTCTCAACCTTCTACCTTGAAATGAGCTCTGTTTAATCCCTTATCCTTCACAGCAGGACAGAAGAACTCCCACCAGCATCAAGCAGCTTATATTATCATGTGTTACCTGATTTTTCTTATAATTATGGAATCCTTTTATGTATTTAAAATCTTTTTGGTTGTTCTGATTACTAACTGGTGATTGTGTCATACAGCTGTGTGATGGGTCTGGATGTTGAACCAGCTGTTCTTCAAATGTTAATAATTTATTTATTTACAGGTTTTTGGCAGTATAGTTTGGAGGGGCAAGGAAAATGGGATCTGAATGGGAGAGGTAAATTCTTTCTAAGGAAGCAAATTATATCAGGTGCATTAAAAAGGGTGTATTTTGACAATTTTACCCAAACTAAACTATATATTTAGTGTCATACCAATCAATATACCAAAAAACTACTTTTTAGAGTTAGACAAAATAATAACAAAATTTATTTGGAAAAACAAACGGTCTAGAATATCAAGGGAATTAATGAAAAGAAATGCTAGGGAAGGTGGACTAGCTATGCCAGATCTTAATCTGTATTATACAGCAGCAGTCATCCAAACTGCTTGGTACTGGCAGAGGTGTAGAGTAGTGAATCAATGGAATAGATTAAGCACAGGAGACCCAGCAGTTCATGAATATAGTAATCTATTGTTCGATAAACCCAAAGACCCCAGTTTTTGGGATAAGAATGCACTATTTGACAAAAACTGCTGGGAAAACTGGAATACAGTATGACAGAAACTGGGCATAGATCATTATCTAACACCATATACCAAAATCAAGTCTAAATGGGCGCATAATCTAGGTGTAAAGGATATTACTGTAAGCAATCTGGGAAAGCAAGGAATAGTTTACCTGACAGATTTGTGGAGAGGGGAAGACTTTAGGACCAAACAAGAATTAGAGAGCATTATAAAATGCAAAATGGATAATTTTGATTACATTAAATTGAAAAGCTTCTGTACAAACAAAGCCAATGTAACTAAGACCAAGAGGGAGGTGGGAAATTGGGAAAGAATTTTTACAACTTGTGTCTCTGCTAAAGGACTCATTTCTAAAATGTATAGAGAATTGAGCCAAATCTATATGAATACAAGTCATTCCCCAATTGATAAATGGTCAAAGGATATGAACAGGCAGTTTTCAGAGAAAGAAATTAAAGATATCTATAAGCATATGAAGAAATTCTCTAAATCACTATTGATTAGAGAAATGCAAATCAAAACAACTCTGAGATACCACATCTCTCCAGTCATATTGGCTAAGATGACAAAACAAGAAAGTGACAAATGCTGGAGAGTATGTGGACAAATTGGAACACTAATACATTGCTGGTGGAGTTGTGAACTTATCCAACCATTCTGGAGAGAAATCTGGAATTATGTCCAAAGGACTATAAATAATTTCATACCCTTTGACCCAACCATACCACTTCTAGGGTTATATCCCAAAGAGATCATAGAAGTGGGAAGAAGACCCATATGTACAAAAATATTTATAGCAGCCCTTTTTGTGGTTGCAAAGAATTGGAAATTAAAGGCATGCCCATCAATTGGGGAATGGCTAAACAAGTTGTGGTTTACGAATGTAATGGAATATTATTGTGCTATAAGAAATGAGGAGATGACGGATTTCATAATTACCTGGAGAGACTTATACAAACTGATGCTGAGCGAGAAGAGTAGAATCAGAAGAAATGTGTATACAATCACAGACATACCATATGTGTGATGACCATCTATGACAGACAGGACTCTTTTCAGCAATGCAGTGATATAAGTCAATCCCGAAAGACTCAAGAAAGAGAGAAATGTGACATCCAGAGATATAACTAGAAAGATATAACTAAGCCTGAATCCTGATGGAAGCAAACTAAATGATCTTTTTCTTTTCATTGTTTGGTTTTATTTCTTCCTCACCATCTTTCATCCCACCTAGTACAATACACCTTTGTAATTGGAATAATGTCTAATATGAATGTATTTGCAGATCCTATACTGGACTATATGCTGTTGTGGGAGGAGGGGGGAGGGAAGTAAAGGAAATTTGAAAATCAAGGAACTATGGAATTGAATCTTGTTAACTGAAACTAAACTAATAAATTAATTTTAAAAAGGGTGTATTTCTTTTTATCCCCTGCATTTAGCAGAAATCAGCATTTGGTAACTATTTAATTAATGCTTACTGAATTATTATTCTTATTATTCTTCATATGTATCATATTATTCTTATTATTCTTCATGTGTATCACTCTATTTCATGTCTCTGTTCCTGTGGAACAATTTTCCTCCATACCTGGAATTCACTTCCTCCCTTCCTCCATCTCATAGAATTCATCATATGTATCATATGATGAAGCATTTCCTTATTCACTTCATCTCCACTCTTAAACCTTTTATGCAGCCAGATTATCTTATCCAGACTCACTTCCATATATTTTCTATGTGATTTTCTATGTACAATATGTCTTCCAATAGAATGTAAATTCTTTGGGAGTAGAGGTTGCCTTTGTCTTACTATTCCCACTACCTAGTTTAGTACTTAGGATATATGAGGTGCTTAATAAATACTTGATGATGGGCTGATTGAAATAAGCAATTTTCACACTATTTATCAGTTATTCTATCTTTGTTTGACATGGTTCCCCTTGAAGTTTCAGATTGAATTCTTCAATTAAAAAATTCCACACATACAACTAAGCCTCATGCTAATCAAAAAACTATGGTTGTTTTCCATATTCTGTTATGGTTCAAATAGAAATGATCCAAGGAAAAGTCACTACCCTACCCTGCTTTTGGTTTTGTTGTTTTTTTTTTTTAATTCAGTGCTTTGTAGACTATTGTGCAGGTAGAGAAAATGAACTTTTTAAAAATTGGATAAGTATTTTGGGATATAAAATAATTTCCTGTAGTCTCAATGAAAATATTTTTGGGATTACTACATCACCAGGTAGAATGAAAGGGAGGAAATATACTTCATCCTATCCCCACATAATTTAAATTTATTTCTCCATATCTCTGCTTTTCAAAAAATCTCTGCTCCTTGTGGTTTAGAAATTATGAGTAGCTGGCATGGTGATATGTACTGAAAACTTTGTCCTAAATTTTTTATGGATCAGTGTTATGTCCAAGTAGTGGTGGGCAACAGTTTTCTTTGTAATGATGTTTTTAATTTAGTTTATTTCCTGAATTCTCAAGAATATTTTATGTGTTGTATTTGTAGCACAGGGGTTCGTCACTTGTTGGTTAATAATGTTAGACAGCTTCTACTACATATTTCTTACCAACTAATTTTGTCTTGCTAAATGGAGTAGAAGCTATTTTTTTTTACAACTTAGTGATATGTTACCAATTGCCATGGCATAGGGGAAAGATGGTAGTATTTGAAATCAAGAATATCTGTATTCAAATCCATCCTCAACAACTTACTAGCTGTGTGACCTTGGGCAACTCATTTAACTGTTCTTTTGGAGAATGATAGCAACTACTTACCAGGGTTGTCATAAGAAACAAATAAGACAATATTTGTAAGGCACTTAGCATGGTTCTTGGCATATAGTAGATGCTATGTAACTGCTAACCATGATTATAATTATTATCTTCTTGGATTACTAAATAAAGGCATGTTAAGGAAAACCTACCTGTAATTTCTGATGACAATAAAGTCCAAATGACATTTTGTTATTGTTGGTGAAGCTTTCCATTCAGCAGCTGCTTAATGTGCCTTACAACTAAGACATATAAACTTGATATTATTCACAGTCATTACATGATTAGTGGAATATTTTAGTTCTAGCAATATTCAGTTCTATTCAGGAGTAAAGATTATGGATTTCAGACCAGCCAGAAACCTTGTGATCTAACTTGTCTGTTCTGAACATAATACTTTTTATATCAATTGATCTTGATACCATAATATTGGTGGTGCATTTTAAATACAGGACAGTTTTCCATATAAGTCAGTCAGTTAATAAATATTTATTATGGCCTACTATTTTCCAGGAACTATGCTAACTGCTGAATACACAAAGAAAGGTAAAAGACAAACTCTACTCTCAAGAACTCATAATTTAAAAGAGGAGACAAAAGGCAAACAACTATATATAAACAAGCTACATACAGGAAAAGTAGGAAATAATCAATAAACAGAACATATTAGAATTCAGTGGCATTAGGAAAGGCTTCCTTAGAAAGTGGGACTTTAGCTGGTACTTGATGGAATTTAGGGAAGTCAGGTAGTAGAGATAAGGAGGGAGAGAATTCCATCTCTAACAGATATCCAGTGAAATACCCAAAGTCAAGAGATGGCATGCACTAATTAAACTCAATGGACCCTTTCAGCCTGGCAATTCTAGGATTCTAATGTTTTCTTCTCTTCTAAAGGAAGAAGAAATTCTATGAATTAGACAGTCAGTACAGCCCTTGTTTTGGACAGGTGAGGGTCTACAAAGTCCTATCTAGTAAAAGAACCAAAAGTGGCTTCCTTCTGGTTTAAACACATGGTAAATAATCAAAATGGATTCATTGTAGCCCTAACAGTTGGGTGGAAGAAGTGCTTTATAAATATGATGACTGAGCTGACTCTCAAAGGAATTTTAGGGTTTCTATGAGGTTACAGGTAACAAAAGAATGCATTTCACTCACAGGGATGGACTGGTACAAAGGCAAGGAAGTGGGAAATAGAAGTACTATTACGGAAAGCAATAAAGCCATTTTGATTAGATTATATGTATTGTTATGCTATAAAGGTAGGTGGGGAACAGATTGTGGATAGTTTTAAAAACCAAGCAGTGGAAATTGCATTTTACCTAGAGGCTTACTATTGGAAGCCTAGGGAGTTTATAGAGTACTTACTTGAGTGAAGTAGACTGGTGCTTAAGGAAAATCACTTTGGCAGATGTTTGGAAAGGAAGGATTAGATGAGAAGAGACTTGAAGCAAGGAGATCAATTAGGGGACCATTTTTATAGTCCAAGAAAGAGGAACTGAGATTCTAAACTAAGGTGAGTGCTGAGAGTTAGTGAGAAGAAAACTGATGCAAAAAGATGGTAGGGATGGTTTCTACCAAAAAGATCATAGAAATGGCAACATCTGGCATATGATTGGATATCTGAAGTAAGAGACAATGAAAGTTGTAAATCAGGAAACCAAAAGCATGATGGTATCTTATATAGAAATAAGGGAATTTGGAATAGTTATATCTTTGATGGGACATATAATGAATTTGGTTACGGATCTGTTGAGTTTGGCATAACCTATATATTATCCATATTGAAATATCCAATAGTTGGTATTGTGGGTATGAAACTGAGGAGAGAGCTTGGAGCTAGACATATGTATCTGTGACCCATATGCATATGGAAGATAATTAAATCCATGGGACCTAATGTGTTTACTAAATGAGAAAGAATAAGGAGACAAGGCTCAGAGCAGAGCCTTTGAAATATTACACACTCAGGGGCAAGGGAGATCAAGAGGGAGCAGTCAGTCATGTAGGAGGAGAACCAGGGGAGTATAGTGTTATCCAGACCTAGGGAGAAGAGAGCATTTGGGAAAAGAGTGTGGTCAACAATATAAAATACTATAGTGAGGTTAAGAAAAATGAGGGTTGAGAAATAGCTAGTCATTAACATACTAGCAATTAACATTAAACATCTGAAAGACTGTCTTTATTACATCATTAAATAAAGACATTTTTTGGTCAGAAATGTATGAATTTTTCCCACTTTGAGTCAGATATTCACTGAAAGTTCATAGCTTGCTAGAATTTTTCCTACACGTTCTAGAAATTCCCACAAACAACTGAAAATAACACAACGTTTACTAATACCTACCCTTCTCATATAAAAGATTAAGTAAATACATGAAAGATTCTGAATCCTTGAATTATGAATACTACTCTACTTAGCATTGACTCAGCACAATGAAAGAAGAAAAAAAGGTGCTTTTACAACTAGTTTGAAAGGTCACTAGAAAGTGGAAGGTATACTAAGATTACCATATGATTATTCTGAGAAATATAAAGAAAGTTCAATAGGGGCAGCTAGGAGGCACAGTGAATAGAGCATCAGCCCTGGAGTCAAGAGGACCTGAGTTCAAATACAGACTCAGATACTTAATACTTTACTAGCTGTGTGACCTTGAGCAAGTCACTTAACCCCAATTGCACTGCATTCCCCCCTACAAAAAGAAAAAAAAAAGATCAATGACCCCAGGAAGCCACCCTTAAAAGTACATGAGGAACTATGAAATATAGTAGATGGTAGCACAGCCATTCTTTATCTCAGTTAGAGCTCTAGACTTGAAATGGAGCATTTTATAATAGTAAATACTACTTGTTCAAAGGACGATAATATTGAGTACATAAAGCATTTCATAAACCCAACTGTACCATATAAATTATAGTTTCTGCTGCTACCACATCTTTTTTTTTCCTATCTCCTCCTTTTACTAGATAACAACAGCAAGGACACAACCCTTCTTTCACCTGAAGGATAGGCTTTAGAAAATAAAGCTGTCTAGTTCCTCTCTTTCATGGGGACATACCTAGTTTGGTAGAAACATCAACTCAGAAGCGACTAGGTCTAGCAAGCCTGAAGTGTTATGCCTACATCTCTGTGTTATTTACATGGAATTGATCGTTCTATCAACATCAATCCTTATTTCATTTAGAGAATCAGCTAAAGAATAATAATTATTATTATTATAGTAATAATAACCTATTATGGTGCTATTATCTTGTTCAGTTTGAAGGCCATACATGTTCTTTGAGTCACAAATGCATGTGGCTTAATCAACCCTTTGATGCCCAAAGGCAGGTCAAAGCATAAAATGTAACAACAAAAACTCCTAGCCTAGGGGCGGCTAGGTGGCGCAGTGAGTAAGAGCGCTGGCCTCGGAGTTGGGATGACCCGAGATCAAATCCAGCCTCAGAAAATGAGCACCCACACATAAATAATGACTAGCCGTGTAACCTTGAGCAAGTTACTTAACCCCAATTGCTTTAAAAAAAAAAAAAAAAAACTCCTAGCCTGAATTCCATGGCTCTTAAGGTTGAGTGTTGTCTAAACAATCTATACCCTCCCACCATATGCAAGAATCTGGGTTATGTGATTGAGAGGCCTACCCTCTACCTTTAAATGTTTCTTCTTTCATCTCATAGGTAAAACCCTGTGCAACTTCAAAGAGCTTCAAGAATGAAATCAATATATATTGCTTCCCTTCTTTAATGCCAATTTTCTCATCCATAAAAAGGTAGTTGGACTAAAAAACCAAATGATCATCACAACTGTAAATTCAATGATTTCATGACTATCTATAAAAACGCAATAAGTAAATAGAAGAGACTCAGATATATGATTTTATCTCAATGGCAATTAAGATTCTCCAAATTGGACAAAATATAAGCTAGAGAGAATAGGAAAACTCTTTCTGCCTATTTTAATAAGAATCAGGTTAAGAAATAACTGCCTGGAGAAGAGCAATGGATCCTAAGACAATACCCAGGAGTTGTTTGAAGGGTAAACAAATTTAGATGGTCAGTAGAAATCACAGCAAGCTCTCCTCCCCAGCCTTCAGAGCAACAGTAAGAAAGATTCTCCACAAGATACCCTTTACCCAAATTGAGGTAATCAGGCATACTAAAAAATATCGCTCTTTGGAGACATATATTTTAAATTCAATCATGCTTAGAGGTTAATTGGGCAGTTCATATATGCCCAATCTTCCCTGCTTGACCAACCATAGCATTTAGAGGGAATGTGAAGTGAGCATTGTATAGTACAAAGAACAGTAGGCCCAGTCCAAGAAAGGCCAGGATCTAATCTTGACTATCACTTGCTAGTGGCGATGTGTTACCGTGGATATGCTGTTTAACAACCGACTGAGGGTTGGGAGAAGATGTGAAGACAAAATGCTTTAGGTTAAATGTGCATTAGTAATATTTCTCCATCACTTTAAGCCTAGGCAATCCAAAAATAATAATATAATCCCTGATTCATAGCAAAATGCTTATTTATGAAGTGAAAATGCTAGCAATAAAATTTTGACAATTTCATCTTGAGAGCAGGTACCACTCTCCTTATAATACCCTATAATGTTAAATTGAGGAAGAAACTTCCCTACTCTGGGTCTTGGTCATCATTTCCTTTGTATAGTTAAAAGTAATGAAGTGGGGGGAAAAGACTTGTTGACTTTACATAGTGAAAATGTTTCACTTTATCTTTTGCTATCCTCTCTATACTGTATTTGGTTATGAATACTTCCTATCTTATAGAACTGGAAGGTAGTTTCTTCCTCATTCCTCTAATTGGTTTATTATGTGACCTTTTATATCTAGGTCACCTATCCTTTTGGAGCATATCTTGTTAGATGCCGTGAAGTGTTGGTCTAAACCTAATTTCTGACATATTTCTGTCTAGCTTTATTTTATCCAGAAGCTTTCCATCAAATTAGCAAAACTGATGTAAAAAGAGTGTGGAAAATGGAGTGGCTGCAAGAAAACAGGGATGTTCAAGCACTCTTGGTAGAGCTATTAGTCCAAACATTCTGGAAAGTAACTTGGAATTATGGTAGAAAAGTTATGAAACAATTCATACTCATTGACTCAGCAATACCAATGTCTACACCCCCAAAGGATCAAAGAAATAGGAAAAGGCTCTATGTGTACAAAAATATTTATGACAGCAGTTCTTTTTTGTGGTGACAAAATAACTGGAACCTAAGAAAGTGTTCATAAATTAGGGAATGGCTGAATAAACTTTGGACCATGAATGTAATCAAATATCAATTATGTAAGTTACTTATATACCATATGTGTTTGTATATATATATATATATATATATATATGTAACTGTATTGCAGTAGAGTACTATAATATAAGAAATGGAGAAGCAGAAGGTTTCAGAGAGATCTTAGAAAGAGGAGAACATTTTATGCTATAGCACCAATATTACAATAATAAATAATTATGGAAAAAGTTAAAAACTCATCAAGTAAAAATTGGCCATTATTCCAAAGGACTTGGAGAATGTTGCCAACCCCACAGCAATATGATAGACTAATACACAGAATGAAAAACACATTTATTAATAAGACTAATGTAGGGGTTTTGTTTTGCTTAACCATGATTATGCAATAAAGAAAAAAAATCTATTCCTTCCTTCCTTTTTTCCTAACTAGCAAGCCACGATGGTCTTATTTATAAAAATTGGAATGACCAAAGAATGGACAACTACCTGAGGATGCTTTGCATTAGCCTTTGGGAGTATTATGGAGATTAGGCCAGAAGTATGGTTAAAACTCACGGACTGACTCACTTGTTTAGGGTCTTATGCTAATAGTACCCTTCACTTGACCCAATAATTTCCCTCTGGACCACCCTTGGTTCATAACGCATTAAAAGATACCTTGATTTTCCAGATTCTTGTAAACTTTTTGGTGTGCCATAAGCCCAATTCCAATAGACACTGGATTCTACAAGTTCCTCACTGATTTATAATAGAAGTTTATTCATTCAAAATAAATGAGAAAAATTACTGACATCCATGTAATAATTTTGCAATTAACTTGTAAGCATCTTGTAAGTAATGACCATCCCATCATTTGCCTTCCCTCATACTGTCAAATAAACTGACCCATATCTATTGGGGCAAAAGATTAACTACTTTAATATCTTTGCCAACTGTCTGCCTGCACATAAGTTCCTGCAAGTCAATAGTATTCAAATGTGCACATTTGAGAGTTATACAAGTTGTTCATTAATTTCCTATTCATTATAGTGAGACTTCCTTAGTATGACTGGAAAATGCAGGTATTGTCCAGATAAAATGATCCTCTGCCTTGATGTCTATTGATGCTATAGTGATAAGATTCAGGAATTCATTGGTCACTCTTATAATTGACTTTGGGGACAAGAGAAGCAGCATGGAGTAGAACTAGTACAGGGCCTGGTGTCAGGAGAGTCCAGACTTAACTGCAACCAACACCTACTCCTGATGGGATATAAGCGATTTACTGAACCTCTCTGAGTTTTATTCATTTCTTCTATTTAGTACTTATTGAGTGTCCATTATATATTGAATACTGGAAACAAAACAAACAAAAATAAAAAGAACAATAAATAAAAAAAAAGAACTTGGAACTCAAGCAATTCACATTTGATTATACAGAAACAACAGAAAGTCAACAAGCATTTATTAAATGACTATGATATTATAGACATTGCGCCAAGAATTATGTATGCATATGTATACACACAAATACATACATACATATATAATTTATATGAAGGCAGATTAGTATATAGAAAATATATTCAAAGTAAATACAAAGTAATGTAGGGGTGGGGTGGGTGTAAAAAGCCAGCAACAACTGGATTCTTATAGGCCACATGACTAATTAGAACTTGAATTGAACCTTCACATAAGCTAGAGATTCTATATAACAAAGGGAAGGAGTTAGTTCATTCTAATCATGGGGATCAGGCTATGAAAAATTATGTATAGCTGGGAGATGTAATATTAAAAGATAGAAAGTAGGCTAGTTAGCTATAAAATGAGAATCCCAACACCTATCATGCTAACTTCTTATGATTATTGTAAGGATCAAATGAAATTATACATGTAAAGTCCTTTGCAAACTTCTACAGTAATGATGTCTTTGAAATATCTGAATTTTTAGAAGACTGAGATTGTGAAAGGACAAATAGCTACCAAGGTTCCCCTATTTCTTCCACTACCCCAATATGGGTTAGGCTAATTTTGCTAAAAGGCAACAAACTTCTCCCAGGATGATTGACCTGTGATTTCAAGGATCAAGTTGTGCCTCCCCTTGATGCAGCCTCTTGGTAGTATCTATCTGTACTTAGGGTCAGGGACTGTCAGATTTGGTGGATTAGTCTCATGACAATTTGAATCCCCTCACCATGACTTAGTGGACCTAGAGTAAGGAAATTTGAGTTCAAATCCAACCTCAGCCACTTACTAATTCTGTGAACCTGAGCAAGTCATTTAGAAATGGGAATAATAATTAAACCTGACTCTCAGGGTTGTTTGAAGATAAAACAAAGTTTCAAAAAAATCACAATGTCTGTCCCATAGTAAGCACTATATAAATGGTTATGCCCTTCCCTTTCCCATTCCCCTTCCCTAAGATGAGATGAGAGGAAGTTTTTTTTTTTTTTCTGATAGACCTTTTTGTTACAGTATCCTCCTTGAATGCTTAAAGTAGATGTTTGTCTGGTCTACAGATTGTATCCAAATCGGTTTTATTTCTTGAAAAGGCTAGCCACACTGAACTCCAGAAAAAGCACATTTACTCCAGAATTGTTCACATGCTCAGAAATTCTGCTAGTCAATCAATGAGATTTTTCACATTGCCACAGTCTCTGGGGGGACAGAACCAAGATGGAGGAGTAAAAGCAGCAACTTGCTTGAGGTCTTCCCAAACCCCTCCAAATAACTGTAAAAATGACTCTAAACTAATTCTAGAGCTGTAGAACCTACAAAATGACAGAGTGAAACACATCTACAGCCCAAGGTAGCCTGGAAGGTCAACAGGAAGGGCATATAGCACCAGGCTGGGAGTATAGCACAATATGGTATAAGCCATGCCATCACAGATGGGGCTGGAGGAGGGCTCAGGGGACGGAATCACTGGCAGCTGTGGCAGTTTCCATACTTTTCAACCCAAAAACACTGAGGACAGTGGGGAAGTTCAGTGGGGGAATTCAGTGGGACCTAGGTGAAAAAGGAGCACAGTTTGACCCCAGTCCTGGGGTGGTAGCAATGGCAGTAGCAGTGGTGGTCTAGCAGCAGCAGCAGCAACAGTGACTGTTTCTAGAGATCTGGAACCATAGATGGTGGGGGACTGAGTGGTTGATACAAAACCCCTGAATTCTGGGACATTACAGCAACACCCCAACCCCACCCCAACCAAAAGCAGAGTCCACCTTGACAAAGAGTTAGAATGTCAAGTATTTGGCTGGGAAGATGAATAAATAGCATAAAAAGGTCAGACTATAGAATCTTACTTTGGTAACAAAATAGATCAAAACGTACAACCAGAAGAAAACAAAGTCAAAGCTTCTATATCAAAAGTCTCCTGCCAAAAAATATGAATTGGTTACAGGCCTTGAAAGAACTCAAAAAGAATTTTGAAAGTCAGAGAAGTAGAGGAAAAAATGGGAAGATGGGAAGAGAAATGAGAATGATTCAAGAAAATCATGAAAAAAATGAGTCAACAGGGGCAGCTAGGTGATCCAGTGACTAGAGCACTGATCCTGGAGTCAGGAGGACCTGAGTTAAAATCCAGCCTCAGACACTTAATACAAAAACTAGCTGTGTGACCTTGGGCAAGTCACTTTGCCCTCCAAAAAGCAAAAAAAGTAAATAAATCAGTCAATAGTTTGCTGAAGGAGACCCCAAAAAATACTGAAGAAAATAACACCTTAAAAAATAGACTAACCCAAATGTAAGAGTTCCAATAAGTCAATGAGCAGAAGAATGCCTCAAAAAGCAGCTTTAGCCAAATGGGAAAGGAGATCCAAAAGTTCACTGAAGAAAGTAATTCCTTTAAAATTAGAATGGAGCAAATGGAAGCTAATGAGCTTATGAGAAATCAAGAAATTATGAAACAGAGCCAAACGAATTTAAAAAATAGAAGACCATATGAAATATCTCATTGAAAAAAAACTATTGACTAAGAAAATAGATCCAGGAGAGAAAATTTTAAAAATTATTGTACTACCTGAAAGCCATGATCAAAAAAATACCCTAGATATCATCTTTCAAGACATTATCAAGGAAAACTGCCCTGATAATTCTAGAACCAGATGGTAAAATAGAAATTGTAAGAATCCCCTGATCACTACTTGAAAGAGATGCCAAAAGGAAAACTCCTAAGAGTATTGTAACCAAATCCGAGAGTTCCTAGCACAAGGAGAAAATAGCATAAGAAGGCAGAAAGAAACAATACAAGTATTGTCAAAATACAATCAGGATAACACAAGATTTAGCAGCTTCTACATTAAGGGATCTGAGGGCTTGGAATATGATATTCCAGAGGTCAAAAGAGCTAGGATCAACACCAAGAATCACCTACCCAGCAAAACTGAGTATAATCCTTCATTGGAAAAATGAATATTCAATGAAATAGAAGACTTTTAAGCATTCTTGATGAAAAGACCAGAGCCGAATAGAAATTTCACTTTCAAATACAAGCATCAAGAGGAGCATGAAAAGGCAAACAGGAAAGAGAAATCATAAGGAACTTATTACAGTTGATCTATTTACACTCCTACATGGAAAGATGATACTTGTAAATCATAAGACCTTTCTCAGTATTAGGGTAGTTGGAGGAAATAGATAGATAGAAAGAGAGACAGACGGAGAGATGATAGCACTGTGTGAGTTGAATATGAAGGGACGATAGCTAAAAAATAAAACTAAGGGGTGAGACAGGAATATATTGGAAGAAGGAAAAAGGGAGATATAGAATTGGGTAAATTATCTCATATAAAAGAGGCAAGTAAAGGTTTCAAAATTGAAAGGAAGAAGGGGGAGATGAAAGGGAATGAATGAACCTTACTTTCAACAGATTTGGCTTAAGGAGGGAATAACATACACACTCAATTGGGAATCTTACCCTACAGGAAAGTAAGGAGGCAGGGAATGAGGGGGAAGGATGATAGAAAGGTGTAATGTCAAGCACAAGCAACTTCCAGGTTTGGATTAGGAGCATAGCAAAATCCATATATTCAGTGACAGATTAAGACAAGAGATTCACAGAAAAGAGAAAATCAAAATACAGGATAACTCAGTCATTTAGTAGTAAGTTCTCAATTCAATCACAAAGTACTAAGGTCCAAGTATACCACCCCTGGGCAATACATTCATTTAGTCAATCACAAAGTCTTCTCTGTATTCAACTGGAGATTAGTTTCTAATCATAAACAAAGTACATCCATTTGGTCAGTCACAAAGTATAAAAGTCAAAAGTTTTCCACCCCTGGATCACAACTGAATTACAATACAATCTATCACTAGCAAGCACCCTCTCAAAGGGGCAGTGGAAAGCACAAAGGCCATCTAACCCTAAGCCAAGCAAGGTTAGATATCATCACAGCATTCAATAACCAAGGAGAGGTCTTTTCTTCATCTTGACCCAATGCAAGTTCTTAGCAATCTCTGTTCCTGGGGAGCCAAAGCTTAACAAAGCCACAACATACATTGCCAGCGTCCTCATCAATTCACTCTGCCTGCAGAACAATCTCAGGACCCCTGAAAACATCAGCAAGACCCTCCTACAGGATTTCTGTAAACATACAACAAGAAAATCCTCCTTCAGGGCTTCTGAACCAACAGCAAGGTTCCAGGACCTCTGCAACAACAGCACTGTCCTTTACCAGTGGATGAATCTGACAAAGTAACATCAAAATAGACAGAAAAAAATACTGGCACCACAGTCATGCCTTCACAGTTCTCTGCCACTATGGGTGGCAGTTCTCAAAAGTCCTGGCAGCTCCAACTGGCCCGCAGCAGTCCCAGTGGCTTCAGCTGGCAGTTCTCTCTCTCTCAGCAACTCTGGCCCCTGACAATTCTCCCTACCTCTCTGCCTCCATGACTCTGGATGCTGCTCCCAAAAGTTCTTCTGGCATCTCTCTGCTTGGGCCTCTCTCTAAATTCATAGCACCAGCTCCTTCCAGCTCAGCTCCCTCTCTTCATGTCAACAATTCCATCCCACAAGTAGAATTCACAAGCTCTGGGTTTTAACACTTAACCCAAAACCAAGCCAATACAAGGGGATCTTTAAATTCCATTACCATTACAAAGGGATGGCACAGTAAGGGAAAGGGTAGTCAGACACAAACACTTTTGAAAAAGGAGAGGATCAAGGGAAAAGATAGAATAAGTGGCCAGTGGGGAGGATAGGATGGAAGGAAATACAGTTAGTCTTTTACAACATGACCATTATGGAAGTGTTTTGCATAACTACACATGTATAACCTATATTGAATTGCTTACCTTCTCAATGAGGGTGGGTGGGGATGGAAGAAGAGAGAGAATTTGGAACCCAAAGTTTTGAAAACAAATGTTTAAAAAAATGTTTTTACATGGAATTGGAAAATAAGATATTCAGGCAATGGTGTATAGAAACCTATCTTGCCCTATGAGAAAGTAAGAGGAAAGGGGATGTGGGGGTGGGGTGATAGAAGGGAGGGCAAACTAGGGGAAGAGGTAATCAAAATGCATGCCATCTCAGGGGGAGGGAGAGGGGATAGATAGGGAGATCATTTGGAACTCAAAATCTTATGGAAATGAATGCTGAAAAATAAAAATTAATTAATTAACTAATTAGAAATAAAAATAGGACTTTTAACTCCTAATCCTACATCCTTTCTACTTCTCCACTCCATTTCCCTTTCTCAGTCACTTTGTTACTGTTAAGATGTAGTTGATCTATATTTTTTTATTTTTTCCCCAATTTATTAAATTATTTGTTTTTGGTTTTCAACATTCACTTCCATAAGTTTTAAATTTTCATCCTCTCCCTTACCTTTCTCTCCCCAAGATGGATTGCAATCTGATATGGGTTCTATACATACATTTTTATTAAACACATTTTCATATTAGTCATGTTGCATAGAAGAATTATAATGAATAGGAGAAACCATGAGGAAAAAAGAAAAGAAAAGAAAAAAACAGTCTCTGCTTCCTCTTCAATTAAAAAAGAAGAATTCCAGTTCTGTGGTTTTCTACCAAATGAAGAAGACTGACACATAGAATCCATTTGATGAGAATTGACAAGTAAATTATACCTCTCCTAATGGATTAGCAAAAAAAAAATTAAATGACTACATAGATATAATTTTAGTCAGTCACATGTAGCATAGATAAAAACAGAATGATATTCTCAGTTTTAATTCTGGAGAGGAAAGGTCTAGAGGTAACTTTTAAGCAGCTGAACAGTGGGTACAAAGAGAGATGTGTAAAAGAGTGAAAGACTGTGCCATTTTACCAAGTGACCTAAGCTGTTCATTTGGGCTAGACCAGTGTTTCTATTCATAGGGTGAGTTGAGAGAAAAACTAACAGACTTCAAGACTTGAATTCCAGTGATTCAGACAATAAAAAATAATCAACTTTTTCCACTCTGTTTCTTTTCTTCCTCCATAGATTTAAAAGTTGGAGCACTAAACAGGAAAAAAAATCCAAAAATTTTGTGAAGCATTCTACTCAACTTGAATACCAGATCTCTTCTAAGGATTAAGCCAAAATCAAAATAACTATCCAAAAAGACTAATTCAGAAAGGCTAGTGCCATTTAATATGGACTTTGAGGAGTAAAAAATAACTCATCCAAATCAATAGTTGAGGGATATACAAACTATCCACAACCACATAACACCTGAAGCACCTATATTTGACTGTTTCTCCGATGAATGACTATTGAAAAACTGAAAGGTTAGCCTTAATGTCATAAAAAATTAGAGTTGGGAGAAACCTTATAAATCATTTAGTCTGGCTTCAGGGTCCTCTTTGCAAAAGCCCTAAGAAGTCAATAGTTTCAGCAATATATTACTCATTGCTGAAAAGAATTTAGCTTTAGAAAGGCATGGTGGTCCCTTGGTTATATCCAGAACCAATGACAGTGTGAAGAAGAGTGTTTCATGACATGAAAAGAAAAATTAGAATTTTGTTCTTTTGGCTTCAATTCTCCCACATGGCAAATAGTAGGGTTAATCTTGGCAAGAAAAATCAGATTTTTTTAAGAGATGGGGGGAAAGGAGAGAGTAGTCGATGATACAAAGGAGTTTTGAGATGAAAAGAATGAATGACCTAGTCCTAAAGTCTACATTAACACTTGAGTGGTTCTCCTTAAAATAAACTTCATTATTTGCCTATATAAAGTAACCAGAACAGTTCCATGAGTATGCTATAGATTTTTATGGATAGAAATAGGCATTATGCCAGAATGGTGTGATTTAAAGGGACCATAAATATATCTCTCTCACCTTTTTCAATGGTACATTGGGAATATATTGACTGTGAAGTCAGACTAAATAGGTTTGAATATCAGCTCACCTTGTGACCTTTGACAAGACATAATGCCTATCTGGACCTCTGTTTGCAATCTATAAAATGAAGTGGTTCACAGAAGCTCAAAATCTATGATACTATGATCCTGAAATTCTTACCATTAAATTCACTCTTCAGAGTTAAGAAATTGTCTCCTAAATGTCCTTGGATTAAAATGTTAATATCTTACCAGGAAGAAATAACAATAATTTCTGCTACCTTTATAAGAATATAATGCAATATAATAGGGAAAGTGTTAGATGTGGAGTCAGACAACCTGAGTGAAACCCACCTCTGCCACTTACTACCTGAGGGACCTGAAGTCACTTAATTTCCTTCTCCATAGTCACTTAGATGTACCAATGTGTGGAAATCAGGATTGTTCAATCCCTCATATTTGTCCTTTCCTCACACTCTTACTGACTCATAATCTTTCTCTGTTGCATGAGGTTGTATCAAAGGATGTGTAATTCTCTATATAATTTTTAATTAAAGAAAGAGTGTTTCTGAAAAATATCTGTGTTAGTTCTCCCTATCTTTACTGAAGTTGTTTCTCATTAAAATGATTCTTCCCAGGATAATTTTCATTTAAACTCTCCAAGAGAAACAAATGACTTGTGTGTGTGTGTGTGTGTGTGTGTGTGTGTGTGTCTGAGAGAGACAGAGACAGAGACAGAGAGAACCTGCCTTGATATTTTTTCCTGTCCCAATTGGTATTTTTGATAGATTGATATTTTTGTGCCTAATGCATGGCCAATTTTGTGTAGGTTCCATGTACCACTAAAAAAGGCATATTCCTTTCTATCCCCATTCAGTTTTCTCCAGAAGTCTATCATATCTAACTTTTTAAAAATTCTATTCACCTACTTAACTTCTTTCTTTTAAAATTTTATTTATTTATTTTTAGTTTTCAACATTCACTTCCACAATATTTTGAGTTACAAATTTTCTACCCATGTCTCTCCCCTCCCCCCAAATCAAGACAGTGTCCATTCTGATTACCCCTTCCCCCAATCTACCTCTCTTCTATCACCCCCCAGGGCAGGATAGATTTCTATACCCCATTCCCTGAATATCTTACTTCCCTGTTGCACATGAAAACAATTTTTTAACATTCATTTTCAAAACTTTGAGTTCCACATTCTCTCCTTTCCTCTCTCCTCACTCAACCTCATTGAGAAGACAAGCAAGGGGTAAAGTCAAGATAGTGGAATAAAAGTAGGAAATTGCTTGAGATCTCTCCCAAATCCCTCCGAGTACATACAAAAATGACTCTAAACAAATTCTAAAGCTGCAGAACCCACAAAATGATGGAGTTAAACAAATCTCCAGCCAAAGATAGCTTGAAAGGTCACCAGGAAGGGTCTTTTGCACCTGACTGGGAGCAGAGCACAGTCCATCAAGAATGCTTGAAAATCCTTTATTTCACTGAATATCTATTTCTTCCCTTGAAGTACTATACTCAGTTTTGCTGGTAGGTGATTCTTGGTGTTAATCCTAATTCCTTTGACCTCTAGAATATCATATTCCAGGCCCTCATATCCCTTAATGTAGACGTTGCTAAATCTTGTGTTATCCTGATTATGTTTCCACAACACTTAAATTGTTTCTTTCTGGTTGCTGGCAATATTTTCTCCTTGACCTGAAAATTCTAGAATTTGGCTACAATATTCCTAGGAGTTTTCCTTTTGGGATCTCTTTCAGGAGGTGACCAGTGGATTCTTTCAATTTTTATTTTACTCTCTGGCTCTAGAATATTGGGGCAGTTTTCCTTGATAATTTCTTGAAAGATGATGTCTAGGGTCTTTTTTTGGTCGTGGCTTTCATGTAGTCCAATAATTTTTAGATTTTTTCTCCTGGATCTATTTTCCAAGTCACTCACTGGCTATTCCAGTGTCCTATTGTCTTCTATTTTTGCATTATTTTTGTTTTGTATAATTTCTTGATTTCTCATAGAGTCATTAGCTTCTATTTGCTCCATTTTAATTTTAAGAGATCATTTTCTTCAGTGAGTTTTAGGCTTCTTTCTCCATTAAGCTAATTCTACTTTTTGAGGCATTTTTCTGCTCATTGACTTTTTGGTTCAATTTTACCATTTGGGTTAGTCTATTTTTAATGTGCTTTTTATCTTCAGTATTTTTTATGCCTCCTTCATCAAGCTGTTGACACATTTTTCATGATTTTCTTGCATCACTCTCATTTCTCTTCCCAATTTTTCCTTTACTTCTCTGATTTGATTTTCAAAATCCTTTTGGAGCTCTTTCAAAGCCTGAGACCAATTTATTATTTTTCTTGGCAGCTTTGGATATAAGGACTTTGACTATGTTGTCTTCTTCTGCTTATATGTTTTGATCTTCTTTGTCAACAAAGTAAGATTCTATAGTTTGAGGGGGTTTTATTTACACTATTTATTCTTTTTCTCAGCAAAATACTTGACTTTCTAACTCTGTTGAAGTATGACTCTGCTTCCAATGTGTAGGATGTCCTACCCAGGCTTCACGGGTTTTGTGTAGCTGTTTTCAGAGATATTTCTAGGGACATACAAGTTTTTAGTTCTCCCAAGGTTGTATGATCAAAGGAAAGGTGTTTACTCTTCTCCTGGCCTGCTTTCTGGCCTGTGAGTAACCACAAGCACTCTTTTCTGCCTTGGAACTGTGAGGAGTATTTTCTTTCCACTGCCACCACAAGCTCAGCCATACAGGACTGTGACCCAGATCTGAGCAAGGGCAAAGCAAAAGAACCCTGCCTCAGCACCAGCAAAGTAATCTCTGTAATCCCCCTCTCATCACCCCCTTGATCCCCCCACAGTCTGTGGTCCAAGAGTTCTGGAAGCAGCCACTGCCATCACTGCTGCCACTGCTCTGGGGTTGAGGCTGACCATGCTCCTCTCTCACCCAGGTCCTATAGACCTTTCCTACTCGCGTTATGAGTTGTCTTTGGTGCTTGAGTGTTGAGATGTCTGGAAACCACCACAGCTGCAATGATTCAATCCCCTGAGGTCTACTCTCGATTTGCTGGGACCAGTCTATGCCAGTGCAGTCAATGCTGGACTGTGTTCTGCTCTCAGAATGGAGCAACTGACCTTTCCTGTAGACCTTCCAAGTTGTCTTGGGCTAAAGATTTGTTTTACTCTCTCATTTTGTGAGTTCTGCTGCTCTAGAACTTCTTTAGAGTTATTTTTACAAGTATTAGGAAAGGTTTGGGTAAGAGGTCAAGCAAGTCCCTGTTTTGTTTTGTTTTGTTTTTCAAATGCTTTATTAATTTCTGGTTTACATCATTCATTTCTGCCAGATTTTGAGTTACAATTTTTCCCCATTTTTCCCCTACCCACCACCCCAAAATAGCAGTCTCACAGGATATCCTCTCATCCAATCTGCTCTCTCCCATATCTTCTCCCTTACCCCCTTTGACTTTTCCAGTAGGGCAAGGTGAATCTCTGTGCCTCAATGCCTATATATCTTATTTCACCCTTTCCCTCTTCACCAATGTTTTACTTCTGACTACTCTCTCCCTCAATCTGCCCTCCCTTTTACCAGTACCCCTCCCTTTTCTCTCCCCTTTCCCCTACTACTTCTTCTTTGCCTTTTATCCTCCCTTCTATCCACCTCCCTCCCCTTTCTTTTTCCTTTCTTCTCCTACTTCTCTATAGGGTAAAATAGATTTCTATTACTAACTGCATGTGTATGTTATTTCCTTTTTGAAACAAATCTTATGGGAGTTAGTTTTGAACAATGTTCACCCCCTCTTCCTTCTTTCTCTCTACTATGATAGGTCTTTCTGCCTCTTCATGTGGTATGATTTACCCTATCCTGCCTCTTCCTTTCCTCTTCTTCCTGCACAATCCTTTTTTTCACCCCTTAATTCATTTTTTTTTATCATCACAACTAGGTCAACTTATTCCCACACCCTCTGTCTATATATAGCCCTTCTAACTGCCCTAATAAAGAAACAGTTCTTAAGAGTTAGTAATATCATCTTCCCATGCAAAGACATAAATAGTTTAACCTTATTGAATAACATTTTATTTCTTTCCTGTTTACCTTTTTATGCTTGAGTCTTGTATTTGAAGATAGATTTTCTGTTTAGCTCTGGTTTTGTCACCAGGAATAATTGAAAGTCTACTATCTCATTGAATGTCCATTTTTTCCCCAGAGAGATTTTACTCAGTTTTGCTTGGTAGTTGAGATTTTATAGGAAGACATAGGAAAAACATAGGAAATCTCATTAATTAATTTAATTAATCTCATTAATATGGAAAATAGTCCCCGAAAGCTTTTATTCCATATGAAATTGTCATGGCTAAAATTTATGTTAATTAAATAAAATATTGAAAATTCCATTCACTTCATTTCATGAAAATATGCATAGTTAATGAGATTTTCTATGTGTCCAGAATTTAGGGACACACTGTATAGTCATCCCTGCCATCATAATATCTTGGTATGGTAGAATTGTTTTGTTGTTGTTGTTGCTCATTCTTCCAGACTTACTTCCTGATTTTGAACTTTTCAGTGAGGTCAGGTTCTGTCTATTCTGGAGAGAATGTTTGCACCATATTTCGTCTTGTTTAGTATTCTAATGTTGTCTTCTCCAAGTATTGTGTTGTATTCATCAAAGATCACAGACACAGTTGAGACTTGAGACCTAAAAATGTTTAGTGCTCCTAATATAGGCTAATCTCAATATCTACCTTCTAGATCTGAGCATTATAAGCTAGTTGTGATCAGGGATTGACCAGGAATAACACAACCACAGACATTACCTTGTTTGGAGCTCTAGTAAAGTGCAACTGTACTCAACTTGCTGGAACATTCTGCAGGTTTAGAGTGGCAGTATTTCTAATTGGCACTTTTCCCTACTCCATAAATAGAATCACATCCTTCTATGTTGGATTCAGGATCTCTTCTTGACTCAATGCACAGTCATAGATGCTAAGTTAGTCATTGTACTAGATGGTTGAATTTCATATCCTAAGGACTGGGGCAAACCTGAGGTAAAAGAATAGTTCTCATATTTTCAGGACCCCCTCATAACTGCAGCATTTCTGGCACCTGTTTGAGATGGGAACCCTGGGGAGAGAGAGATTTTGATTTATTTGAGAGTAAAGCACAAGTTCTAACTGGGGCACAGAAGAAGATGCAAAGAGGTTAATTTAGACTTGCAAAAAAAGAAGAAATTCCTAACATGTGGGGATACACAAAGATGAAAGGTCTATTCTGATTATAGTTCATTCGCCTTCACTGCAGTTTCAGGTAAAGTCTGGATGTCCCCTTATTTATTATGCCATAGAGTGAATTCTTGTTCAGATTCAAGTTGGACTTGACTGCTCAATTGTCCTTTCTAACTCTGAGACTTTGAAATGCTTTGAGTTCAGGAACCCATCCTCCTAACTATATCCTCTTCAAGGTTTTTCTTCACAATTTATTCTATTATTTTAAATCACATAGTGGAGTGCAATTCCAGAAAGCCTAGCTCCAAATCCTGCCTCATATAAATAGTAGTTATTGGGGCGGCTAGGTGGCGCAGTGAATAGAGCGTCGGCCCTGGAGTCAGAAGGACCTGGGTTCAGATCAGGCCTCAGACACTTAACGCACACACAAACAAACAAATAAACAAACAAAACCTAGCCGTGTGACCTTGACCAAGTTACTTAATCCCAATTGCCCTCCAAAAAGCAAAATAAATAAATAAATAGTAGTTATATGGTCTAATTTTCCTTTGAATTATTATCCTATGATCCTTCCCCTTTTCAAGCTAATTTATGGACTCATACAAATAAATTTGATATGGTTCTCATATCAACAACTAATTCTTAATTCTTTTATTTTCTTAGTGTAATTCCCCTATCCAATACTTTCTAACTCTCTTTTGGAAGACAACATTAATGATATATAGAAATGGAAATTCTCAGGAATTTATAAGTCTTTGGCCTCTTTCATTTTTCAAACTTGAGCCATATTTTCCAATATTTTTATGTGTTTCCCTCTGTCTGCTCTCAAACTGGAACCTCAAAGAGTCAATACAAATTTCAACATTAATTGCAAGCATAAGGAAGATGATTTTTCTGGAGGGTAAGAAAATCATTTGGAAAAAGGAAGCTTTAGCTCTTGATTCAATAATTTCTCAGAAAAGAAGCCTGCCTAAAAGTTATATGCTGTATGCAATCCTAATATCAAAGACACAAAAGATCCAAAGCTTAAGTTACCTTATAGTTGTTTTTACAAGAAAGCAGATTCCTAAGTCAAAAGGTCTATAAAACTGCACATACCTTTTTGATCTAGCAATACCACTAGTAGGTCTGTATCCCAAAGAGATCATAAAAATTAGAAAAGGACATACATGTACAAAAATATTTATAACAGTTCTTTTTGTGATATCAAAAATTTGGAAACTGAGGATATGCCCATCAATTGAGGAATGGGTGAACAAGTTGCAGTACCTTAAGGTAATGGAATATGTTTGTACATTAAGAAATGATAAGCAGGAAGACATCAGAAAAACCTAGAAAGACTTACCCTAACTGATGGCTGAGTGAAATAAGCAAAACCAGTAGGACATTGTACTCAGTAACATCAACATTGTGTGATGACCAACTTTGATAGACAACTCTACTCAGCAAGACAATGATCTAAGACAATTCCAAAAGACTCATGATTGAAAATGCTATCCACATTTGGAGAAAGAACTATGGAGTCTGAATGTAGATTGAAGCATACTATTTTCCTTCTTTTTTTTCTTTCTCATGATTTTTCACTTTTTTCTGATTCTTCCAAAACAACATGACTAATGTAGAAATGTTTTATACGGTTGTATATATACGCCTATATCAGATTACATGGTATCCTGGGCAGGGGTTAGGGAAGTGGGGAGGAGAAGACTTAGAACTCAAAATCTTATAAAAGTGAATGTTGAAAACTAAAAATAAATAAATTTTGGAAAAAGAAAAAGAAAGAAAGCAGATTCCTTAGCTACTTCTGAGTTCAATACCCATTCTGTCTTCATCCCAATCAGGTGCAGCTGTATGTCTAAATAATGGATGCTCACTGTGATGATTTTGAGTTTTATCAAGACTCAGGAAATTATTCAGTATTCCCTGCATAAAAAATGGAATTTTTTTAAAGTACATTTTATGAAGATCACCATAAATAAGCAAAAAGTACTAGTACTTAATGGGCTAACCCTATAATAGGTAAGAAAATAAGATCTCAAACTATATTTGTACTCCATTGTAAATGTATCCAACAAAAGGCAGAGAACATGACATGAAATAAAAGCTATTTATCATGAAAGCCACGACAACATGCTAAAACCATTTCTTTTGAGATTCCTTGTATTAGAATTTTCCACCTAAGGATCCTTGAGATATGATGTTATATCTGATTTCCAATGCAAAAGAGTCTTTGATTTTGTTCCTTTGATATAACCAATTTTATTCTGACAAGCAACATTTTAAATAGATACTACAACAAAAGTTATTGTTGAGATTACTCTTGAGAATGTCTAAAAACTCTTAGATCATGTGGGTTATTGGGAGCTTCAAATGTAGTGTCACTATATCAGTATGATAAAATACTCTCCTGGTAAATGCATGATTTATGTAATAACAAATTTGATTCCAATTGATCTGAGACCAATGCAAAGGATCTTCTCAAGCAACCCTGAACTAATCTGGCAAAAGTTGGTTGTCCAGAACAATTCGTTAATATGTTTTCTGGGTAACCATGATTCTCCTATAAGAAATATGTAACTACTAGATAAAAGATTTATTTCCTCAATAAAAAAGTATAATGTACACAGAGTGTTAGGCTTGGAAAGTAGTTGCCTTGGATTGCAATCCTGAATCTCTCACTTGGCAGCTATGAAAACTTAGTAACTTTACCTCTCTGAAACTCAGTTTATTTGTAAAGTGGGGACAATAACACCTACTTCATTGTATTAGATGGAAAATGCTTTTGAAACTATTAAGTACTATAGAAATGTGAGCAATTTCTATGATTTTATCTGTTGCACTCTCATGTAATGGAGAAGTATCAAAATTGTAGCTTATGTGCTGCCTGCAATGCTCCTGAAGCTAGCTTGAATAAAATGTAATTGGGAAATGTTTAAGAAAATAAAAATACTATAAAACAAATAACAATATTTATGTATGATTTTCTAAGACAATATTCAACATACCCAAATCTTTATGTATATTTATTGACCCCCATTGAGATTGACACTACTGGCATAATGGACAGAAGATTGGATTGATAGTCAGAGCATCTGAGTATAGCCCAGAATTTAACTAACTGTATATGCATGGGCATATAATTTCACCTCTCTGGAACTCATTTGTTTCTTCTTTGGAAAATTAAAAATAAAATTGAACTAGATGATCTCTTATATTCCATTCAATTTCAGGAACCTCTAGTATTTTGGACTGGATTCTAATAAGACTCCTTTTACTACTCATTCATCAGAAATATGACTCCATGATGCACTGGAAAGCATGCTAGATGTGGAATAAGAGAACCTTAGATTCATATCCTGCTTCTACCAGTTAATATACCTGTGTGACCCTGAGTACATAAATTCCAAAGACTTTACTTTTGTCATTAGTAAAACAAGTTGAGTTAGGTTAGACTATCTCTAAGATCCTACCCATTCCTAATTATATGATTCTTCTGTTATAATAATGTAGCAAGGTTGTCCCCCATATGTAGCATAGGGGTGTCATTGTTTGACTCAAAGAGAGGTACCATAGACATCTCTAGCTCTTCTGCCTGAACCCTTCTCCAAGGAAGACATTAATTTATGTCAGGTGAAACAATCAGATTGATTCTATGTCTTCTTTTAATTGATTATATTTACTATTAATTTATTTATCCTATAACTATCTAAGTAATGGTTCTTTCTCTCTCAAATTAAATTTAAAAATCAGCTGACTTGTCATGAATTAAGTTTAGAAATCTAGTTTTCCTGCTAATAACAGCTCTATTCTTGCCCCAAGGAAATCTGTTATCCTTGAAAGATGAGGGTGAACAACAGAGAGTCAGTATCTTTAGACCATCAAGCTATCCTTCAAAGATGTCTGGTTTGCTAACCAAAGAGCTATCTCTAACCTTACAGTTAGACTTAAACAATGGACATTTCTTAGTCACAGGAGGAAGGTGATGGTGGTGATGGGGAGTTGCTGCTAGCCCCTCAGTCCCAGTTTCCAACCAATCATATTGTCCCCCATGCCTCTGCTCTGTAACCAATCATATTGATTTTGCCATTTGTGACACCAAGGTATTAGAACCAATCATAACTTATTGCCTTCTAAAAATCCTATTATTTGTTCTGTGCTCCCCAAAACTATAAAAAAGGAGATAGTTCCTTCATTCAGGGTCTTACCTTTACTGAAAAATGTGAGGTTTTAATTATTAGTAAATTATTAATAAATTAATCATGCATGAAGCTTTGTATCTCAATTTACCTTAACTTTAATCACAACACAGGAGGAAAAGTAGAAGACTGAGACCAGAGGCTGATAGTCTGCTCTCTTTAGAGAGAGCAGGCAGCAGGCTAGAGCCATAGCCAATTACTCCCTTAAAGATTATTAGTCTAGGAGACTAATAGTTTTCAAGTTCAAGCTAGACTTTTGATTGCTATTCACTAATGGGGAAAGGAGGACCCCAGATTCTATATGCAAGGTTTGACTTCTTTCTTACCCAAATACCAGTTCCAAAATGAACACACATAGTAATAAGCATAAAGATTGACTTACCCAAATTGAGAGCAAAAGAGAAATAAGAAAAGGAACATATAAGAGAATATATATCAGACATTACAAAGTGAAGGAACTTTCCCACTGGGGGCAAGATGACTCAGTTTAACTGAGAAGAAGAGCTTCAGATCTTACCCAAGTAGAAAATTACTCAAAGTCTCTATTGCAGAAAATTGGGAAGGGAATATAATAAAGACTTCTAGTTCCTCCCTTGTTGGTTTCTATGTATACCTGTACACACTCATATATGTATACAAATACCCATATACCCTCATATATATACATACATACATACTTACATACATACATACACACATTTGTATTCCCTTCAACTATTCTCATACTAAGAAAAGTCTAATAAGTTACAATTGTCATTTTTCCATGTAGGAATGTAAATAGTTCCACTTTTATAAGTTCCTTATGATTTATTCTCCCTGTTTACCTTCTCATGTTTCTCTTGCTTCTTGTATCTGAATGTCAAATTTTCTATTCAACTCTGGTTTTTCATCAAGAATGCTTGAAAGTCCTCTATTCCGTTGAATAACCATATTTTCCCCTGAAACTTGATACTCAGTTTTGCTGGGTAGGTGATTCTTGGTTTTAATCCCAGCTCCTTTGACCTCCAGAATATCATATTCCAAGCCCTTTGATCCCTCAGTGTAGAAGCTGCCAGATACTGTGCCATCCTGATCGAGTTTCCACAATATTCAAATTGTCTCTTCCTGGCTGCTTGTAATATTTTCCCCTTGATCTGGGAATTCTGGAATCTAGCTATAATATCCCTAGGAGTTTTCTTTTTGGGATGTTTTTCAAGAGGTCATTGGTGGATTATTTCAGTCTCTATTTTGCCTTCTGGTTCTAAAGCATCAGGGCAATGCTTCTTGAGAATTTCTTAAAGGATCATTTCCAGGTTCTTTTTCTGATCATGGCTTTCAGGTAGCACAATACTTTTTAAATTATCTCTTCTGGATTGATTTTCCAGGTCAATGGTTTTCCCAAGATATTTCACATTGCCTTCTATTTTTTTCATTTGTTTGGATCTGTTTAATAGTATCTTGATTTCCCATGAAGTCATTAGCTTCCATTTGCTCCAATCTAATTCTGAAGGATTATTCTCTCTAGTGAGCTTTTGAGATTCTTTTTCCATCTGGCAAATTTGGCTTTTTAAGGCATTCTTCTCCTCATTGCCTTTTTGAGCCTCTTTTGGCATTTGAGTTAGTCTATTTTTTAAGGTATTATTTTCTTCAGTCAGGTTGTTGATTCTCATTTCATAATTTTCTTGCATCATTCTCATTTCTCTTCCCAATTTTTCCTCCACTTCTCTGGTTTTCAAAATCCTTCTTAAGCTCCTCTATGGCCTGTAATCAATTCATATTTTTCTTTGAAGCTTTTGGTGCAGGAGTTCTGACTTTGCTGTCTTCCTCCTGTTCCATGCCTTGATCCTTTTTGTCCCCAAAAAAGGAATCTAAGGTTTGACTGATGTGCTTGCTTTGTTTGGTTCCTTTGCTTGCTCATGTTGCCACTCAATTATTTGACTTTTGAGATTTATGCCACAGTAGGACTCTGCTACCAGAAAAGGGAGCTTTGTCCCAAATCACTGGGGTTTTTGCAGCTGCTGGAGCTGTTAGTTGGGTGCCCTCTATGAACCTCCACAAGCTCTGGCAAGCTGATCTCATACTCCAGGACCTCTACCTTCGACTGTAATCCAGATCCAAGCAGGTTAAAGCAAGAGCAATTACCCCTCAGACTGGTCATTTGGTCCCCTTACAATCTGCAAGCCAGGAGCTGAAGCTGCCATGTGCCTCAATGGCTCCTCCCTCCAGGGGTTAAAGGCCAGACTGCACTCCCGAACTACGAGATCCCAAAGTCCACATTGCACTGACTTCTCAATTTGTCCTTAGCATCTATGTGTTGATAATTCTGGAACCCTCCACAGCTGCTAGTGATCTGAAGTCCTTCCAGCTGGTGGCTGTTTGTGGCCACCCTGAGGCTAAAACCTCAGGCTCTCACAGGTCTGAGCTCAGCTCCCAGAGCACTGTGCTGGCCCCTTCCTGCCAGCATTCTGCACTGTCTTCAGTAGGGGGTTAGCTTCTCTGTGTCATTTTGTGGGTTCCATAGCTCCAAAGCTTGTCTAGAGTCATTTTTTACATGAATTGGAGGAGGTGGAAGCTGGAGCCACACAAGTACTATTTCTACTCCATCATCTTGACTACCAAAGTCATAGAGCCTTTTGGAAGCTTAGTGAAACCCCTTCTCAGAGTAATTGATTTTTTCAATTCATATTTGTAGGAAATGCTTGATTTCAGCTAAAGGTTAATGAAAATGAAATTTCTTCCCAGTCAAGTTCATGAAGCTCCTGAAATCTATTTATGGACCCCTATTTAAAAAGTTTACAGACTATACTCTAAAATAGACACTCTGATGGATGAGTATAGAGATGATTTAAATCTGAATATTAAAGAAGTTCTATAGTTCACTGGGATAATCACTCAACCACATGTCAGAAGACCAGTATTCTACTAATGATTTTTGCCAATAATTATCTATGTGACCTTGACCAAGTCTCTTAGCTCTCCAGACCTCAATTTCCACCCTTGTAAAATGGGACATTAAATTAAATAATTAATTAATAATCAATCAAGCAACTATCAGCACACATTTACTATGAGCCTACTAAATTTAGGCATTGTGTTAGGCACTCTGAGAGCAAATATAATGAATAAAATAATCCAAACTCTTATGGAGCACATATTTTTACCTTTCTATTTCTGAAATACCATGATACTATAATATGAATACAAAAATAAATAACTCATAATATTAGAACAAACAAAGCATGTGATTTAACATCCTATGACTCCTTTTCTCTTCCTTCAAGAACAGTAATACAATAACACTTCAAGGTCTCTTTCATAGCTTTCTTTTATTTATCCAGTATATTGCAAATGAACAGCATCTGACTTCCAGAAGGATTATCAAAGTCCTAGGAAGATTTAGAGAAGTTTCTTTTTTTAAATGTAGAAAACAAGTATCTGACAAAAAGACACCTAAGATTCTAATATTACTTGTCCAAATCTATCAGTGACTTGAAGCTTCTTTGCTTTTGAAAAAGTCCTTCTAAATCAGGCAGACACTCCTTTTTCTTCTGCTGAGATAATATGTCACTCACCCTGGCACCAAAGTATCTTGGATGTGCTGAGCCTACTCATTTAACATTCATAGGGGCCTGGAAATAAATCTGGAATATGCTGACTAATTCAATGGGCACAGATCAGCTTTTAACATGCATGAGGGGCTCCCACTGTCATTTACCGAAGGACATTACAGGAAGGAGATAAAACGGACAGTTTACTTAGTGTATAGAACATACCCAGAAAACCTGAATAATCAGAATTACTAAGATTTTTGTAAGTTTAAATTTCAGGGCATTGTAATATATAAATACAATGGAGAAATAAATCTGCCTTCTTCCTACATAAGGGCAGATAGGTAATATAAGGCATAGAGCAATGGACCAAGACCTAAATTTAAATTTGGCCTCAAATATTTACTAGTGATGGGATCCTGGACAAGTCATTTATTCCTGTTAGTCTCAGTTTCCTCAACCATAAAATAAAGATAATAATTGCACCTACCTCTCAGAGTTGCTGTGGGGATTAAGTGAGACAATATTTATAAATTTCAGCATAGGATAGGTGCTCAATAAATTTGTTTTCTTCCTTTCTTGATTTCATTAATACATTTTAACTTAAAACTTTATTTCAGAGAAAGATTCAAATTCAATCAGTGAGCCTTTCTCCCATTCAGTATCTCAAAATCATGGTATATCTCTTGTGTTATCTCTCTTCTAACATTTTCAGATCATCCCCAAATCTTCTTCAAGCAGACCTAAGAACAGGAAACTATTACAAGCCTTGTACTCCTTACACATCACACTTTATTAAGGAAAACTCAGTACATGGCTTTATTGTTATTAGTCTTGTCCCTGAGTTACAACTAGAAATTCTCAATTCCTTTAATTTTCCAAGAAAACTGAGGCTTACTCCTACATAACCAAGTTGCTCCTTATAACCCCAGCTTTTGCATTTGAGGTAATCATAAGTTCAAGTTACTATCCAGTGCATTTCTTTTTTTTTCTTTTTGGAGGGAAATTGGGGTTAAGTGACTTGGCCAAAGTCACATGGCTAGTAAGTGTGTCAAGTGTCTGAGGCAGAATTTGAACTCAGGTCCCCCTGATTCCAGGGCCAGTGCTCTATTCACTGAGCCACCCCAGGTGCATTTTTTACCAACAGGAATCAACTCAGAAAAAAAAAAAAACTTTTAGTTAGGACTACATAATAATTGAAATTACAAAGAGAAATACCTCCATTTCACAAAAATATAATCTAAATCATTCTCTTGCAAATATTGAGAGATAGAACAAGACATAGAAAATTTGTAATCCTAGGGTCACACCTCAACTTCCATATTTCCTTTCCACAACTGGTCACTGCTTCTCATCTAATCTTTTGCTGTCATGTGATGTCAGGTTCTTAAAATAATCACAGAATTTGAAAACTGAATTAGATCTTAATGGCTTTTAGTCTGAATTCATACTCTTGCAGTATAATATACTTAATAAGTGGCCATTTAGCCTCTGTTTGAAGACCTCCAAGGACAGGGAACACATTACTTTTCAAGGCAAATTAATTCACTTTTGGACAGCTCCAATATTTAAGAATTAGTCCAGGCAAAAATTTGCCTCTTTGCAATCTACTCAGATTCTACATTTTAAAATTTTAGAAGTAGTCTAAACCCTCCTCCAAATGATAGTTTTTGAAATATTTGAAGGAAGCTTCTATAGATGAATATTCACACAATGAGATCCCTATGCCAGTGGAATCACACATCTGGCTAAAAAGCAACAATAACAATAACAACAAATTCTTAATTCAAGTTAGAATCAAAATAATACTTCTTCTGATTGATATCAGTTTAAAATCCCAAGAACTCTTTTTGATGATCCAACACACATACACACACACACACAAACACACACACAATATGGAAAGACAGAGACAGAGGAAGGAGGGAGACACAGAGATGTTTAACTATTATTACACTTGTGAAGTTGATTTTTTTTTACCCAAGTATACCTAAGACTTTCTATTTCTACCTATTGAGTGTTATCTCTAGACTCAGCCCAGTGCTCTGGCTTCAGACAAGTTTTTTGATCCCTAATGGCATTAGTCATAGGTGTATTACTCATTTCTTCTAGCTTTATGTTATCTACAAATTTTATAAGCTTGCTATCTGTACTTTTATCTAAATTATTGAGAAAAGGTTGAATAACACAGGGCTAAATACACATCCTCAGAATATTACAGTGATGGCTACTTTAACTTCAATTGGTCATGTTATTATTACTTAAATGCAATATTTGAGTTTGTCTCCTCCCCTCAAAAAATTATGAATCTCAGTACTTCTATGAACTCCTAATCTACATCTCTCCATTTTTCCATAATAGTATGATATATCTTATTAAAAGTTTTGCTAAATCTAAATAAGACATATCTGTGTCATTCTTCTATCTCCAAATTTAGATATTCCATAGAAAAAGGAAATTATGTTAGTCTAACATCATAACAGCTAGCATTTCTATAATCCTTTAATATTTGCAAAACACTTCAGAAATATTTTCTCGTTTGATTCTTACATCAAACCTGGAAGGTAGGTGCCATTATTATCCCCAGTTTTATACACAAGGAAATGGAGGCAAAAAGAGGTTTAATGTCCTACCCAGGGTCACATAGCCAGTAAGCATACAAGGCAGGATTTGAACTTAGGTCTTCTTGATCCTACATCCAGTATACTATTCACTGTGTCACCTAGTGACCCTATGACATGACTTCATTCAGTCAATATGCATTTATTAAGCATTTTCCTGAAGAAATGGTCTCAGTTTTTTGTGAAGTATGAGGCAAGGCCCTCAACTGACAGGGGTGAGGGGAGTGCAATGGGAAGCTTGAATAGGTGGGTATCTCCACCCTATATGGGACAAAGAATGTGGGGGAAAACAATATTTTGACTAAAAAAGGAGCTGAAAATGTGTTGATTAGTTCTAGATATATTGATAGTCTCAAAGAGAGAGGGAGAGACAGAGAAAGAGAGTCAGAGAGACCGAAAGAGTCAGAGAGACAGAGATAGAGACAGAGTAACAAAGAGAGAATAATGCCTTTGAAGAAGCCCCAGCAGACAACAGAAGAAGTTCATCACTTCTCCCACCTCTTGGTGAATCAGTTCAAGTCTATACTCTCCTCTATGCTAGAATCGCTTTACCTTTTGACCCCATGGGCTGGTCATGCTTCACCAAACCCCAACCCCAGCACAACGTTGGATTATTCTTTTTTTTTTTTTTTGGTCCTTATTAATTTGTTTACTTTTAGTTTACAAGATTCAGTTCCACAATTCCTTTGAGTTTCAAATTTTCTCCCCCTCCCACACCTTCCCCCCATGGCAGCATACAATCAAGTATAGTATCTGCAAATGCTTTCACATTAGACATTAGTCAGCTTATAAAGAAGGATTGTATCAGATGGAATGAACAATGGGAAAGGGGAAACAAGACCAAATAAGAAAAAGAAAGAGAGCAGGTAGCTGGCTTCAATCTACATACAAACTCTGTTCTTTCTAGTTCTTTCTCTGAATGTAGACATCTCTCTCCATCATGAGTCTTTTGGAGTTGACTTATAACCCTGCATTTCTGAGAAGAGTCCAGTCTTTCAAAGTTGGTCATCACACATACATTGTGTCTATAATTCTGTGCAAATTTCTCCTGGTTCTGCTCTTCTCACTCAGCATCAGTTCATATAAGCCTCTCCAGGTAAATATGAAGTCTATCTGCTCCTCATTTCTTATAGCACAATAGTATTCCATTATATTCATATACCACAACTTGTTTAGCCATTCCCCAATTGATAGGCATCTCCTTAATTTCCAATTCTTTGCCACCACAAAAAGAGCTGCTATAAATATTTTTATACATATGGGTCTTCCTCCCACTTCTATGATCTCTTTGGTATACAACCCTAGAAGTGGTATCGCTGTGTCAAAGGGTATTCAATTACTTATAGCCCTAAGGGCATGGTTCCAATTTGCTCTCCAGAATGGTTGAATCAGTTCACAACTCCACCAGCAATGCATTAATGTTCCAATTTGTCCACATCCTCTCCAGCATTTGTCATTTTCCTATTTTGTCATCTTAGCCAATTTGACAGGTGACATGTCGTACCTCAGAGTTGTTTTGATTTGCATTTCTCTAATCAATAGTGATTTATAGCATTTTTTCATATGCTTATTGATATCTTTAATTTCTTCCTCTGAAAACTGCCTGTTCATATCCTTTGACCATTTATCAATTGGGGAATGACTTGTATTCTTAGAGATTTGACTCAATTCTCTGTATATTTTAGAAACCTTGATTATTCTTAACATTCATCTCCTCAGCTCTCATTCACAAGTTGCTGAGTGTAGCTGGAGAGAAAATCACAAAATTATATTGATTGGGTTCACTAAAAGTCTTTGCTAGGCAAACTTAACTAAGCCCTTCCCTCAGCAAGGCAATCTTTTTATACCTTCTTAATTGATTCACTATTTTACACACCATCATGGCTATTACAGACCTTTTATCCCTCCTCAAACTTCCCAAAGCACTCCTCTCCCCTCCTTCCCAGTACTCTGTCTACTGTACCTTGAAGTTCCTATATAAAATTTAACCTCTTTTTTATTCTCTTTGGGAAAAAACAGGACATTCAAAAAGTTATGTTAAATCAGAAATTGTATAAATCAGTTCTCCCCATCCTTGACTCAGAACCATCAATTTAGTGGATGGTGCAAGACTGGGGAACTAAATAGGAATCACATAAAAATTAAAAGCAATTATTTAGATATTTTAAATAAAAAACAAGAGAAACTTTCCACTTTAAAGATTGAGAATAGACAGCATAAAACTCTATTCCATATGTGTAACAGATAATTTATTTATAATATTACTTCATTATCATTAATTCTGTGAAATTAGACAAATCATAACCTCTCTGGCCTCAGTTTCTTCACGTGTAAAATGAAGTGTAGTGCCAAGCACAAGCAACTTCCAGGTTCTGATTACTATGAACATAGTTACTCTCCATTTATTCAGCAATAGATTAAGGCAAACCATTCAAAGAAAACATAAAATCAAAATATGGGGTAACTCAATCATTTAGTAAGTTCTCAGTTCAATCACAAAGTGCAAAAGTCAAAGTATTCCACCCCTGGGTAGTACATCCATTTAGTCAATCACAATCACAAAGTCTTAAGTCCTAAGTTCAATTACAAAGTACAAAAGTCTGAGTATTCTACCCCTGGGTAGTCTCAATTGGAGATTAGTTTCCAATCATAAGCAAAGTACATCCATTTGGTTAGTCACAAAACACAAAAACCATCCACAACTAGGTCACAACTAGGTTACAATATCATCATAGCATTCAATACCCAAGGAGAGGTCTTTTCTTCATCTTGGCCCAAGGCAAGTTCTCAGCAGTTTCTGTTCCTGGGAAGACGAGGTTTAACAAAGGCACAACATAGATACATGCTGCCAGCATCCTCATCAATTCACTCTCTGACTGTGAAATCAACCTGGACCCAACAACAAGGTCTGAGGAATTAGCACAAATCATCAGTACAGTCCCAGGACCCCTGAAAACATCAACAAGAGCCTCCTCCAGGATTTCTGTAAACATACAACAAGAAAATCCTTTTTCAGGGCTTCTGAACCAAAAGCAAGGTCCCAAGACTTTTTCAACAACAGAAATGTCCCCCATCAGCAGACAAATCTGACAAAATAACATTAAAACAGACAGACCAAATACCGGCACCACAGTCATGTTTCCTTCCAGTTCAGTCCTCAGTTCTCATTTCTCTCTCTCCAGCAGTAGCAGCAGCCTCCAGATGATGCTCCCAGAAGTTCTTCTGGCCTCTCTCTGCTTGGGACTCTCTCTATCCACAGCACCAGCTCCTCCCAGTTCAGTCCCATCTTGTCACATCAACAAGTCCATCCCATTTGTGGGATTCACAAGCTCTGGGTCTTAACACTTAACCCCAAAACCAAGCCAATACAAGCGGAACTTTAAATTCCATCAGCATTACAGGTGGTTATAAAGGCTATATATTTTATCTCTAAAAGTTTAGTTTTCTGTGCTTATTTTAGCTGAACAGAGAAGAAAAAAAAAAACAGAGAGAAAGCAGGAGGAGGAAATTCAAAGACAGTGACAGAAAAATACGGAAAGCAAAGGAGAGCAAGAGAAATAGAAAGGGAAAAGGAAAGAGTAAACATAGAGAGGTTCTCTCCAAGAATATAGATTGCTAAAAGTGTTCTTGTCTTCACTATCACATCAACACCAAACATTTACTTAGCCCCTACGGCAAGTAGAACTGAGTAGTAGACTCTTATCACACATTGCTCTTCAAGAGGAGAGTGGACTTTAAATGCTGATTGATGCCCCTTTCTGCTATCAGAAGCAGCTTGTCTGCTTTGCTTTTCAAACTTCAAACTACACATTGGAAAGAAAAAAATTCTTCCAAGGAAGTTGAAAGTTGGGTTGTTGGGGGTTTTTTGGTGTATAAAGGGATGCCTAATATTTTAGAAATCATAATCTTAAATGATGTCAATCAATTTGCACAGCTATCACGTTGAAAATGTCTTTAATGTTCAAAAGCTCTATCTGATTGCTTTGGCTTTTCTTTTTCTGGATGAGGGTAGCTTCCAATCCAAGGATCCAAGGTTAAATATTTCTCAGCACTTACCTGGCCCAGTAAAATTAAACTAGCTACAAGATTTATCCCACGGATTGAGATAAGCTACCCTCAAACCTAAGACTCCCAGGAAATCAATCAACAAGAAATGCTTAAATGTCTACTATGCTGTGCTGAGCTCTGATACAAAGAAAAAGGAAAAATAGTCCCTGTTCTCAAGAAATTTACCTTCTAAGGAGGGAGACAACATGTACATATATAGGTATATACAAGATAATAAACAAGCAGTACATCGAAGTTTATAAAGTATTTTACAAACATTATTTTATTTTATCCTCACCATTCACTGGGAGGTATATGCTATTATTATCATCATTTTACAGATGAGAAAACTGAGACCAAGATATGTTAGGTGGCTTGCACAGGGTCACACAGCTAATAAATATATGAAGTAGTATTTGAACTCAGGCCATCCTGATACCAGGTTATATATGCATCTACTGTACCATCTATCTACCTCAAAGATATATACAAATGTAAGTTAAAAAAGGTAACCTTTGAAGGAAAAGTACTACCAGTTGGAGGAACCAGGAAAGGCCTCCTGTAGAACTTGACACTTGAGTTAAATCTTAGAAGAAATCAGGGAGGAAACCATCTCCAAGAGATGAAAGTAGGGATGATATTCTGGGGATGGTGGACAGCCAGTGCAAACATCCAGAGAGGGGAGATGGAATCATCTGTAAGGAACAGCAAGTGTCAGCATAGCCAAACTATTATTGTTGTTCATGCTTTGTTCTCAAAGAAGGCCAATGACATCAGAAGGGTGACATCTTGACTTGCAAGTGATCTGGATTTAAATGAGGCAAAGCTGTGAAAAAAATCAAAAGTTCCACTTTCTCCTCCAGAGTCATCAGAGTACAGTAGCAAGATATAGGTCAGGACAACTGGGCTAAACTGACCAGCAGCTAAACTGTAAAGAGTGTGGAGAAGAGCAACGTATAAGTAGAAAAGCAAGGTGAGAAATGCCCATACTATGAAGACCTTTGAATGACAAACAGGAATTCATCATTTAATTTTCAAGACAATATAGAGGTGCTGTAAGTTGTTTTGTAGTGGGATGAAGGGTGAAGTGGTCAGGCTTACACATGAGGGAACTCATGGTGACCATGTGGAGAATAGATTGAATCAGGGAGAGACTTGAAGCTGGGAAAGAAATTAGAAGGTTATTCTAATAGCCCAGGTGAGAGCAAATTAAAACCTGAACTAAGGTGATGGTGCATGAGTGGAGGTAAAATAAAATATAGGGAAGCTATTGTAGAGATAGAAAAAACAAAATTTGGTTACTGAAAAGATATGTGAAGTGGATTAGAATAAGAACTTGAAGGTGAAGATGCTATGAAACTGTGTGACCAGAAAGATTAGAGAAGATTTGGAAGAGGAATGAGTTGGAGAGGTGGGATTAGGAAGAAAAGAGGGAGCTGATCCTGTTATAGGATCACAGATTTATGGCTTAAAAGGTGCATAGAGAATATCAAGTCCAACCTCCCACCCCCATGCTCCACTAATTTTACATACAAGGACCAGAGAAGTTAGGTATAGGGTCCCATAGGCAGTAAGTGGCAAGACCATCTAACCCAATTCAAGCATTTTCCCTAATATATCGCCATGCATACTAGATCTATTTTTGAGTGCTTATTCTGCTATGTACTACTTCCATGACTTAGCCTTTGGAAAGTCACTAAACTTCTCTGGGGCTGCATTTCCTGTTCTGTAAAATGAGAAGACTGGTCTAATAATCTTTGGCTAACCTACTCTGCTGGGTTCTGTGGAACAATAATAACAACTTTACTGGTTTGGGATTATTCATCATCTGGATCCTTCTCATACCTTAAGTTTACCTAATTAGCATGTCAGGAGTCAAGTCCTGTGTTCCTATATTGTTAAACAATTGTACTATTTCTACCTCTATGTCAGAGGTATGATTTGGTATCAGGTCCTGGCTATGCATAAACACCTTGACTAAGAGGTGGGGCAGAGGAGATTGCCCAGACACTGTCTCAGTTCATTTACTAATCCTCCTTGTGACCAAATCTCCAGTGCCATCTTTCCCCTAAAAATGACCCATCTATAATAGGAATGTAAATTTTTAAGATCTTCCCTCCCCCTAGGCTTAAGTGCACCTGGAGTCTGTGGTGGGAGGCTTGTTTTTCAAGAGATACTTTGTGATTGGGCAGTGGGTCAAGAGGGTTGTTACATTCCCTGAGCCAGGAGAAGGCTATATAAGCCCTGATGGGAGGCTTTGCTTTGAGGCTCAAGTTGAGAAGTGTTGTATGATTTGACCAGATGACACTCTGGGCAGCCTTTGAGATCCCCCCAGCTTTGAAAACCCAGATATTGATGCTTCCCTCTCTGGTAACTGTGATTAGGTATGGATGTATATAAAGGTCAGACAGTTTGGAAGCCTGTCTGCTTGATCTGTTTCTCTGTCTTGTAACTTTTGTCTGTATACTTTGAAGTTTGGGGTGCTGACCTTTTTCCCCTGAACTAGGTAAATGATATATGTTTGATTGATTAAAGTAAGCTTGTTAACCCATTTTGAGTTGCTTTCCTTTAGAAAAGCAGATCTAAGAACCTGTGTTGGCAGCCACCCTGGGGACTCTGGGGTGCTTGCTGCTATACCATCCCAATGAGGCCCCTTCCCAAACTCCACATGAATATTGCCTGATCAAATAACAGACTTCTTGACATGCCCTATCTTTGACATTATGCCAGAACACCTTGGTCTATAAACCCTGAGCAGTAAGGTTATGGTAGTCTAAGCAACTACATCGAGTTCCCAAGATTCATCTTAGGTCTTATTGAGCAAGGGCTAAAAGCACAAATCCCATGTCCCAGGGGAAGGATTCTCTTTCTTCTAACTGATATACAGAATGAGATGAAGAGACCTTTTTATAGTTCAAATCCTTTAGTTTTTGCCCCCCTTGACCTCATTTACAGAGCTAGTGGTGGCAGGACAGATGGATCAAATGACCCCTAAACCAGGAATTCTCAGTAGAGCCTATGGCTTCATATTCTATCATTTAACAAAGATCATGGTCAAGAGAATTTTAGGTTAATAGAAATCATAAAAGCCATCTAATGTATCTGGGTCTCTTTTTCAGAAGGGGAAAAATGGTGGCAAAATGAGAACAAATTAGCAACTTCCTACTCTCCCTCAATACAAAGCATTCCATTTAAAGTAAGGAAATCAAGGTTCAAGTTCTGGCCCCGATATTGAGATATGGGGGGGGGGTGAAGTGAGTGTGAGTGTGTGTGTCTGTGTGTATAATTTTAGATGTGTGTGTGCATATATATGCGAATATATGTTCATACACACACATGGATATATACACATATAAAACCAGGAGTGAAATACTTAACATATCTGTACTTCAGTTTCTTCATCTGTAAAATAGTAATGATGGGGGGGCAGAAAGAAGATGGCAGCATAGAAGCAGGAAAACTCCATGACCCCCCCCATAACCACCTCAAATACCTATAAAATATAACTCTAAACAAATTTTAGAGCTACAGAACCCACAAAGTGACAGAAAGAAAGAAATCTATTGCTTAAGGCAGGCTGGCAGGCAGACAGGAAGGGTTCATCACAGCACACGCTGAGCAGAGCCCAGCCCTGAATAAGCCTGTAGTTTTAGCCCCAGGGCAGACCCAACCAGCCACAGCTGGAGGGACTTTGGAAGAGTGGATCACCAGCAGCAGTGGTGGTTTCCAGAATTATCAACCCACAAATGTCAAAGAAAAACTGACAGTTCAGTGTAGAACTCTGTTGGAACTGGGGGGCGGGGGACAGTGCTGTCCAGACACTGCCCCCAGGATCAAGAAGTAGTGGAGGTGCGGCAGCCCTGCAGCTGCCACCATGTGGCTGCTTCAGAGTTTCTGGCCTGCAGATTGTACAGGGCCAAACAACCATTCTGAGCAGTAATTGCTCTTGCTTTAACATGCTTGAATCTGTATCATTATTATCATTATCTTGGGTGGAGGTCCTGGGGTGTGTGACCAGATGCCAGAGCCTGTGGGGGCTTCTGAGAGAGCACCCAACTAATAGCTCTAGTCAGTTGCGAAAATCCCAGTGATTTGGGACAAAGCTCTCCCCTCTGGAAGCAAAGATCTACTGTGACACAGAGCTCAAAAGTCAAGTAATTGAGTGGCAACATGATCAGGCAAAGGAAGCAAAGCAAGCACAGCAGTCAAGCCTTAGATTCCTTTTTCAGGTACAAAATGGATCAAAGAATGAAACAGGAAGAAGACAACAAAGTCAAAACTCCTATACCAAAAGATTCCAAGAAAAATATAAATTGGTTATAGGCCATAGAGGAGCTCAAGAAGCATTTTGAAAATGAAGAGAAGTAGAGGAAAAATTAGGGAAGAGAAATGAGAAAGATGCAAGAAAATCATGAAAAATGAGGCAACAGCCTGACTGAAGAAAATAATAACTTAAAAAAATAGACTAACTCAAATGGCATAAAAGGCCCAAAAAGTCAATGAGGAGAAGAATGCCTTAAAAAGCCAACTTGGCCAGATGGAAAAAGAATCTCAAATACTCAATGAATAGAATAATCCCTTCAGAATTAGATTGGAGCAAATGGAAGCTAATGACTTTATGAGAAATAAAAATACTATTAAACAGATCCAAACAAATGAAAAAATAGAAGGCAATGTGAAATATCTCATTGGAAAAACCACTGACCTGGAAAATCAATATAGGAGAGATAACTTTAAAATTATTGGCAATTATTGGACTACCTGAAAGTCATAATCAAAAAAGAACCTAGAAATCATCCTTCAAGAAATTCTCAAGGAAAATTGCCCTGATATTTTAGAACCAGAGGACAAAATAGAGGTTGAAAGAATCCACTGATCACCTCTTGAAAAAGATCCCAAAAAGAAAATCCTAGAGGGTGAGGCTAGGTGGTGCAGTGAATAGAGCACTGGCCCTGGAGTCAGGAGGACTTAGGTTTGGATCTGGTCTCAGACACTTAACACACAAAAAAATAGCCATGTGACCTTGGGCAAGTCACTTAACCCCAACTGCCCTCCACAAAGAAAAAAAAAAATCCTAAGAATATTAAAGCCAAGTTCTGGAGTTCCCAGATCAAGGAGAAAATACTACAAGCAGACAAGAAAAAACAATTATGTGAATACAAAATACATTTTTAAAACTTCCCGAAATGTCTCATTTTGTATTAAAAACAATTTAAACTTACAATTCTGTCTGGCATTTTTTTCTTACTTTCTAAAAAACATATTGCTTGCCTTTTATGTTTCTTTTTTTTTTAATGACTGTCCCTTTCAGCTGAATTTCCCCTTTTGGATTTCAAACAGGGTTTAAAATTCTATAAGCAGTGAAATTTGGAGAGAGAAAACAAACAAACAAACAAAAAACCAACCCACTTTATCTCAGTAAGTTAACAAAATTACAGCTTGTGGTACTAGTTGCTTGTGGAGGCTCACCCTGCACTAGCTTTCATTACTCCATGAATATTAACTAACTGTCCACAGGTATCTCTCTGTTTGATATCTCAAAAATAATTTTAAAAAAGGAAACAATAAAAAAATCTATTCTTTCTTCAGGCAAGCTGTTTCAGCTTGAAGTCACCCAGGTGATTTCCCAAAGAGCCGGGTACCTTGGAAGACTAATTAAAAGCAATATCTCTCTAAACAATCTTCATCTTACATGTAAGTGCTGGCCCCTATTTTACGCTGGAAGAGGACTACTTGAAGATTTGAGGCAATAATTTCTTTCCCAGTGAATATTACTATGGATTTTCATTTACATGTTAACAAGGCCTTGAAGAGGTAAGCTATCTTCTCATTTCTACTACTACCAATAACAACAACAACAACAATAATAGTAATGTTCTGCTTTGTTTTTCACATTACTTTTGATGATATCGGTGTGCAGTGTATAGAACAATGAACCCAGAGTCAGAAAGACTTGAGTTGAAATCTGGCCTCATATACCTTCTAGCTCTGACTTTGCCAAATGCTTTTCACCTCTCTAAGGCATCAGTTTGCTTATCTGTTGACTGAAAGAATTGGACTTGATGACCCCAAAGGACCTTATTAATTGTAATATATAGGTCCTAAGGAATTACATAAAGTAAATAGAGATTAAGGGACCCTGTCCAAATTGATACAGCTAGTAAGGATCAGAAGCAGGATTTGAACCCAAGAATTTCTGATAACAAGGCCAGCACTCTTTCTGTTTCTTCTTACTACTCATACAAGATTTATATTTTAGTTTTAAGAGCCCGCATTAAATACAATTTGAATTTGGGGGTATTGTAGACATACTTGGCCAAAGTAAAGAGAGTGCTGATTTTGGAGTCGACAGGCTTAGATTTCAGCTCTGCCTCTGACATTTGTTAGTTCTGTCACCCTGGGAAAGGCACTTAATCTCTGAAATCATTATTTATCTATCTTAGTCATAGATGGCTATAAGATCTACTTCAGAGGAGGAGGTGACCACAATAATAATAATAAAAAAGTAAGTAGACAGTAAATAACAATGATCATTTTTTTAAGTTGCATTTTTAGAGGTTAAAATAGTTCAAGATTTTAAAAACACTAGTCAGAATTCTCTTGTTTTCTAAAACACACACACACACACACACACACACACACACACACACACACACACACACACACAAAATGCCCTCGACAACCATGTTCCTACAACAGATTAGTAAAATCTGACCCCTGGTGGTTGTGAGGTAAATACACTCTACTGCTCCTCACAGGGAGAAGCCAGGTTGCAAAGGTGAAAGTACTTTGTAAAAAAAAAAAAAATTTTTTTGGCTTTTGGAGGACAATTGGGGTTAAGTGACTTGCCCAAGGTCACACATCTAGATTTTGTGTTAAGTGTCTGAGGCTGGATTTGAACTCAGGTCCTCCTGACTCCAGGGCTGGTGCTCTATTCACTGTGCCACCTAGCCACACCCCCCTCTTTGTAAAATATTTTGAAAGATTTATAAAAGTATATAGGAAAACAGTAGGCTAGAAAGGAGGGTAGATAATACCAAACACTACAGAAACACAGAATTTAAAACAGAAAGGACCTCATAGGTAATCTAATTGGGCATAGAAAAGAAATATGATTCCCCCCCCCCCCGCAACAAACTTTCTAACACATGGCCATTCATCTTCCCAGTTCTGCAGACCTCACGTTTTACCAGGAAACCAAACATCTCTGCAGTCAGAAAGCCCATTTGACTTTGGAATAAGTCTAATTATCAGGAAGATTTTTTTTTTCCTGTAGTCAAGCTGACTTTTGCTTTTCTGTGATTTTCCCCAACCCCACACTGTTCCTTACTCCTCCCTTCTGGAGCCAAGTAGAACAAATCAAACCTTGCTTCAAAATGGCAAACAAAATAACTGAAGATAACTATCAATAATAGCTGCCTCCGGGGGTGGAGTCAAGCTGGTAGACTAGAAACAGCACTTCCAGGGTGCTCCAGCCCACGCACCACTTCCAATATATATATATGGGGACTCTGACACAGGGAAGCTAACCTCCTGCTGAGGACAGCCCGGCAGCCCTGTAGGGAGCAGCCAGCACAGCCCTCTGGGAACCAAGCCCAGGCCCAAGGGAGCCAGAGGTTTTTGCCGCAGGGCAGCCTGACCAGCAGCCTGCTGGAGGGACTCCAGAACATCAGCAGGTGTGGCATTTCCAGAATTATCAACGCATAGATGCCAGGGACAAAGTGAGGGGTCCATGCCCTATGGACTTTGGGACTAGTACTTGGGAGCACCTCGGCCTCTTTCCCTGGGAGCAAGAAGCTGCTGAGACACTTCAGCACAGACATAGTCACACAACAGCTTAAGCTCCTAGCCCACAGACTGTGGGGGGACACGGCGATCAGTCTGGGGAGGGTAATCACTCTTGCCTTAATTTTCTTGGATCTGGATTTCAGCCTGGGGTGGAGGTCTTGGGGTGTGTGACCAGCTTGCCAGAGCATGTGGAGGCTTCACAGAGACCACCCAACTAATACCTCTGGCAGCTGAGAAAACCCCAGTGTTTGGGATGGAAGCTCCCCTGGCTGGTGGCAGAGTCCTACTGTGGCAACAAGCCCAAAAGTCAAGTAATTGAGTGGCAACATGCCTAGGCAAAGGAAACAAAATAAACAGAAAAATGCAACATTAGACTCCTATTTGGGGGGCAAAAAGGATAGAAGCATGGAACAGGAGGAGGACTGTGAGGTCAGAAATCCTGCACCAAAAGCCTCAAATGAAAATACAAGCTGGTTACAGGCTATAGAGAACCTTAAGAAGCAGATAAGAGAAGTGGAGGAAAAATTGGGAAGAAAAATGAGAAAAATGCAAGAAAAGTATAAAAGGAGAGTCAACAGTCTGACTGAGGAAACTAACACCTTAAAAATAGACTAACTCAAATGGCAAAAAAGGCTCAAAAAGGCAATGAGACGAAGAATGCCTTAAAAAGCCGAATTTTCCAGATGGAAAAAGGATCTCAAAAGCTCATGAGGAGATTCATTCCTTCAGAGTTAGATTGGAGCAAATGGAAGGTAGTGACTTTATGAGAAATCAAGATGCTGTTAAGCAGATCCAAACAAATGAAAGAATAGAAGGCAATGTGAAATATCTCATGGGAAAAACCACTGACCTGGAAAATAGATCTAGAAGAGATAATTTAAAAATTATTGGACTACCTGAAAACCATGATCAAAGAATAAACCTAGAAATCATCCTTCAAGACATTCTCAAGGAAAATTGCCCTGATGTTTTAGACCCAGAGGGCAAAATAGAGGTTGAAAGAAACCATCAGTCACCTCCTGAAAAAGATCCCAAAAACAAAACTCCTAGGAATATTATAGCCAGGTTGCAGAATTCCCAGATCAAGGAGAAAATACTACAAGCAGCCAGGAAGAAACAATTTCAATATTGTAGAAACACAATCAGAATAGCACAGGACCTGGCAGCTTCTACACTGAGGGATCGAAGGGCATGGAATATGATATTCCGCAGGGCAAAAGAGCTGGGATTAAAACCAAGAATCACCTACCAGCAAAACTGAGTATTTTGTTTCAGGGGAAAATATGGTCACTCAGTGGAATGGAGGACTTTCAAGCATTCTTGAGGAAGAAACCAGAATTGAATAGAAAATTTGATATTCAGACACAAGAAGCAAAAGGTGCTTGAGAAAGTAAACAGGGAAAAGAAATCACAAGGAACTTATCAAAGTTGAACTACTTATATTCCTACACGGAAAAACAATAATTGTAACTGATTAAACTCTTCTCAGTATGAAAATAGTTGAAGAAGGGTATATGGGCACATGAATACATATAAGAATATGTTTATATATGTTTACAGGTATACATAGTTAGAGGGCACAGATTGAATTTAATAGGGAGGGATGATCCTTAAAAGGTAAATTTAAGAGGTGAGAGAGGAATATAATGAGAAGAGATGGGGAGAGACAGAATGGGGTAAACTATCTCATATAGAAGAGGCAAGGGAAAATGGTTACAAGGGAAGGGAAGAACAGGAAGGCCAAAGGGCAAAGCCTTATTCTCATTGAATTTGGTTCAGAGAGAGAATGACATGCATAATAAATAGGATATCTCACCCTACCGGAAAGTAGGGGAGAAGGGGATGAGAGGGGGGATGATGGAAGGGAGGGCATGCAGAGGGGGTAGGGAAGTTAGAAGCACCCACTTTTGAAAAGGGACAGGATCAAAGTATAGAATAGACCAAGTGGGAGGTGGGATAGAGGGAGGGAAATGTAGTCAGTCTTTTACAGTATATCTACTATGATAATGTTTTGCATAGCTACACATATGCAACATATACTGAATTGCTTACCTTCTCAGTAAGGGTGGGTGACAAGGGAGGAAGGGAATGAATCTGGAATTCAAAGTTTTAAAATCAAATGTTTAAAATATATAAATACTACTATTAACACTATTTTACATATAATTGGGAAATTATTTATATATATATATAAATACACACACACACACACACACACACACACACACACACACACACACACACACATATATATATATATAGGCATTTGGGCACAGAGATTCTCCTTGCCCTACTGAAAAAGTCAAAGGGGGTATGGGAGACTATATGGGAGAGAGCAGATGGGATGAGGGGATATCCAGTGGGACTGCTATTCTGGGGTGGTGGGTAGGGGGAAAATGAGGAAAAAACTGTAACTCAAAATCTGGAGGAAATGAGTGATGTAAACCAGAAGTTAATAAAGCATGTGGGATAAAAGAGAGAACCCCAAAAGGGGTCACAAAGAATTGGAAATGACTGAAAACAACTGAATAAAAGCCTTGTTTTTATTTTTTTTAAAAAGCTGCCTCCTATGTAATTTCTTCTTCAGGAGAAATATTCTTAGGTCCTTCTGCTCTTTCTCACATGGAACTGGCTTCATTCCTTTGTCATCCAAGTTGCCCTCTTCTGGATGTACTTCAGAGCAGGTAGATAGCATAGTGAGTAGAACACCAGGTCTGGAGTTAGGAAGACTCATCTTTCTGAGTTGAAATCTGGCTTTAGACACTAGCTGTGTGATCCTGGGCAAGGCAGTTAAGTCTCTTTGCCTGAGTTTCCTCGCCTGTAAATGAGTTGGAGAAGGAAATGGCAAACCATTCTGGTATCTTTTTTAAAATTCTGAGTACCAAATATTCTCCCTCTCTCCTTCCCAGCCAGATAGTAAGCAATTTGATAAAGGCTATACATATAAAATCATGCAAAACATATTTCCATATTAGTCATTTTGTGAAAAAAAAACTGACCCCCCCCCAAAAAAATGCCACAGAAAATCAAAGTAAAAAATAGCATACTTCTATTCGCATTCAGACTCCATCAGCTCTTTCTTTGGAGGTGGACAGCATTTTTTACCATAAGTCCTTTGGAACTGTCTCTGACAACTTATCTCTGAGAATAGTTATAATTCATAGTTGCTCATCCCAGGGCAGCTAGATGGCACAGTGAATAGAGCACCGACCTTGGAGTCAGGAGGACCTGAGTTCAAATCCGGCCTCAGACACTTAACACACTTGCTAGCTGTGTGGCCTTGGGTGAGTCACTTAATCCCAATTGCCTTGCCTTCCCCCTCCAAAAATTAAATTAAATTAAAATTAAAAAACATAGTTGCCCATCCTTGAGAGAAATTAATATTACACTATCATATTAATAATTAATTATTAATTTGATCCACCCTTTTCTTTTCATTTCTGTTAAGACCCAACTCCTGAAAAGGTCAATCAACTTCATGACTGAGTGATGAGATTGGCTCCTAACCCCTAAGACAAATGGGGCCTTACACAACTGGGAGACCATTTATATTTAAAGTATAAACAGAATCCACTCTAAAAGAGCCTTTGCCTAGAGGAGGAAGCCCCTGTCCTTGATTACCTCCATTAGGGTTTAAGGCAACCCAACAAACTAAAGAGGTCCAGTTGAGATGGCTTCCCCCGTCCTGATGTCTTGAGGCTGCTGATTCAAGATCAAGACACATTCATAGCAGGAGGAACTGAAAACTTTTCACCCATGTCCTCATTAAATGTTCACTGATTAGGCTTGAGTTCCATTATCAGGAGAGTTCCATTTCAGAAAGGATTTAAGGTATTTCAGGATCTCCCTTGACTTCTTTGGTTACTGAGAGAAATTTATCGATTGGCAGCTAGCCTAATTAATCAATTGAATTACCCAAAAACTTTGTGTCTTGGAGTCTTCATACATCTCATCATCAACTATTTATGTTACTATACACAATCTTCTCTGAATTCTGCTTACTTTACTTTACCTCAATTCATATAAATCTTTCCACGTTTTTCTGAAATCATCCTGCTCATCAGTTCTTGTAGCATAATAGTATTCCATTAAAATCATATGCCAGAACTTATGCAACTATTCCCCAATTAATGAACATCCCCTCAGTTTCCAATTCTTTTCCACCACAAAAAGATCTGCTGCAAATATTTTTTGTACAGATAGGTCCTATATAGACCTAGAAATGGCATTGCTGGTTTCACAGTTATATAGCCTTTTGGGTGTAGTTACATATAGCCTTTTGGGCAATTACTCTCCCAAATGGTCAGATCAGTATACAACTCCACCAACAGTGTGTTTAATTTATCTCCACAAATAAAATATCATTTTCTGATGTTGAACTATATAAGAGCACCAAAGACTTTGGTGGCAATAAATTTCTTTTCTGAGTCATTAGCAGGTGTGGCTAGAGTACCTTCAGTAGCAATTGCCAGACTGCATCTCTGAAAGGGCTGCTTCCTAGGATATTGGTTGTGCTTATAAGCTTTGCTATTTCCAAGCCTCTTAGGTGCAAGATGGATTGTCTCCATCGGGGTCTGAGGACAATATATATTGGTCCTTGACTTTTCTTCAGGGTGCCCTGCTGTTTACCCTACGCTGGCTTACCTGACTACCTATTAATGCCTTCCCTATCTATTTCACAGATTTATTGGATCAGGTAGGCGTTAGGATTCCTTATAGTCCTAAATCTGTGATTCTATGACTACTTCCAAATACCAAGAAAGTGAAAGTAGATGCAAGTAATGAAAGTGAGGGAAGACATTCTGAGATTCAGTGGCTTAGAGGTCCTTTAAGATTCTGACCTCCAACGCACGTGTAAAGATGAAAGTAGCCACGAGGAGGGAAAGTAATGCATGGGATGAGGGAACATTTGCGTGGCTGTACCCTCAGAAAAAGTCAAAGGTACCCTTGCATACCATAAAATCAGTTTAACAGTTTCTAAAATTATTAGTTGGGGCCTCAGGAGAGAATTTCACTGAGTTGGCAAAGCTTGAGTTGGTCCTTGCTAATATTTTTCACCACAGCAAACAATTTTTTAAAAAGCTCTAAAGCTCCATGAGAACGTTAGACAAAATGAATGATAGTTGTAATGACTTGGCAAAAGTAACCTTCGTGATTAATATCCTCATGTCAAGTTGTTTAGAATTGATTCAAACTAAAAGATTTACTGCAGTAAGGGGAGGAGAGCAGGTGGAAGACACATTATTTTTAAAATAGCTTAAGAAGAGTCCAGTCACTTTCTAAAGTGACATTTCTTCTCAAACTAAAGTTGCTGAGACATGAAATTCTGAATAGTACTTCTGCATTAATCCAATAAAGATAACCTGGCCAAGGGATTTGAGAAAGGGCTTGTGTTGAAATCAAGAAGGCTTGAGTTCAAACCCTGCTTCTCACACTGGTTATGTGAATAGCAAAAAAACCTTTAACCCTTCAACCTCCGTTTCCTCATCTGCCAAATTGAAATAATAATACCTGCAGTGATCACCTCATAGCATTATTCAGAGGCCCAGATAAAGTATTTAGAATGCTTTGTGAACCTTAAAGTACTTTTTTAAAAAGACAAGTAATATTATTAATATTAATAAAAGAAAAATCAAGGTTTCTAGTCTAGAAGACAGAAATATTCAATTTAGCTGCAGAAGGTAGCTCAGAAAACAAAGTCCTAGGAGGTGGTAGAAATATTCCCCCAAATTCTTTCAAACAAAAGTGACTTCAAAGTACTGGTGGCTAGGTGGCATAGTGAAGAAGCACCAGCCCTGGTGGTGCTTCTTCTCTCAGGAGGACCTGAGTTCAAATTCGACCTCAGAAACTTAACACAAAACTAGCTGTGTGACCTTGAGCAAGTCACTTAACCGCAATTGCCCTGCATTCCCCCTCCAAAAAGAAAAAAAAAAAAACGACTTCAAAGTATCAGAACTCTAGGAGGCATCTAGGCAAAATTGTCCAGAAAATAATAAGTTGTTTAAATAGGAGAGAAGTATCATGCTACCCTTGAAAATGTTAAATGTAATTAACATACTTAAAGGTGATTAAAAATTAGTTCACAAATATGCTTCCATCTGCATTCAGTCTCCAAAAGTTCTTTCTCTGGCTGTGGCTAGCATTTTCCACCATGAGGCTTTTGGAGTTGGCTTAGATACTTGCATTGTTGAGAAGAGCTAAGTCTATCAAAGTCAATCACTGCACAATGTGGCTGTTACTCTGTACTCCAGTGTTCTCCTGGTACCACTCACTTCACTCAGCCTCACTTAGGTAAGTTTTTCCAGGTTTTTCTAAAGTCTGCCTACTCCTCATTTCTTATAGCACAATAACATCCCATTACTTTTATATGTCACAACTTGTTCAGTCATTCCCCAATTGATGGGCATCGCCTCAATTTCCAAGTCTTTGCCACCAGAAAAAGAACTACTATAAATATTTTTGTACATACAGGTCCTTTTCCCGTTTTTATGATCTCTTTGAGATATAGAGCTGGAAGTGTTATTGCTGGATCAAAGGGTACACACAGTTTTATAACCCTTTAAGCATAGTTCCAAACTGATATGATACCTAAGAGTTGTTTTGATTTGCATTGCTATAATAAGTAGTGATTTAGAGCATTTTTTCATATAACTATAGATGGCTTTAATTTCTTCTGCTGAAAACTACCTCTTTGTATCCTTTGAATATCTATCAATTGGGAAATGACATGTATTATAAATTTATTCAGTTTTCTATATATATTTTAGAAATAAGGCCTTATGAGAGACCCTAGCTTTAAAAATTGATTCCCAGATTTCTGTTTCCCTTTTTTATCATTGTTATATGGGCTTTGTTTATATAAAAACTTTTTAATCTAATGTAATCAAAATCATCCATTTTGCATTGGATAATGTTCTCTATCTCTTGTTTGGTCATAAATTCTTCCCTTCCCCATAAATCTGAGAGATAAAATATTTCTTGCTCTCCTTGTTTGCTTATAGTATCAGTCTTTATATCTGAATTATGTATCAATTTTGACTTTATATTGGTATACAGTATAAGATGTTACTCTATACATAGTTTCTGCCATATTGTTTTCCAGTTTTCCCAGCAGATTTTATTAAATAGTGAGTTCTTATCCCAAAAGCTGGAGTCTTTGGGCAATCTATAAACAATCAATTACTATAGTTACTGATTGCTGTCTTGTATACCTAATCTATTCCACTGATCCACCACTTTCTTTTTTTTTCAATTTATTTATTTAATTTTAGTTTTCAACATTCATTTCCACAAGATTTTGAGCTACAAATTTTTCTCCCCATCTTTCTCCTATCTCCACCACACAATTGCGAGCCTATTGAATACTCCTTCCACCAATCTATTCTCTCTTATATCCTTCTCCATTCTGTCCCACAACCCCCCACCCCCCGCCACAACTTTCTAGTAGGGCAAAATAGATTTCTATACCCCAGTGCCTGTATATCTTATTTTCCAGTTGCATGGAAAAAACGATTTTTTAAACATTTGCTTTTTTTTAAACAAATGCTTTATTAACTTCTGGTTTATATCATTCATTTCCACCAGATTTTAAGTCATAGTTTTTGCGCCATTTTCCCCCTACCCACCACCCCAGAAAAGCAGTCCCACAAGATATCCCCTCATCCAATCTGCCCTCTCCCATATCTTCTCCCTTACCCCCTTTGACTTTACCATTAGGGCAAGGTGAATCTCTGTGCCCCAATGCCTGCACATCTTATCTCCCAATTATATGCAAAATAGTATTAATCATGGTGTGTGTATATATATATATATATGATATATTTAATTGTAAAACTTCGAATATCAGATCCATTCCCTTCATCCCTTGTCACTAACTCCCTCTGGGAAGATAAGCAATTCAGTGTGTGTTGTACATGTATAGGTATGCAAAACATTACCATAGTAGATATATTGTAAAAGACTGCTTATAGTTCCCTCCCACCCATCCCACCCCCCACCTGGTCCATTCCCTACTTTGATCCTGTCCCTCTTCGAAAGTGGGTACTTCCAACCTCCCACCCCCAGAATGCCCTCCCGTCCATCACCCCCCCTCTCATCCCTCTCTCCCCTACTTTCCTGCAGGGTGAGATATCCCATTTAATATGTATGTCATTCTCTCCCTGAGCCAACTTCAATGAGAATATGGTTTTGCCTTTTTGCCTTCCTATTCTTCCCGTCCCCTGCAACCACTTCCCCTTGCCTCTTCTACATGAGATAGTTTACCCTACCCAGTCTCTCCCCATCTCTTCTTGCCACTTTCCTTTCTCACCTCTTAACATCACCCCTTAAGTAACATCCCTTCCCACCAAATTCAACCTGTACCCTCTATCAATGTATAACTGTAAACATATATACACATTCACATAGGTATTCATATGCCCATATACCCTTCTTCAATTATTTTCATAAAGAGAAAGGATTCATCAGTCACAGTTATTGTTTTTCCATATAGGAATGTAAATAGTTCAACTTTGATAAGTTCCTTTTGATTTCTTTTCCCTGATTACCGTCTCAGGCATCTCTTGCTTCTTGTGTCTGAATGTCAAATTTTCTTTACAACTCTGGTTTTTTCCTCAAGAATGCTTGAAAGTCCTCTATTCCACTGAATGGCCATATTTTCTCCTGAAACAAAATACTCAGTTTTGCTGGGTATATGATTCTTGATTTTAATTCCAGTGCTTTGCCCTGCAGAATATCATATTCCATTCCCTTTGATCCCTCAGTGTAGAAGCTGCCAAGTCCTACACTATTCTGATTGTGTTTGCACAATATTGAAATTCTTTCTTCCTGGCTGCTTGTAGTATTTTCTCCTCAATCTGGGAATCCTGGAACCTGGCTATAATATTCCTAGGAGTTTTGTTTTGGGGATCTTTTACAGGAGGTGAACTGTGGATTCTTTCAACCTCTATTTCCCCCTCTGGGTCTAAAACATCAGGGCAATTTTCCTTGAGAATTTCTTGAAGGATGATTTCTAGGTTCATTCTTTGATCGTGGCTTTCAGGTAGTCCAATAATTTTTAAATTATCTCTCCTGGATCTCTTTTCCAGGTCAGTGGTTTTTCCTATGAGATATTTCACATTGCCTTCTATTCTTTCATTTGTTTGGATCTGTTTAACAGTATCTTGATTTCTCATAAAGTCATTGGCTTTCATTTGCTCCAATCTAACTCTGAAGGAATGAATCTCCTCAGTGAGCTTTTGAGATTCTTTTTTCCATCTGGCAAATTTGCCTTTTTAAGGCATTCTTCTCCTCATTGCCCTTTTGAGCCTCCTTTGCCATTTGAGTTAGTCTATTTTTAAGGGGTTATTTTCCTCAGTCAGGCTGTTGACTATCATTTCATACTTTTCCTGCATCCTTCTCATTTCTATTCCAAATTTTTCCTCCACTTCACTTATTTGGTTTTAAAAATCCTTCTTAAGGACCTCTATTATCTGTAACCCACTCATATTTTCATTTGGGGCTTTTGGTGCAGGATTTCTGACCTCATAGTCCTCCTCCTGTTCCATGCTTCTATCCTCTTTGCCCCCAAAATAGGAGTCTAATATTGCATTTTTCTATTTATTTTGTTTCCTTTGCCTAGGCATGTTGCCAATTAATTACTTGACTTTTGGGCTTGTTGCCACAGTAGGACTCTGCCACCAGACAGGGGAGCTTCTGTCCCAAACATTGGGGTATTCTCAACTTCCAGAGGTATTAGTTGGGTGGTCTCTGTGAAGCCTCCACACAGTCTGGAAAGCTGGACACACACACCAAGACCTCCACCCCAGCCCGAAATCCAGATCCAGGGAGGTTCAACCAAGAGCAATTACCCCCCAAGACTGATTGCTGGATCCCCCTACAGTTGCAAGCCAGGAGCTGAAGCTACAACTGAAGCTGCAAAATGGCATCTATGCCATGTCTCCTCAGCTGCTTCTTGTCACCAGGGGAAGAAGCCAAATTGTTCCCAAATACTGGTCCCAAAGTCTATAGGGCACTAACCTCTCACTTTATCCTAGGCATATATGTGTTGATAATTCTGGAATCGCCACAGCTGCTGGTGTTCTGGGGTCCCTCCAGGTGGCTGCTGTCCTGGCTGCCCTGGGGCTAAAACCGCGACTCAGATGGGCCTGGGCTCAGCATCCAGAGTGCTGTGCTGTCAGATTCCAGAATGCTGCAGTGTTGGCTCCCATAGTGGTGTGCTGGCCATTCCCTGCCGGGCTGCTGGGCTGTCCTCAGTGGGAGTTCAGCTTCTGTGTCATTCTGTGGGTGCTGGAGCTCCAGAGATTGTTCAGAGTCCACCTTTTACATGGTTTGGAAGTGGTGTGGGCTGGAGCACCATGGAAGTGCTGTTTCTACTCCGCCATCTTGGCTCCGCCCCCCTAAACATTTGCTTTTGAAACTTTGAGTTTCAGATTTTTTCCCTTCTTCCCTCCTCACCCACCCCCACTGGGAAGATAAGCAATTCAATACAGGTTGTACATGTGTAGTTACGCAAAATATTTCCATAGTAGTTATATTGTAAAAGACTGACTATATTTCCCTCCATCCTATCCCAGCCCCCACTTATTCTATTTCTTCCTTTGACCCTGTCCTTTCTCAAAAGTGTTTGCTTCTAACTACCCTCTCCTCCAATCTGTCCTCCCTTCTATCATACCTCCTTCTAATCCCCTTCCCTCTATTTTCCTGTAACATACACATTCCCAGTTGAGTGTGTATGTTATTCCCTCCTTAAGCCAAATTCAAAGAGAATAAGGTTGTTCAATTCCCTTTCACCTTCCTGGTCTTCCCCTCCATTATATCAGTTAACTCTTGCTTCTTTTATGTGAGATAATTTACCCCATTCTGTCTCTTCCTGTCTCCTCCCAGTAACGTCTTCTCTCACCTCTTAATTTTATTTTTAGATATCATCCCTTCATGTTCAAATCATCCTGTGCCCTCTGTCTATGTATACTTGCACATACATATGCACACACTCACATTTATATACACATACACCCTCCTATACATACATGTATATGTATACACACACACACACACACACACACACACACACACACACACACAAACTTTCCTTTTCCATCTGGCCAATTTGGTTTTTTAAGGTATTCTTCTCCTCATTGGATTTTTGGGCCTCTTTTGCCATTTGAGTTAGTCTATTTTTAAGGTGTTACTTTCTTCAGTATTTTTTGGTTCTCCTTTAGCACGTTGTTGACTTGCTTTTCATGATTTTCTTGCATCATTCTCATTTCTCTTCCTAATTTTTCCTCCACTTCTCTTACTTGATTCTCAAAATCATAATTATATGGCCTGTAACTAGTTCATATTTTTCTTGGAAGCTTTTGGTACAGGAGTTCTGAATTCATTGTCTTCCTCCTGTTCCATGCTTTGATCCTTTGTGTCCCCAAAAAAGGAATCTATGGTCTGATTGACTTTCCTCTGCTTGCTCATCTTGCCAGTCAATTACTTGACTTTTGAACTCTTTGCCATGATGGAACTATGCTTCCAGAATGCACATAGCTTTGTCCCAAATCACTGGGGTTTTAGCAGCTCCCAGATCTATTAGGAGGGCACTCTCTCTATAGCCCCCACGAGCTCTGGCACACTGGCCACACACCCCAGCTCCACCACCCAAGGGCTCAATCCAGATCCAAGCATGTTAAAGCAAGAGTAATTGCCCTCTGAATAGTCACTTGGTTCCCCTATGATCTTCAGGCCAGTAGACAGCCACATGGCAGAAGCTGCAGCTGTGGCACCTCTGCCACATCTCACCCCAGGTGAAGGGGCCAGAATGTGCTCTTCCATTCCCCTGTTCCAACAGAGTTCCCCACTGACCTTTTACTTTGTCTTTGGTGTTTATGGGTTGAGACATCTGGAAACTGCCATAGCTGCTCATGATTCACTCTCTTGAAGTCTGCTGCAGTGGCAGCTGGTTGGGGCCACCCTGTGGCCAGAACCATGCAGCTCAGACAGGACTTTGCTCACCACCCAGCCCTGCACAATAGACCCTTCCTGCTGCCCTGCCACACTGCCTTCAGTGGGAGATTTATTTCTCTGTCACTTTGTGGGTTCTGTGGCTCTAAAATTTGTTTAGAGTCATTTTTTTACATGTATTGGAAGTGATTGGAGTGGGAGCCTAGCAGCATTATTGTTTTACACAGCCATCTTGGCTCTGCCCCCTCGCAGTCACCACTCTATTTCTTAGTCAATACCAAGTAGTTTTTATTATTGTTGCTTTATAATACAATTTAAGATCTGATATGGCGAGGCCACCTTCCCTTTTATTTCTTTTTATTAATTCCTTTGATTTTCTTGACCTTTTGTTCTTCCAGATGAATTTTATTATTATTTTTTACCTCTATAATTTTTTTGGAAGTTTGATTGGTATGTCACTGAAAAGACCAATTAATTTAGGTAGAATTGTCATTTTTAATATTTTTTTCCCTTTTTGGAGGGGGAAAGGCAAGGGAATTTGGGTTAAGTGACTTTCCCAAGGTCATACAGCTAATAAGTATGTAAAGTATCTGAGCCCAGATTTGAACTCAGGTCCTTCTGACTCTAGGGCCAGTGTTCTATTCACTGCACCACCTAGCTGCCCTCATTTTTAATAGTTTAGATCAGTCTACTCATGATCAACTGATATTTTTCCAAGTATTTAAATCTGACTTTATTTTTGTGAAAAGCATTTTGTAATTGTTTCAAATAGTTCCTGAGTTTGTTTTGTCATGTATACTACCAAATATTTTACAATGTCCACAGTAATTTTAAATGGAATTTCTCTTTCTATCTCTTGTAGTTGGGTTTTGTTTGTAGTATATAGAAATGCCAATGCTTTATGTGGGCTTATTTTCTATCCTGCAACTTTGCTAAATGTATTTATTAGTTCAAGTAGTTCTTTACTTGATTCTCTAAGTATGCCATCACATCACGTGCAAAGAGAGATAGCTTTGTTTCTTCTTTGCCTATTCTAATTCCTTCTATTTCTTTTTCTTCCCTTACCACTAAAGCTAACATTTGTAGTAGACAAATGTTTTTTATTAGGTTTTTTGTTTTCACATTTCTATGTCTGTAATCTCATGGATACTGATCTCAGATAAATTATCATAGGATCATATATTTAGAACTAAATAGGACCTTCAAAGACAATCTCATCCAGCCTCCTAATTTTACAGAAGAACCTGAGTCATAGTGAGGGTCAGGATCCCCATGCCAAAACCACTCCTCTCTTTTTACTCCCTTCTTTCTTTCTTTCTTTTTTACTATTAAGAAACAACCTGTTTTCTAGAGCTAAAGCCCTGTAATCAAGCTGTTCCCTGAGCTTCACATAACAACAATTGTTTTTCATTCACCCTCTGGATGAACAGTGCTATATCTAAATCAGAACTGAAGGTCTCTAAGCTCAGGAAAACAACAAGAGGCCCAGACATGAAACCCTGCTATGAATGGATCTGTTGTCACTAGAAAACTTTGCCTTACTGTTTCTGCTATGCCTCACCACTGTTGCTGCAGTACACTGTTTTATTCTTTTTCTACCCACAAATATATTGGTTTAGCCCTTGGGTTTCTGCCTTGGGTTTCCCACTAGAGACCCAAAACATGTGTCTAATTTCCCTCCCCCAACAGAGTGAAGAAAGTTTTTTGCTTATAACTTGTGTGAGTTCTTTGATACTTTTTGGAGTTAACAGTCTTTGCACAACCTCTGTGACTCTTTGGTCATTTGTTACCAGAATGACATAAGGATAAGGGACTTGTCAAGGGTCATAAAGATACTATAGAACTCAGTTCTTTCTGACTCTAAATTCAGTGCTTTTTATACTATACCATGCTACACCTAGGGTAATGGGGAAAATGCCTGGTGTAAATAAGTAACCTGCATCATATTACCAATGAGGACTCAGATACAATAAATGGTGTAAGAGATAAAATTTAAGATATATAAAACTGGAAAGAAAGATAAGTTCAGCTATAAATTGAAACTGAGGACTAACCACAATTTTCTTTTCATTTAAACAGGTATCACTTATTCTTGTAATGTTCTCCCTCTTCAGGTATGCAGATTGAAATTCTTTTCTTTGGAGGGACAATTTAAGTGCTACTATCTCTCCCATGGAACCTTCCCTCATTCGTTCAACAAAAGTGTTTTCTTCCTCCTGAAATTTTCTCATAGCAATTTGTCTGGAACTCTTATTTGCTTCAATAAATTGCATTATATGATGTTTATCTGGGTACACATTATACCCACCAGTAAGCACTGAATGAGAACTAGAGGAAGCCCTCTAGGGGATCCTCTAAAGGGGAATTATGGAAAGACATCTTTTTAAAAATCATAGAGAATGAGAAATCATGGCAGAGGAAGTCCTAACATTTCCTGAAAAGCTCATACATCAATCCAAGTAAGCAGAGGACCAAATTAATGTCCATTTTGTAGACTATCATTAGTGATCCACTTAACAAGAAACTCTAGGAGAAAAGAAGATATGCTTTAGATTATGACTTCTTTTTATATCACACATGTTATCTATAAGATAATGTATTTTCTTTCTTTCCTTTTCTTGTCAATGGATGACATTGGAATTAAAGTGTTATTAAATACCTATTACATGTCAGTCTCTATGCTAGGCCATTTATAACACAAAGACAAAAATGAAGCAATCCCTTCCTTCAAGGAAGTTTAAATTGTATAAGAGCAAATAATATGTACATACATAAGTAGATACTATGTGTGTGCTTGTGCATGTGCGTGTGTGTGTGTGTATGTGTGTGTGAATTCATGGCTTAAAGTTTATTTGCATATGATACCCCTTATTGGTGGAGATTAATTATTCAATACACTGTATCTGCAGGAAGGATAAACAGAGTTGTCCAGAGTTTGGAAAAAGAGACCCTAGTCTTCTAGCTTCCAACTTTGAGAGAGTAAAGACACATAGATTCAAACTTTCTTTAAGGATAATTCCCTGAAAGGAGAGGAAAACTAGAAAGAAGTAGCCAGAACCTGGTTCAGCAAGATTTATTCATTTTTTACACTTCCTGTCAATATATTATTGATTGAGTACATACGAAAGTCATTCAAGGAGCACCTAATATACTTATGTATATTAGACTTCTCATGTTCTCTATCTAGGAATAAACCAATTTTGGTTGCATTTAGCAAACTTATTGGAGTATATCCATTATAAATCATACAGTTAGGTCCTGATTAATTACTGTAAAAAATTAATCCAATGAACTTCATGTATTTGAATTCTTACAATTTAAAGTGATGATTATATAAAATATGGCAACTGGTCACATTCCAAAAAATGTTTACTGTGCAGATTCAAATAATGCAACCACTTCAAAGGATTCATTACTCAAGCTCATCCAGACTTAGCTATCTTGTGGGAAGTCTACTCATTCCTAAAGTATTTCTGCAAATTCTTAACCTGTATATTGTGTGCTCTGAGAAAATCTGTCATTCTTCTTCCTTTTTGATAAGAAAGTGTTCATTTTTCTATTGTTGCCTTGGGTATAGAGCCTCATGTTTTGTTAACATCATACAGGATTTTATTTGGACACTTTCTATATCCATTGTTGTCCATTTTTCCAATAAAAATATACATTAAGACTGATAGTATATAATTCTTTGCTCTAAACATGTTTTTCTTCTCTAGATTAGACTCTAGAATGAAATTCAATCACAATATACATGGTCTCAGCTTTTTGCTTATATTCAGTTGTATTATGTTTAGAAAAACAAGGTATTCATAGGCAATACCTTCATCCATTGGTTCAATTTGAATGCAAGATTTCAGATTCAAATCTTCAGCCTCTATTGTTCCTTTGTGTACTTGAGAATTTTGCATTATATCAAGCCCAGATGACATTGTGGTATCACTGTGCAGTTTTATAGTCAAAAGGCCTTCCATGGGCACTGGAGAAAGTATAATGAATAAAGTTACAACAAATTAGTTTTGGTGTTTATTATGCTCAAAATAGAAAGGAGCTCTAAATGTTATTCCTAATACAACATCAGCTCTACTAGGATTTTTATGGCCAAGAAATATACAACATATACGCATTCCTTAATGTATAAATCCCAATCCAAGAAAACTACTCAGAGCTTAGTAGAAGTTTTTAAAATGTCTAAAGAAAGATCAGGGTTAGCATTCATTTTCTTTCCATTATATATGAATGACCATGAATTTGAAGTTATATTTCTGAAGTGTAGTGTGTTGAAAAGAAGACAAACTCAACTAGACTTTTAAATAAAGAACTTTTAACCTACAAACTAGTATTTATTCGGAATTAAGATTAAATAATTCATCATTTATAATTGTGCTTTATATAAATGTTTGTTTTAAATTAAGCACTACTATAACTGATGAATATTTAAATGATAAATAGTAAAAATATAAAAAGAATAAAATAATAAGCAACAAATAATAAAATGAACATTTTAATGAAGCACTTAAAACACATTCTATTTTAAGATAAATATATTGATATATTTTTCATCACCAAAATTTTACTGTGCAGCTTTCCCTCCTCCCTCCCAAGAAGCCAACTTTTCAAACAAAGAATAGAAAATAGTAAAATAGTTCAACAAAAGAAACCAGTACCTTTAAAAAGCCTGTTGTTATATATGGACCACACCCATTATCCCCATACCTCTGCAGAGAAGGAAGAAAGTTTCCTTCTTATTTTTTTTTGGGGGGGGGGGAGGAAAACAACGTTGATCATTTTAGTTTCCCAGAATTCAATTTCAATTATTTAATTGTTCATTCATTGTTATTTTTATACCCATTGTCTCTTCTTTGCTTTGCATTTTTCATGTGTGAAGTTCATGCTTTTCTGTGTAGCATCTCCTCAAAGACCTATTCCTTCAAATCATACCCATGCTCAAGACCATGTCTTGCAGAGCAGCTAGTGCTACAGGTTCAAAATGAATCTCTGAGCTCCTAAATCCACAGGTGACAAGCCTCACCTGAGCTAGGAAGGAAGGGAAATCAACTATTCAGGGGTATAGACTGTCCCCACTGCATCTACATTTGTCACATTTATAATTCCTTATAGCACATTAGTATTCCATTACCTTCATATACCACAACTTGTTTGGCTATTCTCTAATTGATTTATATCAATTCAGATTCCATGTTTTGGCTACTTGGAAAAAAAAATGTTTCTATTGGCCTATATGTGTCCTTTACTTTTTATCATTAACTTTCTTGTGGCAACAGCCAAACAATGGGACCTCTGTTTTAAAAGATCCAAAGAACATTTTAATGAATTTCTTCTCACAATTCCAAATTGCTTCCCAAAATGGTTGGAACAATTCATGGTCCCACTAGCATCATTTTGGTCTACTTTTCCAGTACCCAACTAACATTGGTTATTCCGTCTTTTCCTCTGTTGTCAATTTCCTGGGTATGAATTAAAACTTCAGAAATGTTTTACATTTCTTTTTTTATTAGTGATTGAAGACAATATTTCATATGGTTGTTAATAATTTGCGATTCTCTTTTTGAGAGCTCTATTTTTTCATACAATTGTCAACATATCTACTGGGGAATGGGTTTGGACCTTATATATGACCTTAATTATTTCTGTATCTTAAATATTGGACTCTCACCAAAAATATTTGCTGCAATGATCTGCCCACCCCAAACCTCCAATTTTCCTTGATAGATTTAGTTTTAATTTTTTTATTAATTTAATTTCAAAAAAATCTTTTCAATTTCATGTAATCAAAATTAAGTAGTTTTATTTTTGTAATTGCTTCTACCACTTATTTGGTTAAACTTTCACCCTATACATAGCTTTGAAAGGTACTTCAAGGGGCGGCTAGGTGGCACAGTGAGTAAGAGTGCTGACCCGGAGTCCGGATGTCCTGGGATTGGTTCCGGCCTCAATACTTAGCGCCCACACATAAATAACTAGCTATGTAACCTTAAGAAAGTTACTTAACCCCAATTGCTTATAAAAAAAAAAGAAAATAAAATAAAGAAAGGTACTTCATTGTGTTTTCTTTTATTTTGTTTCTATGATATGTTCTAATATTGGGACAGCTAGGTGGTGCAGTGAATAGAGCACTGACCCTGGAGTCAGGAGGACCTGAGTTCAAATTTGGACTCAGACACTTAACACAAAAACTAGCCATGTGACTTTGGGCAAGTCACTTAACTCCAAATTGCCCTCCAAAAAAAAAAAAGGCAAAAAATAAAAAATAAAACATGTTCTAATATTCAAGTAATATAGCCTTTATAAGTTTCTTGTAGTATCTGCTATGATGTGTTGATATAAATATGACTTCTTAACTAATTTCAGTTTCTGCAGTGCTTCTTGTCAAATAGAGAGCTCATCCTAGGTAATGTATACTTTTAAGTTTATTGACCCCATAGATTGAGTTTAATGTTTCCCCTCATTGTTTCCTGTTTATTCTGTTTAGCATATACATGTATCAGTAATCCTAAAAATTACATATACATATGTATACCTTCTAAACATACTAAGCTAACATACACATATACATATACATACTTAGATAGATAGATAGAAAATGTATGTGACAGATTAACTTACAGATATTTTATACATTTTAAATATTTTAAATGACACTTCCCTTTCACTACTCCTTCCTGAGTTTGTTACTACTTTATATAAAATATATGTATCCTTCTGTTTTCCCAAAACTATTATTTATTTCAATTAGTATGTTTTTTTCCCCTGATTTTCTTAGTAAGCCATCATGTCATTAGTACATGAGGATAGTTTCCTCTTGTCTTTGCTTATCTTTCTGGCTTTAATTTTATTTCCTTGATTTGTTGCTACTGCTAATATTTCTTTAACTATATCAAATAATTTGGGGGAAAGGGCAGTATTTTTGCTTTACTCTTCAATTGATGGGAAAAGCTTCCACTCTTTCCCATTTGTTTCCATTGCAAATAAAAGATATTGTTCATTAAATAATAAAAATATTAAGTAATAAAACACATACTTAAATAAGATAGTATTAATACTTTTTCAATAAATTGCTATTCAACAATCTATTATACAATACTATTACTGTTATAAAGACCCATTTTAAATAAATTTGCAAGTAAAATGTTTCCCCTAATCATAGAATGCCTTTAGAATTGTCATCCTTTAAATAGAAAGTGCATTTAAATAGTCCTCTTGTTTATCAAAGAAAAAAACTTATCCATGGGAGGAAATCAAAAAGTAAGGTTCAAGGAACACAGGAAAAATCCCATGGGGGACACTAAATCTAATGGTTCAAAAGCCAGGTGACTGGACTAAGAACAGTGCTAATCTAAAAACTGAACAAGAAAAATCCATTAATGTCACTTGTCTTTTCTCTCAACCCTATTGCTCAATCCCTTGAGAAGGCTAAAAGAACTTTCCCATTGTGAGGTTTCAGAACCACAGTAGAGTATTTCAGATGAAGCATTTCAGTCTTTGAGTCTGTGAGTAAAACTCAAACAAGTCAAGTTTCCTTATACAGGCTTAAGTCATGTATATCTTGTAGTTACAACATATCATAAAATATAACCCCTGCTCCAACTCGGTTCTTAATTATGCATATAAGTTTATAGTTCCTGATGCTACAGTCTTCTTTGATATCCTTCTAGTTATCTCAGTCCTGAGTCAGACAATCATAGAATTTAACACTAAAAAGAAACTTGAATACCATTAATTCTAATACTCTTATTTTCTAAATGATGAAACAAACCTAGAGTTGTAGAATGACTTGTCAAAAATTGATACAGGTAGAAACTAGGAAATTAATTGGAATGCATATCTTCTAATATGGAGATCTATGGAGGCCATCAAATGGTCTTTGTTCAATCTCATTCTCCTTGACTTCTCTAGACCTTTTGACATTGTTGATCACCCTTCCCTCCTTGACACTCTCTTCTCTCTAAGTTTTTTAGACACCATTTTCCTCTGGTTCTCTTTCTATCTACCTGACTGCTCTTTCTCTGTCGACTTTGATGGTTCTTCATCCAAAACATGCCATGTAACCACAGGTGTCTGTCAGGGTTCTGTCCTGGGTCCTTCTCCTTCTCCACTACTTTCCTTTGGCAATCTTATCAATTGCCAGAATTTAATTGTCATCTCTATGTAGATAATTCTCAAATCTACCTTTCTTGTCCCAACCTCTCTGCAGACATCCAATCTCATATCTCCAACTGCCATTCAGACATCTTGAAGTAGATGTCTAGTAGAAATCTTGTACTCAAAATGTTCAAAACAGAAATCATTATCTTTCCCCTAAAGCCTCCTCCCTTTCCCTACTTTCACTATTATTATGCAGGGCAATATCATTCTCCCAGTCCCTCGGGCTTGCAACCTACATGTCATCCTCAATCCTCAAAGTGATTTTCCTAAGGTGTAAACCTGACCTTGTCCCACTTCCCACACATACACTTAATAAATTCCAGTGGCTCCCTATCACTTTCAGGATAAAATACAAAATCCTCTGTGTGGTGTTAAAAGCCCTTCATAAGTTAGCCCCTTCCTACTTCTTCAATCTTCTTATACCTTACTCCCCATCACACACTCTCCAATTCAATGACACTGGACTCCTTAATGTTCCATTAAGAGGACATTCCATTTCTCAGCTCAGAACGTTTTCTCTGACAATCTTCCATAGCTTGAGTGCTCTGTCTCCATATATTTGCCTACTGGACTCCCTGGCTTGTTTTAAATCCCAGCAAAAATCTTATATTCTATGGGAAACCTTTCCTAACTCCTCTTAATTCCTGTGCCTTACTTCTCTTAATTATTTCCAGATAGATAGATAGATAGATAGATCAATGTATAGATAACTTTGTCTATATGTATTTATTTGTTCCTTGTCTCCTCCATTAAATTGTGAGCTCCTTAAGGGTAGGGACTATCTTTTGCCTCTTTCTGTGTTCCCAGCACTTAGCACTAGTTCCTGGAATATAGTAAGCACTTAATAAATATTTATTGACTGACTCTGAACCAACTGTTGAGTTTCTCAATACCAAAAGGTGTTTGGATTTAAGTTTACTTATCAAAGCTGCACTCTGTGACATGTGCTATCCTAATCTTTCAGAGATGAAAAGAGAGAATAGTCTAGGCATGGGAAATAGCCAGTGAAAATGCCTGAGATCAGAAGATGGCATACTGTGTGCAAAAGATAGAAGGACATCAGTATGACTGAATCACAAGGTACATGGGGGAGGGTAAAGTATAATATTGGATAGGTAGAGGGGGCTGGGGCAAGAAAGGCTTTAAAAGTCAAAAAGAAGATTGTATATTTGATCATGGATGTAATAGAAAGCCACTGAAGATTACTGAGTTGGGGTGAGAAAGATAACATTTTCAGACTTGGGCTTTAGGGAGATCACTTTGATATCTGGGTGGAGAATGAGATGCAGTCAGGAGAAACGAGACAAATTGGTCTCAACAGGGAGAACAACCAGAAGGGTACTACAAATAGTCTAAGCCTAACATAATGAGATCCTACACAATAGTAGTATCAGTGTCAGATGATATAAGGTGATATTACAAGAAATAGTGGGACTTGGAAACTGCATAGAGATAGGGAGGATGGAACACTGAGAAAGTAAGGAGTAAAAGGTGATACCTAGATTTTATGCCCAGGTGAGGAGGATGGTATTGCCAATCACAGTAATAGAAAAGATGGGGTGTATAGGGTATCCAAGGAGGACTAGCACCTCTGGTGTGAGGGCTGGCTAAGCCCTTTTCAGAGCTACTCATCTACCTTTGATGTCCACATTCACCCAATTCTCATCTGTGGTTCCAAGAATCTATAGCATGCACAGCAGCCACACCCAGTGAAACATCTTGGCAGATGGGCTTAAACAGATTGAGGGTATTTGACAGTCCTCAAAACTGCCAAGTGATTTAGGAGGGTGTCTACCCCAAGTATGTGAAGATTTTCTCTGGTGAAATGGGATGAGAACATTTTTTTTCAAATGTTCTTGGAGCCTGGTCAGACATTAGACATCAAAGACATCCACTGAAACCTGGACCACTGCCAATCATCTTGACTTCTGTCTTTCCACTGGACTTCAATGACTCTGCAAGAGAGGTGAGGCTGACAACTGTGCAACTCTGCATCACTTAAATTCAATCCACATACAAGACATCACCTATGATGTCATTGGTCCTTCTTGAAAAATGGATAAACAACAAACAAGAAGGACTCTAGGAAGAGAGGGGCAAGAGGAAGGAGGAGAACTTGGTATATCTTGAGTTTAATATGTTTATGACACATTCAGTAGACAGTAGAAGTTCATACTGAGGGGATTGCAATACAGAACAAATTTGATTAGACAGCTAAAAAAATGGACAGACATTTTGGGTGAAAAAAAGTCTCCCTGGGGGCATCTAGGTGGCATAGTGAATAGAGCACTGGCCCTGGAGTCAGAAGGACCTGAGTTCAAATCCAGCCTCAGACACTTAACAAAAAAACTAGCCATGTGATCTTGGGCAAGTCACTTAACCCCAGTTGCCCTCCAAAAATAAAAAAAAAAATCTCCCTGGAATTACTAAGATTGTAGTCCTCTATAAGGCAAAACACCTATCTCAGTGCACAGTCACAGCCTGGGAACTGAAATAATCTGAGTCAAGTGCATTATATTCTATACAGTGTATACTCTATAAGTATTAAGTCAGTTAATAAGTATTTATGACAACTGTTTGATAGTCACTCTATTAAGTGCTAGGGATTAAAAAAAAATTAAAAATATATATTGTCCCTACCCTCAAAGAGCTCATAATCTAATGTTGGGAGAATGTGTAAATAATTATGTATGTATATATGTAAGATCCCAATATCATGAGCACTTAGCATATGCTGCCTGATATAATTTTTCATGTTGCTTTTGGAACATGCACAGGTATTCTTTTTTTCATTTTTAATATTTGTTTGTTTGTTTTGTTTTGTTTTGTTTTCAACATTCACTTCCACAAAATTTTGAGTTACAAATTTTCTCCCCATCTCTATCCTATCCCCCACTCCAAGACACCAAGCATACTAAATAGCCCTTCTCCCAATCTGTTCTCTCTGTAGCTCTAAAATTTATTTAGAGTTATATTTTACAGGTATTGGAGGTGATTGGACTGGGAGCTTAATCAAGTTCCTGCTTTTACACTGCCATTTTGGTTCACCTCCCCGTCTCCCCGCCTCCTCCTCCCCTACCATGCACAGGTATTCTAAGACTGCTTCCCTTTTGTTTACCATGTGACAAAGAGGGGGCTGCAAATCTGGGTATATTTGTACAAAAAAGGCAATAACCAGATAAATCTATCACTCTCTCTATCCTACTAGATATCATATCAAAGACTACTATAAGCCTCAAAATAGGCAGTCACTGGCCAGTTTGCCATTACACATATAAGATACATAGCATGTAAATTGTAAAACCACACAATTTCCAGAAAAATGCTACTGTGAACATCTTTTAAGGTTCTGATTACATAGTATAGTGAACACTCTATTCAATAAAAAAGCAGAGCAAAACATTCACAGTAAATCAAGGTACAGCGTTCACAATGTTACAATTTACCACAGAAAATCAAAATACAGCATTCACAACAACTTATCACAGAAAATGACTGCATAGTTTTCACGATAGTGGTCACACAGTTTTGGACAAAGTATAATCATTTAGTCAATCAATCACTTAGTACCTCAATTATTCAATCAACTCAATCATTCAATTATCTTAAGGAGGTTTGCCTTACAATACAATAGTCAAAGTTCTCCATTCATGGGGCACACTAAGTTACAACATCAGTCACTACTCAGCACTCTCTTAAGGGTATACACAGGCCACCCACCCATTAGTCATAAATAAGTTACAATCTTCTCAGGCAGGACACAGTATCCAAGTAAAGTCTTCTTTCAGTTTGACTCAAGGTAGTCTCTCAGCTTTCCTGGTTCCCCTTCCATGGTCCCAGCTCCTACCTGGATTCACCAAACTGTCACCTGGTTCAAAGGCAGGAAGCTCCCAGTTCCTTGTCCAGCTCTCTGTGGTATTCCTGTTCCACTCTGAAGCTCACAGTGTCCAGTCCACCTTAAATCCTTCACAGTCTCTGTTCCTGGGAAGTTGAGGATTAACAAAGCCACAAACAGGTTCATTCAAAGTACCAGTATCACAGTCATGCTTCAGTCTTCAGCAGTTCCCAGGAGAAGCTGATAGTTCCCCAGCAGAAGCTCCAGCTGGTTCCCAGAATCAAAATCACTTCACCCAGGTTCCCAAAATCAAAATCATTCTCTCCAGCCTGGGCTCTTCCTCTTCAGCCTTCTCAGAAGAAGCTTATCTCAAGGAGTTCTGACTCTCCCTCTCTGGGGCTTTTCCTTATATACACTATTGCTCCTCCTTTTTCAGCCCCTTCTTATTATGTCAGCAACAGGGGTTTATACCTTTTTTTTTTTCTTTAACAGGCTTAATTTGAACTAGGTGCTAAGTACCTCTTAGCTTTCCAATACAAAGGAGATCTTTAAATTTCACTACCATTTCATTAATGGAAGGTAATTTCAAGGGAACACAGTAGAAATGAAGCACTAAGTACTAGGTAATGACACATGGTGGTTTTAAAAGCATACAACAGTACAAGGAAAGCTTCCCCTTCTCACTTTCCCTCCCAAAAAGTGGATTTCAACAAGAGAATTCAAAGTGAAACAGTTTTCACCATTACATTTACATGTCTGGGATCAATGCTTCCTCTCAACATCTTTCATAATAATAGACCTCATTTATATAGTGCCTTAAGGATGGTAAAATACTCAATATACATGACTTAATTTAGTTATTATCCAAAGTTACAGTAACCAGAAAATGCCCTCTCAATATAATCATGAATAGAAGTTCTATCATCTTAGACATCATCATAGATTGCAAACTCCTTGAGAACAGGGACTGCCTCTTGTCTTTCTCTGTATCTCCAGTGCTTAGCATACTGCCTGGCACATAGTAGGGGTACAATAAATGCTTATTGACTGAAATGCTCATTTAAAAGCTCATCAGATATACATATTAAATGTCTGGTCAAAAATACTTCACACTCTAAATTAATAACACTACAATTTGGAATAATTAACTAAACAAATTGCTAAAATCTTATTGTTTTCTAGAAGTTTAGGAGAACTGGTTTCCCCAAGCCCAAACTGCTCTTTAAACAGATCTATTTAAAAGGCTGAACTCTTCCATTTAGTTGTAGAATGAAAGTGGTAATAGATTCAGTTCTACAGTCAGTGCTAGGCTCTTTTTAAGGGCTCGCACACTATGAGATACTCAATGTCTACTTAAATTCAGTAGAATGAGAAATGGTAAGATTAGAAAAGAGAAGTAACCTTATCATGGTTTCTCCCTATCAATAAATGAGTAAGTCATTCCTTAATAAATTGGCATTTCCTGTGATAGAGGTAAAAAAAAAAAAATGGAACACATTTTGTGCTTGAAATCATTTCTAGCAACAAAATAAACTAATTCCAATGTTGGCTTTCCTAGAAGGACTGTCTCTTTTCTCCCTTTTTACCTAACGCATTCTGTAAACAATTACTTACAATGGACAGCATGCTGCCATCTAATCTTTGGATTGCTTTTCATAAAAAGGCCATATCAGCATCATGTTTTATGTGTTCCAACAAGGAACAAGCTAATTATTTTTCGGCTGACTGCTACATTTAACAATTTAGCTCCTATCTGGAATTACAGACCATAAATTATGACATCAATAAACTTCATAAAGGTTTCATTATGGCTATAGATCCAAGACGGCAAAATCCTTATTTTATTACTTTTGTTTTATAGCTTTTTCCTGGATCTTATCCAACATGTGAAGCAATATTATTACACAATGCTCCCTTTTTACTACCAAAAATGCCCTTAATAACCTACTTTTATTACTTACCAGGCCTACCAAAGTTTATAAATGTGGCTTCAGAACAAAGAATACTAACTCTTTTTTATACTTGAGACATTTGAATGGTCAAAGATCCCATGCCACATAAAGTGTTTCTAAAATTCCATTTAAAGGTATTAAGCCATTGAAACAAACATACTTATCTGCTTATGAATAGTGAAGCTATCTCCATTATTGACTTACACATGGGGTTAAGATGAAAAATAAAACTCATTTCAGATAGACACTAGCTCATAGTAAGTAAAACACACTTCCAATCTACACTCTAACTAGAGAGACACCATAAACATTGTCCAGGTTTCAACATGTTGATCCCCCGCCCCCCTCACCTCATATTTCTAGTGTGCCTCTAGTTAATTTTTTTAAAAGATAAAATGGAGGTACCAGAATCATAGAAGGAAAATGTGACTTCTTTTCTCTGCCTTTCTAATGACTGTGCAAAGGGGGATCATTAAAACTTGAAATGTCAATTTCATTTAGTCTTAGCAATGGAGTTTAGGCAATCTGGAAGAAATACCAGTTGGAAAATCAAGCATTTGGTTTGAGTTAGTTAAAATCTCAGTCTTCATTTCAGGAAGTCATCAACACATACCTTTCAGATGTACTGGATATATTAATGTCTTCTAACACACCATTTCCTTTCCCACCTCTGTTTCTTCCTTTTTACCAGTTGACCTGAAGCCTGGCACTCATTCATTTGACCTGCACCATTTAGAATTCCTAATTCTTTTTGAAGTTCAACTAATGTGTCATCTCCTTTAAGAAGTCTTTCCTGTTCCCCCTAAGTTTTAGTACTCTACCCTTCCCCACTCCAAAATTATTCTGCCTATCTTGTGTGTGTGTGTGTGTGTGTGTGTGTGTGTGTGAAAATTGTTCTGGTCTAGGTGCTAGGCATACAAATGATGACACTTATACATATAACCACCCACAGCAAAAACTCATTTCCATATTTATGCATTTTACAGAGCACCAAGAAGCAATTCATTTAACCAACTGATCAATTAAGTTAGTATGAAATTATATAGTTTTGTCACTCAGTGGCACTGTCTTCAGGTCAAAAAAACACAAAATCAGAAGATAGAAAGGGAACATGTGTGGCTCATTCTAACCAGATCAATCTACCTCAGTGTTCACTAGATAGTTTTCTGACTATATCCGTGCTCATCAGATGGAGTGTGATCAGTTACCTCACACACCCCAAACTTCTATATAGCTTGAGGGAAAGAAGCTAGACTATTCTCAAAATTGTCAGTAATAGTAAAGACTCTCATATTTGCTGTGATCTTTCATTTCCTATCCTTGGAAGCTCCCTCCTCATTCACAACTGAGATGGGCACTGGACCTGTGATTTTATTTGTATAGGGAATTCACTAGTGAAGCCATTCCCTCTCCTAATGCAGAACGATGCCTTCTTTGCAACATATAGTCTTAGAAACTGGTTGATTGGTTGGTGTCCATTTTCAAAAAGTACCAAAATGACATCACTACATTAAAATCAAGTTATAGTGTGTCCAATGACACACAAGATGAGTGTGTCCAATGATCAATATGAGCTCAAAATGCTCTACTACAAGTCGGGAACAAATAATTCATGTGAACATTTGAGGCAGATTCTCAAAATTTGTGTATCTCATGTTTCTTTTTAGCTACTAAAATTGTGCTTTGTTCATAGAGCACAGCAACTTTTTTGATGTGGGCATGCCATTCTAGGTGGTCCTGAATCAGTATCTCCCATGTCTCAAATTGATTCCACAGTTTCAGGATCCCTGTCATTTCTAACCTATAAACAAAGTATATTAAACACTCAACCACATCAAATATAGAGGGGAAAAGATAAGTTTAAAAAACATTTGCCTCTGAATAGATCAGGGTGAAAAGGAATGGTTATAGACAGAACAAGTAGTATATACTCCTAAGTACTTAGATTCAACTAGTGGTACAGTGGATAGAGTGTTGCCTGACTCAACAAGACTGGAGTTCAAATTTAGCCTTAGTCATCCACTAACTGTGTGACCTGGGGCAAGTCAGCTTAAGTTCTATTTCCCTTAGTTCCTTAACTGTAAGATGGGGGTGATAATTATAGTACCCATCTTATAAGGTTGTTATAAGGATAAAATGAGACAATATTTGAAACAAAATGCTTATCACATTGCCTGGCACATAGTAGGAACTATACAAAATGCTTATTCCCTTCTCCCACATAAGAAATATGCTAACAAAATATTGTGTGAAATGTGAAGAAGAAAAAGTCAGTATTAAGTAGTGGGGTAGGGGATTAAGGGAAGAACTGTGGAGGAGTTGACTTTTGAAATGTCCTTCAAAGAATGATGGTTAGGAACTTAGTGTATCCAAGTTGAGGAGACAAGTTATTCAAGAAATAGGGAACACTATTGGGAGAGGCAGGAAAGTTTAGGGCATTTAAGGAGGAAGGCTAATAGTTCAGTTGGTCTAAAACATAAAATACGTGAGAACAAGTATGCAACGGGATGGAAAAGATTTTAAATGTTACAAGGAGGAATGAACCTTAAGTGGTAGAAGATAGATAGATACCAGTGGAAGGTACTGAAGAGAGCAATATATTTAGTAAGTAGATATACAGAAAACATTAGTCTGGCTGCAAAACAAAGGATGATTGGAAGAGAAAAGAAAGAAGACATGTTGAAATTATTTTAATAGCCCAGGAAGATAGCTGTATTACTTGACAACTGTGTAAACCTTGGCAAATCACTTTATCTGAGTCTTGGTTTTCTTATCTGTAAATGTATATACTTGTAAAATACTAACAGAGTTGTGGTAAGGCAGAAATTTCTAAACCTTTAAGCATATATTCAGACATGTTAGTATTATTGCTTATTATGTAACACCATACTAGCTTGGTAGCATTGTATATAAAGATGAGGAGGTGAGGTATTTAGGTGGGAGAAGTGACAAAATTTTATAAGTAGCTGAATATAAGACATGAAAGAGAAAAAACCATCAAAGATAAAACCAAGATTTTTAAAATGAGAAATGTGTTTACATGGTACAACTGATAGACCTTAATAATGTCACAAGGGAGACAAGTTCGAAGGACTAAGATTAATTGATTGATTAGGGACACATTGAATTTGGTATTCCAGTGGGTGATTCAGATAGAAACAAGCTATGGGTGGATGGAGATGTGGTTCTAGACTCTAGAGCTTAAGGGAAAATATTAGATTTGGAGATCTGGGTGATATCTATCTTCCCCATTTATTCTCCTACACTACTGAATACTGCTGGAGAAAATCCAATTGCTGTTATCACACAAATTTATTTTATCTAATCTCTACTAAGCTCTCAATCCTTTTATTCTTCCTTGTTGATACTAAATTGCAGTCCCTTTAGCTGTAAATTCAAACCTTCTCTCTTTCCTCCTGTATTTCTCTCCTCTCTCTTAACAGAGAATTGCCCCTCCTACTTCAATGAGAAAATAGACCCTATCTATCATGAGCACTCTTTCTTTCCTATTCCACACCTACTATTTATCATTCCCCATCTCTGCTAAATTGTTCCAGTCTTTGGTGACTAATCTCTTTGTTCAAACCTTTCTTCCACTTGTGTCCTCAATATCATCTATTCCTGCTTCCTCTAGGAGTGGGTCCTCCCTCCCAGGCCATCTTCAACTTCTCTTTATCTACTGACACCTTTCCTATGGCTTAAGAACATGCTCAAGTTTTTTCTGTTTTAATTAAAAAAAACAACCATAAAACTTGGCCCCATCATTTATCCTCTATGTCTTCTTTCCATTGTCAAACTCCTAGGGGTAAAAACCATTATAGTTATAGTTGTTTATCAGTTCTTTATCTCAAATTCTTTCCTTTGCTTTTTAAAGTTTGAGATCTGATTCCAATAACACTTTGTCCAAGGATTTTAATGAGCCTCCATCTTTTTCTCTGATCAGCTTTTGATATTGTTTATGGCCCCAGAACCTTCCTTAAATACTCTGTCTTGTGTACACAACATTACTCTTCTGGTTCTTTTCCTATCTGTCACCCTTTCAATTTCTTTTGCTGTATCATCCATCCAAGGCCTGTTCCCAGCTATAATTGTTCACCAAAATTCTTTCCTGTGCCCTCTCTTTTATTTCTACACCTGTTTTCTTGCTCATTTCATGTGGTTTTCTAGGTTCAATAAGTAAGAATTTATTAGTATTTTTATATTCCAGGTACTATACTCAATTATCACCTCAGGACAGATTTCTCACATCTGCATATTCAACCATCATTCTCCATTTTGAGTTCCAGGCCATTGTTGCCAGTGACCTGGACATCCTGCCCCCCCACCGACACACACACACACACACACACACACACACACACACACACACACACACACACACACACTATGTTACATAAATATGTCAAACTCAGTGTGTCTCCAACAGGATTCATTATCTTTGTCATCATTCCAGCCACTCAGGTTCAAAATCAGAGTCATACTTGACCCTTTAGTCTCCCACCCGTTTCTTCACTGCTATTAGTTGGTAATTCACTTGTCAATCAACTGTCATATCTTGTTAAATCTCTCTCCACAACTGTCTCCAGAAGACCCATTATGACAACATGCTAGCTACTTCCTTATAGAAAGGCTCTGGACACAAAGTGCTAAAAGCAACCTAAATTTTTGAACTTGTAAAAAAAAAAAAGGCCAATTAATTATTTAATAAACATTTATTAAGTATCTATTGTGTATTAAGTATGTATACATATATATACATATATGTATATATATACATATATATGTGTGTGTATATATATGTATATGTGTATGTATATATATATATATATATATACATATATTTATTCCCAGGTGCTAGAAATTCAAAAATAAAAGTGAATCCAATCCTTCCCACAAAGACTTTATCTTCTATTGAGAAAAGGAACTATGTGTGTGTGTGTGTATGCATGTGTGTGTGTGTTTGTGTATGTATCTATGTATGTATGTATATATACCTGATATACATAATAAATGCCAAGTTATTTGGGATAAGGAAGACATTAGAGACATGAGCATGGATGGGATGGGGGGACATAGGAAATAGCACCCAAGCTGAGCTATAAAAGATTGTAACACATTAAGCAGATTGAAGATAGAGAGAGTACACTGCAAACATGGGGGAGGAGAAGGGAGAGCCAATGCGAAGGAATGAAGTTGGGTGTTGGAATAGTGAGTTCCATAAATAGTGGAAATATTGATTGGAAATAAAGGGGAGTAGCATAAAACACATCTAAAAAGCTAACCTGAATGCAGATGGTAACAGGGTTTGATTGAAATTTTTTATTTGTAAGTAAAATTATCAGAAATTTTAAAGATTAAATGGTACCTATGTCATAGAAGTTGCTTTCAAGAGAAATATTAAAGTACATTACACTTAAGGAATCATTTCCTTATCAAGACAACTGGCTGAAGTAGGTACTGTCCCATCTACTTTTTTTCTTCTACATTATCTTACTTGAAATGATCAACCCCATAGTCTCAATTAGCAGCTCTGCAGATGATCCCAAAATCTCTAGATCATAACCCGATCTCTCTCTGGAGATACAGTCATACTGACTAATTTTTTCTTGAAAATCTCTAGTTCAACTATTCTTTAGGCATCTGAAATTCAATATGCCAAAATAGTAAACATTATCTTTTCTCTTCAAATTACTACTCTTTTCCATGTTGCCATATTTGTTTTCAGGATATTTGTCATTTATTTATTTTTAGCATTATTTTCTTTTGAAAATTTTGAGTTTCAGATTCTCTCCTTATCACCCCTATTCCAGTCAAAAAGAAGGCAAACAAATCAGTTAAACATGTGAAAACATGCTAAACATATTTACATATTAGCCAATTCATGCAAATAATAATAATAATAATAATAATAATAAAGCAAGAATATTATACTACAATTTGCATTCAGAGTTCATCAGGTTTCTCTCTGGAGATGGATAGCATTTTTTCTTTGTGAGTCCTTTGAATTTGTCTTGGATCACTGTATTGATCAGAGTAGCCAAGCCTTTCACAACTGAGCATCATTACAGCATTGATTCTACTGTGCACAACAATCTCTCATTTCTCACTTTATTTTGCATCAGCTCATGTATGTCTTCCTATGTTGTTGTTTTTTTTCTGAAACCAACCACCCTGCTCTTGTCATTTTTTTATGATCATAGGCTACAACTTGTTCAACTATTTTTTGGAGGTCGTTTCAATGTAATTGACTCACATTTGTGCCCTCTGTCTCTGCAAACTTCTTCTAACTGTCCCAATAATAATGTTCTTAGGAGTTACATGTATCATCTTCCCATATATGAATGTCAACCATTTAACCCCATTGAGTCCCTTATGATTACTCTTTCATTATTACCTTTTTATGCTTCTCTTGAGTCTTATATTTGAATGTCAAATTTTCTGTTCAGCTCCGATGTTTTCATAAGAAATGTTTGTTTACTTTTTTATGTTTATTCTTTATGCTTCTCTTGAGTCTTCAGTTTGAATATAAAATTTCCTATTCAACTCCAGTCTTTTCATCAGGAATGATTAGAAGCCATCTATTTCATTAAATATCCCTTTTCCTCAGAAGAATTATACTTAGTTTTGCTGGGTACGTTACTTAGGGCTGTAATACTAGCTCTTTTGCCCTCTGGAATGTCATATTCTAAGCCCTCTGCTCCTTTAACGTGGAAGCTGCTAAATTTTGTGTGATCCTGACTGGCTACACAATATTTTAATTGTTTCTTTCTGGCTGCTTAGAATATTTTCTCCCTGAGCCAGGGAGATCTGGACTTTGAGCATAATATTCCTGGGAGTTTTCATTTTAGGATCTCTTTCATGAGGTGGATTCTTTCCATTTTTATTTTATCCTACAGATCCAAGATATTGAGGTAGTTTTCCTTTATAATTTCTTGAAATATGTTGTCTAGGCTATTTTTTTCGTGGCTTTCAGGTAGTCCAATAATTCTTAAATTGTCTCTCATTGATTTATTTTCCATGTCAATTGTTTTCAATGATATATATCACATTTTCTTCTATTTTTTTCACTTTTAATTTTGTTTGATTCTTGAATTCTCAAGGACTCAGCTTTCCATTTGACCAAATTATAATTTTTAAGGAATTATTTTCATCAGAGAGCTTATTTGCCTCTTTTTTTTATTTCAGTCATTTCTTCTTTTTAAGGACTTCTTTTCTTCTTTGAATTGTTGTGCCTCTTACCATTACACTAATTCTATTTTTTAAAGTGATATTTTCTTCCCTAACTCACATGAATAAGAGCTAGGCTATGCCTAATACAATTACATCTTTAATCAGACTGTCCTCTGTGATGTGAACCTCCACAGTACCATCCTATTTACATTCAATCACTTTTTCCCCAGGTTAAAAAATATAAGCTAGTTCCAACAGCAGGCTATTGAACTGACGCAAAAAGGTACTTAACTCTGCCAAAATGCTTGTGGGGTACATTGCTTAGGTTTTGGGGTTTTGTTTGCTTATTGTTGGGGTTTTTTTCCCTCTTACTCTGTTAGAAACTTTAGTGATGAGCATTTCATGAACAAAGACTGAAAAGGTATAGAAAAAAATAGCTGTTCTGAGAAAAAGAAATGGGAAAATTTTCTGACAGTGAAGCAGGGAGTCTGAAATATTAAAAGTTGTTTCTCAGTGTATCTGTGGCTGTGTTTGTTAATAACATGAGATATGATTTATTTATGATCTATGTTTCTGTTGAGAATGACAATTTAACGTCTGTCTGCTTCCATAAATTAAATAAATTTACCCTCTCAGTATACCAGCCATGGGTGGCCTTGCTGGCTATAACTAAACTTGATTAAGAAGTTTATCCTAACTTATAAACTACTTGGGTTCTCAGGGAGTTTACTGGTACTTTTGATAATATAGTAATTTGGACATTTTCATCATTATTCCAAACATAATGTGTCCTATATACCGGAGTAGAGCAGTTATTAACTATCAATTTTTCCCTGAAATGACTAAAAGAAAAATATACACTAAAAATGGAAGCTGAAAGTTTTACCCTTCACAACTGAAATTGTTATTTCAACGAGAATTCTCTGATAGGTATCAGCACATCTCTGCACCCAATGAGTTGCATGTGGGCAAACCTAAGCCCAATCAATTTTTCAAGTCTTAGCAAACTATACAATAAAGATCAAAATGTAGTGAAATTCCAGTCTTCTGCTTTGTTATTGAAAAGGTAATACGTGCAATCAGGGAAAGACATTGTCAAAGTCATAGCAAGGAAGCCATTCACCTTTCATACCTTGTGCATTGAATGCTTTCTTGTCCTATGTCTACTGTTCGAAAATATAAATGAATAGGGAAGGTCACTTTAGCGAAGAAAACAAGACCAAAATGTGTCCTTAAACAAGGCGATGATTCTACTAGATTACCAGCATTCTACAATACTCTTTTTTGTTTTTTCATTTGACATGGAGTAAATGTGGATATCACTTTAAGAAAACAACTTCCTTCACATGGGGAACACCTTTCACAACTCTCTCTAGCACTCTAAAATCAACCAGGCGGAATTACTTGAGCTCAGGAGGAGGAGGCATCCCATTAGTAAGAGCAGATATGAATGCCACAGAAAGGACTTCTTGCCTATATTTAATTATTTCATCATTTGATGAAAGATGTCTTTAAAACGCTTAAATCCAGCATTTGCACTTGTTCATGAAGGAAACACAACACTCTACTATGTTCCCCTAAGAAAATAAATTACTGCATTTGATACAGTAGTGCCCCAACATATGTAAATGATTCATTCTCAAGTGGCAGAATAATTTATTTAAAAAACAAATTATTAAAATATATACATAATATAATAAAATCCTGGTTTTCTTTATTTGAATTTTTATTACCTGCCTGGTTAATCACTGGTACCTTCACAAATAGGAGTCAGTGCTCTCAGTATAGACAAATAAATTACAATGAAATTAAATCTTATTTACTAAGATTGAATAAGCAATTTCAGATGTTAAAAGTTCTCTTTCAAAGGAAAGAGAAGTAGAAAATGACAAAGCCAGCAAAATTCTTTTCAAAATTAATTTCAAAAAAAATACAAACCTATCATTAATCTAATTTTAGATAACTACATAGTTAAAAGAATAAGGTAAACTTCTTAAAGAAATGCCATAGCAATCCATTTCTATAAGAGGAACAGAGAAAGCTATTCTAGCACATGTATCACATGTATATTTTTAAGTAATGGAAAATTTAAAGTGACAGAAGACATTTTGTTAGGTAAAGCATTAGAATACCTAAATTAAAGCTAGTTATACCAGATAGACCTCTAACAATGCAAAGGCTAACCAGTTTTCCTGTTTATGGATTAAACTGAAAGACATAATATATTTGAATGGATTCCAAGCTTGAATAACCCAATTAAGACTTCTGAAAAATGGTTACCCTGGACCCTATTGACTGAAGACTAGCTTGTTTATCTTTTACCCCTCATCTGAGGTTCTCTAGTACCTTTAAGAGGTTCATGAGGTGTCTAGGCCCTCTACTATTGGCTCTAGCACTTATCAAAGGTGTACCTCCAACTGAGGGTTTTTTCTTCACCCCAGTTCCATTTATCCACTTAACAATATGATTACCTGCCCATCTCTTAGGGTCATAGAGTAAAAGAGGGAGAGAGGAAAGTAACTCCTTCTTCACCTGTTCAGTTCATGGAACCCATACTGTACATAAACTTGGAGTTTCTCCTTTTCTGGATGCTGCAGGAAAGAGAAAATGTGTCCCAGTCTGAGAGTTTTGAAAGATGCATCCTCTTCCAGCTACACAACTAGTCTAAAGAGGCTGCTCCTGCTCATGTGATCAAGAAAACACAGTATGTCATCTAGAATCAGAGTTTCTTCTCATTAGGTGATCTGGGCATGTCCTCCCATTGTATTAATTTATAAAAGAAAACAAATGTGCAACCCCAATTGGAACCACCGCCATCACCTTTACCTTATTACCCTTGGCAATGGAAATGTTCAAAGAAATCACAAAATCAGAGAATTTGAGAGTCAGAAGAGACCCCAGCAGCAATCTAGTTAACTAATATATAGATAGAATACCATTCTGGTAAATGATAGTTCGGCTTCTGTTCATCTCCACTAACCCACACTTCGTCCTACAGATGGAGCAGCAGCCTCTGGCTCAGTCGCCCCCGTCTCCGCTGCAGCCCCTGCGCAGCTGCCTCCAACGCCGCCGCCATCCCCCTCTCAGGTGCGGCAGAACTACCACCAGGACTCGGAGGCCGCCATCAACCTGCAGATCAACCTGGAGCTCCACGTCTCCTAAGTCCAATCCATGTCTTAACTACTTTGACCGAGATGATGTGGCGCTGAAGAACTTTGCCAAGTATTTCGTGCAGTGGTCTCACAAAGAGCGGAAACCCGCGGAGAAGCTGATGACGAAGCTCCTGAACCAGCGCGCGGCCCCATCTTCCTGCAGGACTCAAGAAACCGGACCGAAATGAGTGGGAGAGCAGGCTGAACTCTATGGAGTGTGCTCTGCACTTGGAAAAAAATGTCAGTCGGTCGTTACCAGAATTTCACAAGCTGGCAACTGACAAGAATGACCCCCACTTATGGGATTTCATCGAAACCCACTACCTGGACCAACAGGTCAAGTCCATCACGTGACTAACCTGCGCAATATGGGGGCCCGAAATTATGGCATGGCTGAATATCTTTTGATAAGCACACCCTTGAAGACAGTGACCACAAGAGCTAAACCACACCTGGCTTCCCCCCCACCTGAGAACTGTAGGCGTCAATCCTCTCTTTCAACCCATGCATATTTTGGTTATCTTACTTTTTCATAATCTGTACCAAAAAACTACTACTATTTACATCCCAATAAAGTGACTTGGTACTGATGGAAAAAACAAACACCACACACTTCAAGTCCTTCATTCAATCTTCATGGGCTCAAGGTCCTTCATCCTTGTTGTTCTCCTTTAGACATACTCTAAATTTTCTTAAACTGTGGCAACCAGAATTGAACATTACACTGAAGTCTAAAAGTAGTAGTATTGTGTAGCAGCAAGCACCCCAATATCCCCAGGGTAGCTGCCAACACAGGTTCTTAGATCTGCTTTTGTAAAGGAAAGCAACTCAAAATGGGTTAACAAGCTTACTTTAATCAAACAAACACACATTACCTAGTTCAGGGGAAAAAGGTCAGCACCCCGAACCTCAGAGTTACAGAACTTACAGATCAAACAGACAGGCTTCCAAACTGTCCAACCATTATATCAATACCAAATCACAGTTACCAGAGAGGGAAGCATCAACATCTGGGTTTTCAAAGCGGGGGGGCTCTCAACAACGGCTTCCCAGAGTCTCATCTGGTCAAATCACACAACACTTCTCAAAGTGAGCCCCAAAGCAAAGCCTCTCCTCAGGGCTTATATAGCCTTCTCCTAGCTCAAAGAATGTAACAACCTTCTGGACCCACTGCCCAATCACAAAAGTATCAAGGTTGGGCTTCCCTGAAAAACAAGCCTCCCACCACAGGCTCCAGGTGCACTTAAGCTAGGGGCAGGAAAGATCTTTAAATCTGCATTTCCATTACATTCGGCCCCAAGATCTTTCATGCCCATAGCATACACAATTTACATTTGAATTAGCACTAAAACATCTCTTAGGTCACATTTTCAAGGTACATCTAAAGTTACCAAAGTGGCCCCTGGGTCTTAAACAAAGTACATTGCATTTTCACATCAATTCACAAAATACAAAGCATTATCACATAAAGTACTCTTGGGAGGGGGCGGTGTCCTTCCCATAACACTGCTCCAGCCCCTGCTTCCAAATCCAGAGAGGGAACTAGGCAACAAAACCAAAGTGGGGTCCTTGGGGTCCATGGCACTTCACCCCACCCACCATAGTCACAAGTCCATCCCCCTGGGTCCCAAACTGTGGGATGCAGCAAGGAAACACATTCAGTGCCCCAGCTTTGCCACACAGTCCTTATCTTGTCCTGTGGCTGAACTCCAAACTCCTGGGTTCCTTCTTCTCCAGCAGAAGGCAGCAGCTCCAGGCTTCTCCACAGATCTCCATGCAGGCAGCTCACCACTCCTGCTCTCAGCTCAGCGAAGTCAGTATGCAGGCCATTCTTCTCTCCTGCTCCATGGATCCACAGACTCACAGCTACCACAACTGGGAAACAAACAATTATCCCAGCCCCCATACTTTCCTTTTACTCAGCAGATCCCATCCCTCGTCGCCATTTGTAGCAGCAAGCACCCCAATATCCCCAGGGTGACTGCCAACACAGGTTCTTAGATCTGCTTTTCAAAAGGAAAGCAACTCAAAATGGGTTAACAAGCTTACTTTAATCAAACAAACACATTACCTAGTTCAGGGGGAAAAGGTCAGCACCCTGAACTTCAGAGTTACAGAACTTACAGATCAAACAGGCAGGCTTCCAAACTGTCCTACCATTATATCAATACCAAATCACAGTTACCAGAGAGGGAAGCATCAACATCTGGGTTTTCAAAGCCGGGGGGCTCTCAACAACGGCTTCCCAGAGCCTCATCTGGTCAAATCACACAACACTTCTCAAAGTGAGCCCCAAAGCAAAGCCTCTCATCAGAGTTTATATAGCCTTCTCCTAGCTCAAAGAATGTAACAACCTTCTGGACCCACTGCCCAATCACAAAAGTATCAAGGTTGGGCTTCCCTGAAAAACAAGCCTCCCACCACAGGCTCCAGGTGCACTTAAGCTAGGGGCAGGGAAGATCTTTAAATCTGCATTTCCATTACATATTGTCATCTCCCTAATACTATAACTTATGCCCTTATTAATGCTGCAAAAGTTTTATTAATTGGTTTGACTGGAGAGGTTTTTGTCATAATCTATTTAATCCTTCAGAATAACTACTGCATATCCATGCCTCCCTTATCTTAGATTTTATTAGATTTTGTACTAAGTATTCTAGTCTTTAAGGATTTTGTTTGTTTGTTTTATTTTTGATCCTGACATTTTCTTCCCTTCCAGCTTTACATACTCTATTCTCTTTCCATTTTTGAAAATCAGGGCAATATTTACCCTTCCTCAATCTTGTGGGATATCTCTCTTGTTTTCAATGATCTTTCAAATAGCACTCACAATGGCTCTGAAAATACATCTCCTAATTCTTTCAGCACCTGAGGGTGTAGCTCATCTTGGCTAGATGATATAAATTCATCAAGGGCTAGTAAGGACTCTATTTCCTTATTTATCTTGGTTATTTATTTGCTTTTAGTCATTTTTATCCTAGCATTTCTAGTGTAAATATAATTTTCTTAGCAGAGAAGAGAAAAATGAAATGAGAAAAAAAAGGTGCTTTTTTTTCTTTGATCTTCCATTTTCTCCTAACATAGATTTTTAAAAATACTTACTAAATGTGTGACCCAGGGCAAGTCACTTAACTCCATTTTCCTATAGAAGTGAAACACTCAGAAAGGAATCCAACTCATATTAGTTCAAGAATTTTGGAGGGAAGAAGGTCTGTTTATTCTTTTATAATTACTAAGTATATTTCAGAGTTCACTAAACTGTCTTCAACCCACGGAGAAAGTTATAAAGAAGACAAGCTTATTGGAAATGGTGTAGCTGACTTTGAGTGCATTTGTTGGTGTTCCTTCTTGCCCAGAATAATATTTCATCTACTGCATGCACATAGTCCTACTTGCCATGCTTATTAGAGCTATAAGCAATGGAATGGGTGGTATTTCCCATCTGATTACACTTCCCACAATACCCAAGTCCAATCTCTCAATTAAAAAAGTTCCAAGAATTTCACTTTTTACAGTAAATACTGGGTAAAACTGTGTTGCAAAGAGAAAACAGAAAAGAAATGAAAGGATTGATAACATAGAAAGAACAGCAAAGACTCCTGAGAAAAAGAAAAGAAAGAACCATAAGGAAGAAACAATTGTAATAGTATCAAAAAGAGGAAGACAGCAGAAATCAAGAAAAATATGGCTTAACAGAGAGAGACCTGGGAAGACATTCAAGGAATGTCTGAGGAAAGCAACAAAAACAAGGTATGCCACAACATCAATATTGTAAATAAATAAATAAACACTCAAAAGAACTTAGATCAACTTAGATCAACATAATGATCCACCATGATTCCAAAGAACTGATGATGAAGAATGCCACCCAGCTGTTGAGAGAGATGATGGACTAATATTTAGGATGAAATATATAATATGTAATTTTTTTGCTTAACTATACATATTTATTGTGATGGGATTTTTTCTTTTCTTTTTTCCTCAAGTGTGGGGTGGAAGAGAGTAGTAGGAAGGGAAATTAAATACTTGATTAAAAAAAAGAACAAGGGTAGAATAAGGGTTACAGAGTAAAGCAAGATTTGTTTAAAAAAAGGTAAAAATTATTTTTTGTTTAAATAAAACTTAAGTTGGTGATATCTTTTATAAGCCACTCAAGAATAATAAAATATAGAAAATAAAATTATCAGAAATAAAGATTAGTAATTGATCCTGACTTTTCTGTGGATATATTATTGTAAGAGACCTGTCCATAGGACATGATTTCCCAAAATGATTAGGATCTAAAAGATATATCTGAAAGGCTATACATAAGCACTGTGGCACAGAAACATCATAAGATGAGGAATCCAGTTGGTAAGGATTCTAATCAGTAGGAGGTTAAAAAAGTGGGCAGTGAAAAATGCACAGGAGTGAGGAGATAGAAGAAGCAAGATTCAGAACAAAACCTAGGGTAGAGAGAAAGGAGAAGCATATAGATGTGTGGTCATGGAGTTCTGAACTTGAAATCCCATCTGAACCATATTGATGAATATTGAGTAAAGACCAAAGTTTTTAGCCCTCCCATAACCTATTCCCAAGGGAATTCCAAGTGAGACATTAGGAAAGAAATGGCAGCACACTCTAAATTTCTAACAATTCAGACAATAAATTACAATTGATTGTGCTTGCCCACTTTTCCAAGAAGTTAGAGAAGCTAAGGAAAAGTCAGATTGTACTCTTTTCATAGAGATATGTATATTTTACTTTTTGATTCCTTTCCATATTATTTATATTCCATGTTTTAATTAAATGTTTTATTACTGGTTTTATGTGTCTCTGATATGCCTAGAATGATTAATACAATATCCAGGAGCTCAGATGATGGATTGAATAGGTGACACTCAGAAGTTATTATTAATTTAAATAAAACCAGTTATATTGAAATAGCTATTTATTTTCTTTTAAGTTCCCAGACTCAAAAACCTCTGAATAACTCCCAGCTTAAGAATCTCTGAATAAAGGAGAGTGGGGAATCATAGATTTAGAGCTATAAAGGACCTAAAAGGTATCTAGTTCAACCCCTCATTATGCAAATGAAGAAACTGAAATACAGGTTAAGTAGTAAATGTCAGAAGTAGAATTAGAACCTATATCCCTTGACTATAGTTAATACTTTCCCCAAAATACCAGAAAAAAAATTTTTAATCTTTGTACCTGGTAGAAGCAGAAAAACTCCCTGTGCTCCCCCCATAACCACCTCAAATAACTATACAAAATGACTCTAAACAAACTTTAGAGCTACAGAACCCACAAAGTGACAGAGAGAAACAAACCTCCCTAAGGCAGCCCAGAAGGTGGACAGAAAGGGTCCATCTCAGCAGTGCTGAGAACAGAGCCCAGCCCTGAGTGAGCACACCTCACAGTGGCTCAACCAGTCCTAGCTGGAGTGACTTCGGAGAGTAGATCACCAGCAGATGATGTGGTTTCCAGAATTATCAACCCATAAATGCCAAAGACAAAGTGAGGGTTCAGTGTGGACTTTGGGAACAGGGGATCCAGGAGAGCATTCTGGCCTCTGCCCCCAGAGGGAAAAGTGGCTGAGGCACAGCAGCCAATGCCACATGACTGCTTCAGAGCTCCTGGCCTGCAGATTGTAGGGGGACAAAGCAACCAGTCAAAGGGTAATATATATTGCTTTAACCTGCTTGGATCTGGATTACTCTCTGAGGTGGAGGTCCTGTGGTGTGTGACCAGGTACCAGAGTGGGTGGAGGCTTCAGAGATGGCACCCAACTAATATCTCTGGCAGCTACGAAAATCCCAGGGATTTGGGACAAAGCTCTCCTCTCTGGAAGCAGAGTGTTACTGTGACGAAAAGTTCAAAAGTTAAGTAATTGAGTGGCAACATGAGCAAGCAAAGGAAGCAAAGCAAGCATAGCAGTCAAACCTTAGATTTTGGGGGGGACAAAAAGGGTCAAAGCATGGAACAGGAAGAAAACAATGAAGTCACAACTCCTGCACCAGAAGATTCCAAGAAGAGAATAAGCTGCTTAAGAAGGATTTTGAAAACCAAGTAAGAGAAGTAGAGGAAAAATTGGGAAGAGAAATGATAATGATGCAAGAAAATTATGAAGTGAGGGTCAACAACCTGACTGAAGAAAATAATACCTTAAAAAATAGACTAACTAAAATGGCAAAAGAGGCTCAAAAAGGCAATGAGGAGAAGAATGACTTAAAAAGCCAAAATTGCCAGATGGAAAAGCAATCTCAAAAGCTCACTGAAGAGAATGATTCCTTCAGAATTAGATTGGAGCAAATGGAAGCTAGTGACTTTATGAGAAATCAAGATACTATTAAAAAAAATCCAAACAAATGAAAAAAATAGAAGGCAATGTGAAATATCTCATGGGAAAAATCACGGACCTGGAAAATAGATCCAGGAGAGATAATTTAAAAATTATTGGACTACCTGAAAGCCATGATCAAAAAAAGAACCTAGAAATCATCCTTTAAGAAATTCTCAAGGAAAATTGCCCTGATGTTTTAGAACCAGAGTGCAAAATAGAGGTTGAAAGAATCTGCTGATCACTTCCTGAAAAAGATCCCAAAAACAAAACTCCTAGGAATATTATAGCCAGGTTCTAGAATTCCCAGATCAAGGAGAGATTATTACAAGCAGCCAGGAAGAAACAATTTGAATACTGTGGAAATACAATCAGGATAACATAAGATCTGGCAGCTTCTACACTGAGGGATCTCAGGGCTTGGAATGTGTTATTCTGGAAGTCAAAGAAGCTGGGATTAAATTCAAGAATCACCTACCCAGCAAAACTGAGTATCATGTTTGAGGGGAAATATGGTGATTCAATGAAATAGAGGACTTTCAAGCATTCTTGATGAAAAAACCAGAGTTGAATGGAAATTTTGACATTCAGATACAAGAAGCAAAAGAAGGTAAACAGGGAAAAGAAGTTGAACTATTTATATTCCTACATGAAAAAAATGATAATTATAACTTATGAAACTTTTCTAAGTATGAGAATAGTTGAAGGAAATATTAATGTATATGTGTGTACATATATATGTATGTGTGTGTGTGTATATAGGAGGGTATATGGGTGTATGAATATATATGTGAGTGTGTGTATATATGTGTACAGGTATACATACACAGAGGGCACAGGACCAATTGAATAGGAAGGGATGATACTTAAAAGGTGAAATTAAGAGGTGAGAGGGGAATATAATGAGAGGAGATGGGGAGAGACAGAAAGGGGTTAACTATCTCATATAGAAGAGGCAAGGGAAAAAATGTTACAGTGGAGGGGAAAAACAGGAAGGCAAAAGGGAATGGGTCAACCTTACTCACACTGAATTTGGCTTAGGGAGGGAATGACATACACACTAAATAGGGTATCTCACCCTACAGGAGAGTAGGGGGGAAGGGGACGAGAGGGGGAATGATGGAGGGGAGGGCAGTTTGGCAGGGAGGGAAATTAGAAGCACACACTTTTGAAAAGGGACAGTGTCAAAGTAGAGAATAGAACAAGTGAAGGGGGCAGGATAGGATGGAAAGAAATATAGTTAGTCTTTTACAATATATACACTATGGAAATGTTTTGTGTAGCTACACATGTACAAACTCTGTTGAATTGTGTATCTTCCTAGTAAGGATGGGTGACAAGGGAGGAAGGGAAAGAATCTGGAATTCAAAGTTTTAAAATCAAATGTTTAAAAAATTATTATTTTTACATGCAACTGGGAAATAAGGTATAGAGATCCATCTTGCCCTACTGGAAAGTCAGAGGGGAATAGGGGAAGATATAGGAGAGAGGAGATTGGGGAATGGGTATACAGTGGGATCGTTATTTAGCAGTGGTGGGTAGGGGAAAGATGGGAAGAAAATTTGTAACTCAAAATCTTGTGGAAATGAATGATGTTAACTAAAAATAAACATAAATTTTAATTAAATTTTAAAAAATCTTTGTACCCATTATCTTTATTTGTTTTGTTTCTATTAGCACCTTCATCTATGAGGAACCCTAGAAAATACCTGATTGTCCTATCCCAGTGAATATATGTATATACAGATGTGTATATACACATATACACATACATATATATATATACTTTATATATGTGTGTATATATGTGTGTATACACATACCAATATAGATCAATAACTGTTCTGCAATTTCCTGTCTTTAGAGAGTTGTCCCAGGAACTGAGAGGTTAAGTGACTTGTAGGTCAAAGTAGGACTTGAATTCAGGTTTTCTTTTCTATAGGGCCGACCCCTACACACCTTGTCATGATATCTCTTTGATACTATGGTCATATAATGGGGTAAATATAGTTATGAAAGGGAGGGAGAACCATTTTCAAATATAGTTGGAGACCAACATGAATTTTTAAAGTCTTAACAGAAGAGTTTTTGAAAAGTATTTTCAATTCTATATATAATTATAAGATTTGAAGAAATTTGGATGTAAGAACTGAACATATGATTGCATTTGAGGGAAAGACATTACAAACAAAATTTATAATATATTTCTTAAATTTTTCTGCCTTTGAAAAGCACCAAAGGTTACTCATTCACTTGTTAATTTATTTGAAAAGTTGGGGGAAGTTCCTCTGGTGACTTTTTAGTTAGCCAGGTGTGAAAAAGGGTCTTTCATGCATCATAGAATTCCCAGATGCTTTTTATGTGCTTGGATGACTCATATGGTTTGTTTACTTAAAGACCTTAATTCCATGGAGTCAGCCTACTATGAAGACAAGTGCTGTTTCATCCTTTTGACCTCCTATATTTCTTCTGACATAAGTGGTCTTAGGAGCAGACAAAGATGGCAGCTAATTCAACTAATTACAAAAACATCACAAACCGATTATCACTAAATCCTTTCTAAGAGATGTGATTAGTAGCAGACATAGAGAATCTCAATTGATGATAAGAGCCTGTAGTATTGATTCTTTGTGTCTGTGTACCACTTCCTACCACACAGCACTCAGGAAACAAGGTTCCCTTCAGTTGACTCACCTTTCTTAAATAAATCTACCAATTTATTCTCCCCCTTTCCCCAATTTTTTTTCCTTCTGAATCCTAAGCCCCTACTGTCTTTGTTTATGTCTTACTCTTCCCTGATCTCAAAACACATACACCATCCCCTTATAAGCAAAAGAGTAAATAAGTTGCATGAGGGCTCCCTTATATTCAGGCTTACCACACAGTCATTGATTAGCCCTGAAGGAGATTGCATTTACAATGTAAATATAAAAATAATTTCTATATACACATATATGTATGTATGTATGTACATATGTATGTATATATGTATGTATGTATATACACACACATAGAGTCTGGGTACTCAGAGTTACTGCTGATTTAATACTTGGTGTTAGAAATGAGTAATCTCCAATTTTTTTCATGAGCCACTATCCCTAAGAAGTTTTTGAGCATGCACCCTCATTATATATATTTAGTTACATAATTTATATTTACGTTTTTATAAATTAAATATTTGAGTAAATGAGTAAATGACTATTATAAATATTCAAATTAACTACAAAGGACATATGAAGGTGTCATCTTCATCTAAAGAAGGAACTGATGAACAGAAATATATGTAGAATGATTTTACATATATGTATGTGAGAGTGCATATGTACATATACATATATACATATGTGTGTATGTATATAGTTGTGTCTAATGGTAGACATTTATAGGGTAGGGAGAGGGAGGGAAAAAGAAGGAAAAATTACTTGATAACTTTATTATATATTTAAAAGGAACAGAAAGTTGTACATAATTGATTTGCAGTTTCATTTATAATGATCTTTTTATTATAATGTTATGGAAATTGCTTGTTTTATTACATAAATTAAAAATTAAAATAAGAGATTAAAATAAAATATAAATAAACTATTTTGTAGTACTGCACTGATAATTATGTACAATATAAAACTTACATAATAACAAAAATAAAGATAAGATAAAGATGAAATTATATTTTAGTCAGATAATCAATAGGGAGGTAATAGATTTATTGAGGAGACCTGTACTTTAGGAAAATCACTTTAGCACCTGGGTGGAGGATGGATTGGGATGGAGAAACAAAACAGGGAGACCAATTAAGAGGTTATTACAGTATTCCAGACAAGATATGATAAGGGCCTAACAGAAACTGTAGTTGTGTGAATAGAAAAGGGGATAGATATAAGAAATGCGGAGGGGGAAATGATGAAATTTTTCAACTGACTGGATAAATGGGATGAAAGTATGTTGGGTTACTAAAAGGAGAGTGAACATGGCAGTAATAAGAAAACTTGAAGAGGAATAGAATTGAGGAGGGTGGGATGGTACCATAATTAGTTCTGTAATTTGTACAATACATCCATCCCTGCTTATCCTGTGCAATTTACTCTTTCCCACTCAAAATGAAGAGAGGCTGTTTACTGTTTCAGAGCGCAAGGCTACTTTTCAAGGGGTTCCTGCCAAACTAAGGTGATCTGGGAAGCAAGGAATGGGCATCATGATGGGAGTATATTTTTAAATTGGTATCTGTGCAGTTTTGCTGTGGTGCCCAGGAAGCACCTGGGAACCCACATCCTAGCTGTAGTAGTTAATGAACTTGAGGGACTATGTCCAGCTCCAAAGGCAGGAGAATGGTAGATTGAATAGTTATGCAAGAGGACTGAGGAATAGGTGCAGGTGTGGTGGGGTTGGAGATAAGCCATGTGATGGGTTATCATGCAGTCTACCCTCTCACACTCTGATTGGTGGTTGGTTATGTCCTCATTAGAGTCAAGTCAGACTCCCCTTGAGACTGAGCCATGGCTCTCCAGGAGGCCTGGCTCCTTCTCTCAAGATCTCTAGTAGAGATAGCTTAGAGTAGGCTTTGAAGTAAATGACCATTTGTGGAACAATGGCAGTTAAAATTTGCACTGAAGCCAGTTAAATATATCAGTAGGCTAAGAAAAGCAGATATTTTAAGAAATCCCCTGAGTCACAAATATATATATATACACACACATATATATATACACACACACATATATATATATGTGTATATATATACATATATATGTATATATATATATATATATATATATAAACAAGAGTATATGTGTAGATAGATACACACACACACACACACATACATACACTTGTTTTTATAAGGTCATGTTCTTCAATTCCATATTATCAAATCATTGCTAGTGATGACATTTTGTTCTTTAGTCTAATTTGGATGCAAAGGGTCCTAGGGCAGAAAGGTCTTGAATTTGAGTTTGATCAGTCCTTTGAACAGAGAGAGGTTCTACTAATACTCCATTAAAATGCCTTAGATTTTGCAAACATAGAGAGCATAATAAGCATGTGAAAGTAAAAATGTTTCACAAATTGGCAGTATATATATTGCCAAGAGTCAGTGTGCACAAGCAAAGACTGCCAAACAAACAAGGAGTTTGCACAAGTCAATCACGTAGATTCACATAAATTTTTTTTAAGTGAAGTCTATTACTTGTACTAAATTAGAAGACAAAGAAAACTTTTAATATTAGGAGAGTCTCCAAATTCAAATCATTTAAACATTTTGTGTTTACAGAAATTATTTAGGAAAACTCCATTGTTCATAATAACCTCGATGATAGAAAGTAAGGTTTCCCTCAAATGCCTTCACCTTTCTTTGTTGCAAACAGTACACATTGTGTTGCTCCTAATAGGCCTAAGGGAATTTGAAAATCTCCCTGCCCTTAATAGGCCTAACTTAATCACATGGAGGCTGTAGTGGAAGGAGCTTGTCCAAAGAGCAGAATGAAGGGTGAAACAGGAAGGAGCAGAAGAGAGAAAAGCTTGAACAGAGTGTTGGGAGAGAGCAGAGCTAAGAGAGAATATTTATCATGTCCACACTCTGTCTGTTGTTCTGTCTGTTGTTCTGTGTTGATATTACTTTGTCAGACAGAAACATTCTGTTGATTTGTGTTGATTTCTCAGACAGAAGTTAATTGAGATGATAGTGCTGGTAATATGTGTAAATATTGTTGTAACTCTGTTAAGTTTAATGTGTGTAAATATTGTTGTAGCCCTGTTAAGCTTTGTCTTCCTCTAAACAGAAACTGTGAAGGGCTTAGAGTAGACCAGTCCCCATAAGCTGAGATATGGAATAGGAGTGGAGAGCTGCCTATGTGTGGATCCAGGCAAGAGTCAGGTGAATCCAGGTAAGAGCTGGTAGCAGTTAGTCCATGGAAGAGGAGCTGTGGGGTTTGGAAGTCAGTCTCCAATTAAGATGAAAGAGGACTTTACTTGGATCCTCTGTATTAACTGATGAGATTTGTAATTTACTGTAACCTAGGGATGGATGGTGTTTGTACTTTCTGCTACTCCTTAAGGATAATTGGTTTAAGGATGTCTGACAGCCTCAAGTTAAGATGAAAGAAGATTTTATTTGGATACTGTGTATTAACTGATGAGATTTTTTACTTACTATAACCTAGGGGTGGATGGTGTTTGTATTTTCTGTTACCCCTTAAGGATGATTGGCTTAAGGATGATTGGAAGTCAGCCTCAAGTCAAGATGAAAGAGGACTTTACTTGGATATTGTGTATTGATTGAGGAGATTTGTGGCTTACTGAATGATATGTTTTGTTTAAGACAGTGTGACCACCTTAGCAATATGTTACGTTGTGAATGTTATGCTTTAGTTTATTGTTGAATAGAGAGTTCACTATATTATGCAATTAGACCCTTAAAGTTATTCACAGCAGCAGTCATCTGGAGAGCTATGCGTGATTAGCTTTACAATCTCCCATGTTCTTTCTTTCTTTTGCATTATTACACAGAACACAGAAGTAGAAGGTGAATCTGGGTCTATAGATTATACTCATTCAATTTTTCCTTAATTTCTCCCAGATTGTTCCAAATTTCTTGCTTAAACTTCATCTAAGTCACTTACATAAATCTCTTCTATTTATTACTCTGCTCATCTTTCTTCTTCTGTTCTCCTTCCACAGCCATCTACCATGGAATTCATAAGTAGAATGTTCTAGTAACTAAATGAACACACTAAAAGATATAAGTGCACAAGCTTTTCCTTTGTGCCCCTCACTGCTCACCAGATGGTATCTGAGGCTAGATTTGCACCCAGTTTTTCTGTACCCTGTACTCTATGCACTGTATACATAAAGAATTCAGTACATAGAATGCAGGGCTTTGAGTTAGGAAGACCTGATTTCAAGTCCAGATACAGATACTTACCAGTTAAGTGTGGGTAAGCAAAGTCACTTAAACCTCAGTCTGACTGGATGTAATGGAAATGCAAATTCAAAGCTCTTCCCAGCCCCTAAGCCCTTTGATAAGCTTAAGAGACTCTGAGAACCTTCCTTGATTTGAAAATATACTCTGCTTCCTAATAGGCTACATGTGGTCACATGGAGCCTGTGGCAGGAGGCTTGGTTTTCAGGAATGCCCACACCTTGATGCTGTGTGATTGGGCAGTGTGTCAAGAGGGTGGTCACATTCTCTGACCCAGGAGAAGGCTATATAATCCCTGATGTGAGGCTTTGCTTTGGAGCTCACTTTGAGAAGTGCTGTATGCTTTGACCAGATGAGACTCTGGGCAGCCATTGAGAGCCCACCAGCTTTGAAAACCCAGATATTGATGCTTCCCTCTCTAGTAACTGTGATTTGGTATTGATGTAATGGTTGGGAAGTTTGGAAGCCTGTCTGCTTGATCTGTTTGTTTCTCTCTCTTGTAAGTTCTGTCTGTATACTTTGAAGTTTGGGGTGCTGACCTTTTTCCCCTGAACTAGGTAAATGATAAATGTTTGATTGATTAAAGTAAGCTTGTTAACCCAGTTTGAGTTGCTTTCCTTTAGAAAAGCAGATCTAACAACCTGTGTGGGCAGCCACCCTGGGGATGTTGGGGTACTTGCTGCTACACTGGGTTTATTGTTCTGTAAAATGAGACTAATAATAGCACCTACCTCCCAGGGTTGATGTAAGCATCAAACAAGATAACATTTGGAAGGTACTTAGTACAGTGACTGGCACAGAGTAGGCACTAAAAAAGTGCTTCTTGGCTTTTTCTGAGTACTCATTCCCACTTTTAGAAATATCTATTTATGGGGCAGCTAGGTGGCACAGTGAATAGAGCACTGGCCCTGGACTTAGGAGGACCTGAGTTAAAATCCAGCCTCAGACACTTGACACATTTACTAGCTGGGTGACTTTGAGCAAGTCACTTAGCCCCAATTGCCTTCCAAAAAGCCAAAAATAAAAAACAAAGAAATATCTATTTTCATTCATGCTCCCTTTTTTATAGGATGTTGAAATTTGCCCTTTTTTTCTTAATGGCCTATGGGATTTTAAAACAATAACGTAACTAAAACAGTAACACAGCAACAAAAAACAAACAAAAACAAAAAGCTGGAAAACCAAAACAAAACTAAAAGCAAAAACAAAGCAAAAAACAACTTTGATCTAGCAAGCTACAACAAAACTATTGATCAAGAAAGACTCCCTTTTCCCCAAAAGTATCTTTCCCCCAGCTGATAAAGGAGGATAGAAGAGGAATTGTAAAGAAATAATTTGGCAAGTTTTAGAACTTACTGATTTCTTGGCACATATTCTGAAGAAATCAAGAGAGGGTATTGCATCTATGGTCACAAAATGGTCTCACCAATCTCAAACCTACTCCATTTTATGCTGCTTCCATTTTGTATGTTCTGATCTGCTCCATATCTAGAGTAATCAAGGTTTCTGTTAAGGGCCGATAGTTTTCCAGTAGGATCTTCAGTTCTCTCTTTGGGCTAACCTACTTTGCTGTAGCAACAAAACTGTTCTACTCTTAACTCAGAAGGAAAATGACTAATAGAATGCTATTAGAGATCTCTTTACTTCCAAAGTTTTAGAAAATGGTGACAAGAAGTCTCTTCAAAGGAAGAGGAAAGGAGGGCAGCTAGGTGGCACAGTGAATAGAGCACCAGCCCTGGAATCAGGAGGACCTGAGTTCAAATATGACCTCAGACACAACACATACTAGCTGCATGACCTTGGGCAAGTCACTTAACCACAATTGCCCTGCCTTCCCCCTAAAAAAAAAAAGAGGAAAGGAACAAAGGAAATCTGGACTCTGGAAAATGTATGCTTGCCCACATCCTGCTTCCTCTGGGGGTCTTTCTAATTACTTATTCCCAAACACTTCCTGGAAGACATTTTAAAAATCCTGTTACATCATCATGGCTGAACTCTCCACACCTCCATGTGCTCAGCTATTTGGGAGGATGGAAAACCACACAGAATCCAGCTCTAAATTTCTATAAAGGTATAATATTTAATAAGTTCATGAGTATCTCACATTTGTATATGTGAAGTACAATTCATTTTTAACCAACTCAAATTTTCTCTCCTTAACAAAAGGCTGACAAATATGTATGTGACTTCTGGGAAACATTTTCTGAAGCTATGTGAATCTTATCATTATGATAAATTTATGAAAAAATCTTATGGTATTGCATAGCTATTACAGAGTTTTCTGGAGTTCTCAAAATGTTCATTTTATTTATTTATATTCATTTTCACACCTTACCCTCAATTATAGGATAGTGTGTATTGCAGGGAAACTTAGTTTTGTGGAGGGAGAGGGATGATTATTCTATTCTAGTAGACAATTGGCTACATATAATACTATTGAAAAATACAAAAATATTCCATTACCTAACAAGAGAGTAACAAGAACACACAAGCAAATGGCAGAAAAGTTGATGTGGACGTTATAAAGGGAAGGGTGAATGTGAGGGTCAATTTCTGTTCAGAAGTCCTGGTTCTTCCTTCTTGCCTTGTTTATTAGATAGATGGAATAAGTGATACTTAGAGACACAATCTCAGGGATAAACTTGATTCATACCAGGCCTGTTGATACCTAAAATTCCTTAATACAACTATCTCATTTAATAATGAAGAATAAAATACTTAAGATAGATAGATAGATAGATAGATAGATAGATAGATAGATAGACTGATAGATAGAAAGTTCTAAGAAAAGTCATGTAACTTTAAATTCACACCAAGGTATAAATAGCTGATAGACCAATTAAGGATAACTAAAGTCATAGAAGGAAGGAAAAAATTGTGGCAAAAAAAAGCGAAGGGGACCAAAACCAAATCAACTGTTTCACAAATGTGTCTTGAGACATTTAAGAAAGCTCTGTACTTAACAATTAGATATCACAAGCAGGTAAGTGGTGCAGTGGATAGAATATTAGACCTGGAGTCAGCAAGACTTAAAATTATATCAAGTTTTACACCCGACTAGCTAGACAAGTTATTTAATTGCTCTCTGCTTCAATTTCCTCAACTGTAAAATGTGATAATGATAGTGTCTCATTCCAAGATTTGTGGTGAGGATCTAATGAGATAATATTTGGAAAACTGAGCACAGTACCTGTTTAGTAGGTTTTTAATAAATGTTTGTCCCCATATCTTAAACCTTCATATCAAAGGATAAAGGCTTAGGAAGATGTTTAATAATGCCTTATTTGGAGTAATAAACTAAGGATAACAAACCGAAGGGAGTTAAAACTAGAAAAGTCTTTATTAACTTAAAGATCCAAAAGCAATTAGTAGTAAATTAGACACGAAATTATTAAGAAAGTTCTGCTTTTATACAACTCTGTACTATTGGTTGTTGTCCTTCATACTCAAAGAGGACCAAAATGGCATCACTACGTTGAGATTGAAGTACAGTGGGACAAACTGTGGCTGATCAGACCAATACAAGTTTGGAAGGCTATACCACAGATCAGGCACAAAAAGTTCATATGAACATTTGGAGTAGAGATGTCTCTAAATTTATGCATCTCACATTTCTTTTGGTTTACTACAATTCTGCTTTTCTCAAAGAGCACAGCACCTTCTTAAATGTGAGCATGCCATGCTGGATGATCCTGTGCCAGTGTTTCCCATGTCTCAAATTATAGCAAAGATAGATTTGAATGAATGGGGGAAATTGATTGTCATGATGTTCAATGTTCAATCTTTTCTTACCTAGCTAGCTAAGTCCTCAAGTCAACTTTATATTTCCATTTTTATCACTAATTGATTTATGATCACTTTTTTTTACTATCTCGTTGTTTTTGAGAACCAATTATACAGTTAAAATGCTAAAATTTCTAATGAAACTATTTTCCAAATAGTATATAATAGTCACTAAATAAATATTTGTTGAACAAATGAATGAGAAGCAATTTTAATAGAATTTTGCATATTTCTTTTTTCCATCTATGTAATGTTTCTGGGAAAGATATTTTCTTCTATGCTTATTATGTCTAATTAGTTACTGGTAGCAATTTGCCTTTCTATTTTGTTACAGTCTTTTTAAAAATGTATTAATGCCTTTATTGAAAGTCAGGTTACTTGAATAAAAATTTGTAGTTGATAACATTCTGTTTCTAAACTGATCTCATTGTATGATGACCCAATTAGTAAATAATTTAAAAAATTAATTTTTAGAAGGCCCTTATACCTATAAAGGAAATTCCTGCATATATGGCTTTGGTTAAATACTCTACATCCCAACCATCCTAATAATAATTTTGTCAATATTGATTACTTCCTGCTCATCCAATACTATAATAAATTGATTCAATCTATAGTTTTGAGAATTATGATTTATTCTTTTTTTAATAAGTACACTATTAATTTGTACTTGGAGGACCACTATCCCATTTTTATACTCCACTTTAGTATGAATCTCTAATTGCCTCAAATTAGAAGATACCACCTATACATTAAGAATGAAGTTAGAGGGATAGCAATTGACTAGCCAAGGACCATTACAAAAAAAATAGCTCTATCTTAAATACTTAGAATAAGAATATAAAAGAACTAGAGGCTACTATATTCTTTAAGTTGCTGAAAAATGAATCAAATCCATAAATATTTATTGAGGTTCTCTTCAGTTTTGTTTTGTTTTTTAGTTGTTGGTGTTTTTTTTTTAATCTTGGTCTCCATAAAATTCAGGATTACATACAGTTTGTCAAAAGTTCACATTCCTTCTACAGTATTGATTAACCATGATATACTAGTATATGGTCTCTCCAGGTGATGACAACTACTCATATTTATCTTTTGAAATCTTGTAAACTTCCTTATAAAGGCACCACAGAGAAGATGAATATTAGTGACCAGCATATCAATGGTGTAATGTTTACTATTATGAAATGAAGGGTCACCTACCTAACATCTAGTATAACACTGAGGGATTAGGTCTTCTTTTCCTCCTGAACAAAAAGAAAATATATTATATTTTCCTGGTCATTAATTTGACAGTTTAAAAAATAGGTAAATATAATCTATTTTTAAAATTTTGCCCTTGTTCACATTTATTAACCATAAGACTGAATAGGTAACATTTATATATAGCTTTAAGATTTTCAAAGAACTTTACATATAATTCCTTTTGATCCCAACAAAGTACTGAAGTAAATGCTAATAATGTCATCATTTTAGAGCTAATAAAACTGAGACACAGAGAAATTAAGTGACTTACTCAGGGTCACAGAGCTAATAAGAGTCTGAGGCAGGATTTGAAAAGCTTTATCAGCTCTAGGCCTAGGTTTACATCCACTATGCCACCTGGATACCTGGTTCAATGTTATTTATTTCCATATTTTTTAATTTAAAAGATTGATAACTTTCATTGATAGGTACAGATATATTGTTATATCAATAAGAGCAGAATCTAATGTCCCATCAGATGTGTGATCTCACTGATATAGGTGTTCTCTCACATGATGTCATAACCCATCTATACTTGTTCATTCTGTGGGACATCTATTTTTCCCACAAGTTCACCTGTGAGGGGTCCACACATTGTGCTTGGAGGAGGGATGTCAGAGGTGTTTCCTAATATTCTATTTGTATAGCATGGATATGAATGGAGCATTTTGGTAGTGAGCTTCTCATTTTGTCTTGTTCGAACTTCATAACCTGTCCATTTTTTCTAGTCCATACATGACTTTGATGATACATTATTTTACTTGAATGAGTGAATGAACCATTTATTAAGTTCTCACTACATGAAAAACATTGCTAACTGCTAGGGATATAGATAGAAATGTATGATAGTCTTTGCTCTCAACATGCTCAAATTATATAAGGAAGATAACACGTATGGAAGTTTTCAGCTGCAAATCAGATGGAAAAGTTCCATGGTCCTTAGAGTACAATAGGAAAGTAGAAAGTAATGTCTCTTTTTAAATGCTCTTTCCACTGAGAAAATCATATCAGTTTCTGATATTGAAACATATGAAAGTACCAAACACTCTGGTGACAAGAGCTTGCCTTTGTGGGTCTTCAATAGATGTGGTATACAACCAGCAGTAGTATTTGCCAAATTGCACCTCCATAGGGATTGCTTCACAGGATGATGGCTACAAACACTGGCTTAGAAGCTTTGGTATTCACAAGGCTCATAGGTTCAAGGTGTAAGGGTTACGGGATTTAAAGATCTCCTATGCCCCATTGGACTTGCTGACATAGCAGGAAGGGATGGGACAAGAGGAAGCTGAAGCCAAGCTAGAGTTCCTGAGGTGACTGGAAGCCTGGTGGCAGCTGCAGCAGCAGCAGCGTGGTGGTGGTGGCTCCAACTTCTTCTTTTTTTGAGCCAGTTAGAATTTCTGCTGGACTCCTGCTGAAGACTGCCAGGGATGGGAACTGTGGGGCCCAGAGCTGCTGGGAGCACACTTCGTGGATGCCGAGCAATTGCTGTGAGTGGGGAGAGGGGGATCTCTGCCTGAGGTAGCCTGTTCTGTTTTGAAGGCTTGAGAATGTGGGTGTTTACTACATTAACTACATGTGCAAACTTCATAACTATTGTGATGGCTTTGACTTTCTGGTTTTGGGACTCAGTCTTCTGGTATTTGAATAAATGTTCTAACTTTATTCCCCATGTAGAGAATCTGGTATATTTTGTGATTAATGATCATATCAGCATATTTATAGTTACCATAGGCATTGTGAATACTGCATTGTTGATACACAAGGTCCTGCCTGGAATTGTTTCCATCAGGGTCTGAGGGGAGATGGTAGTCAAGTTTGTAGGTGCAATTTCTTGTCTGGTACACATACTGTCTCTTGTCTCTTCCTCAGAGTGTCTTGCTGCTTCAGTCAAACTATCTAGATTGTCCTATGAATGGCAGTTGGTGAGGAGATCTAGTCATTCCCTCATAAGATCCACCTCCCACATGGTGGCTGTAAAGGCTAAGCTGTAAGCACTTCTGTAAAATTCCTTATTTGTAATGTGCTGTACCTCCTCACTACCAATAACATGAACAGGTCTATTGCCCAGTTGGTAAGCTTCAATTTCAAATCTTCAGAAATTATAGTGTTCTTTGACTAATGGTCATACCTCATTATCAGAAGGATATTCATGATAAAAGGATGAAAAAAAATTGAAGTCATTAAAAGAATTTTGCAGTGTCCCAAAGGCAAACCAACCTACTCTCATCTACCTATTCAATTTTATGTCCCCCTCACTGTCTATATGCCTCATATTTCTAATACATAGGGTGAACTCTATAGGTTGTAGATCCAATCATGTATAAACATCTGGTAAAAGGTGTTCTTAATCAACTTTTTTTTTTGCCTATGTGGGGGGGGGGGGTTAATTCAAACTTTTTTAAGTGATTGTTGACTCCCTTTGTAGACTCTGCAAAATTCTGAGACAATGATTAAATCAGCAAAATGCAATCTTTAATTTGCATAGAATTTCCTCTGTACAATGATGCATAGCACCAATGAACATCCACCTCCCTATTTCTACTTCCCTTAATATATATCATTGATATACAAAGTTATGTTGGTGGTGGATGTTGTGACATATGCATGGGAGATAGCCTGTTAAAGCAGAAAAATGTTAAAGATTGAATATTCTATTGAAACACATTTTTAAAAACAGACAAATTGTACAGTGGGATTGCTGATCCTCTAAATATTTTATTCCTTTGTGTAATGGTAAAGATGATGTCTTGCTGTAGAATATCACTTGTTTAAGTCATATCTGTGTTCTTGTAATATTCTCCTTGAGTATATCCTCAACATGTATATACATTGTTGTCCTAAAAAAATGTCATCTAGGTGGGGAAGTAGACATTTCATCAATATTACTGATATTCTCTTAGTCACCATTTTGTCTACTAATGTGAATTAATACCTTTTTTCTGGACACTTGGTACCCTCTCTTCATTCAGATATCTCAAAAAATCAATTCCTCAATATTCTTTATATTGAGTTGCCTCCAACACAGATCTCCTTGGTATATATTTGGTCTATTTTGGCAGGGTTTTTTTTTGGTTTATTTAAATAACATTTTCCATTTTTCATGCCCTTGAACTGATTCTCTAAGGTTATAGTATTAATATGGTACCTGCATTGTAATTGAAGGTGAAAAGAGATTGTTATTAAACAAATTTTTATAGATCTTTTTTCATGTTTCACTGTTTTCTGTCCTTCCAATTTTATCCTTAAATGATCTCAGGATGACTTGGATTAGTTGGGTCACTTGTCAAGTTATTAATACTGTTTTTCTTTCTATTGCTTCTCACTATTTTAGGAGTCAATATCACTCATAATCGTTCAATATCTTCCTCTGAAAGACATTATGAATAAGTTTATAGTCTAAATAGATTTTGTCCTTGGCTTCTACATCTTTTATCATGGGAAGTATTTGATTACTAAGGTAATTTGTACATTGATTTAACCCCAATTTATTAAAATTGATTTGCATCACTTAAACTTCTATAAAAAAATTTATTAATTGATGTTACTGTCCTTTCCTCAATCCATATCCCATTTCCTAGTCATATGTTTAAGTAGATCATATTAGATTTGTTTTACCTTTTAATAATAGCCCTTTCTCATTTTTTCCTTGCTAGTTTTGTATGACTTTTTATCTTTGCTGCTATAAAATGATGATCTGACAATTGATTCAGGAATGATTTCCACATCAATAATTATTCAGTTCTTACCTGCCACAGGATAATTATTTTTACAATATTATCTGGTAAATGTCATGCCCACAACTTACCAATTCTTTTCTTGAAGGAAGGATTCATGATATATATAGATAAGAGATTTCTGCATGGTGAATAAACCTTTGGTCTCTCAGTTCAACAGCATAAAATAAAGAGAATAAGAATAATAACAAGCATGCAATATAAAAAGAAACAAAAGATAAAGTATTATAAATTGTTATACATATCTATAAACTTTTGCTATTTGTTAATTGTTAGTGACTTGACGGAAAGGACACTGAATTTGAAATCAGGAGACCTGAGTTCAAGTTCTCAATTTCTCCCTTTTTTCCTTTTTTTCTTTTCTTTTTTTTTTTCTTTTTGGAGGAAGGAAGGTAGGGCAATTGGGGTTAAGTGTCTTGACTTGCCCAAGGTCACATGGCTAGTCATGTGTTTTTTAGAGGGGCAATTGGGGTTAAGTAACTTGCCCAAGGTCACATAGTTAGTTGTGTGTTAAGTGCCTGAGGCTTTGAATTTAGGTCCTCCTGACTCCAGGGCCAGTGCTCTATTCGCTGCATAACCTAGCTACCCTATTTCTCCCTTTTTTATATGACTATAGATAAATATGAGTATCAGCTACTCAAAGAGTATCAACCTCCTCATCTATAAATTAGGAATACTGATACACTGCTTTATTCAAAGGGTTGTGAGGAAAGCACCTTGTAAGCTTTGGTTTATAAATATGAATCATTTTATATGCCTAATTATGTATTTCTGCAGAAAATCAGCAGAAATTACAAAGACCTTTTTTGTTTTGTTTTGTTTAATAATTTAAAAGTGTTTGCCTTGAGGAACATGGTAATTTTTGTGGCTGACCTATAGCCTTATAAAGGAATTGACTGCTTTAAACATTATTCTCATTCCTATAAGAAGTCAGAATCATGTATCTGGTTTCAAATTAACCTGATCTTCTGGCATTAAGCTGAAGGGGGCTCCTGAATATAATTTAATTTAAAATTAAATTTTAAAAAATATTGATTTTTAAAGAAGACTTTAACACCTTTGGTGGTCTTATATTAAATGTGTTAAATAGAATATTCTAGTTTTAGTCCTCAGGTAAAAGAATTGGTTTTGAACAAAATGAGTTTCCTTTTTTTTTTATGGTTCTCTCTCTCTCTCTCTCTCTCTCTCTCTCTCTCTCTCTCTCTCTCTCACACACACACACACACACACACACACACACACACACACACACACACACCTTTTTCCTCTTCCTCTCCTTCTCTTTCCCTCTTTGTCTCCTTCCTTTACTCTCTCCTTCATCTCTGCCCCTCCAAGAGCTTATTTTCACTAAAAATCTACCTGTGCTTTTGGGAGTAAGCAAAACATGTCTTTCTCTAACATAAGCTCTGACTTTCATAAAACTCTATTTTGCTGACCTTCTCAGTATCATTGAATATTCAATTACCATAGACTTACACAGACTTGCACATACAGAATACAGAACCAGTGTAATGGTAAAAGCTCTGGCATAGGGAATAAAGAGACCTGATTTCTAGTCCTAGCTCTGATCCAAGTTAGATGTTTGATCTTAGCTAAGACACTTGATTTCTCTAAACCCCATTTTCATCTTTTTTTTTGGAGAGGGAGAAATGTTAGTAACTAACCTACATAATTCACAGGATTTTTGTAGGATTAAATATGAAAGCACTTCAAAAAATATGAAGTTCTATAATACAACCAAGTACATGACAGTATCATAATCAGTTGCTAGCTACATGAAAGTGTTGACTTACAACTCTGTACTTAATGACATGAAAGTGACAATTCTAAGATCTCTTCTGGAACATCCTCTTTTTTTCTACACATTTTCCAGAATTCACAGACTGAATGGATCTCACAAACAAGAGGCAATACTAGATTTCTTATCAATATAGTGAAAAGAAGAAGAGGCAGGGAAAAAATATATATCACTTCTCTTTGGGATAAGATGCCTTGTTATCCGCCTTCTAGAGCACAACTCTGTGACACACAACTATAGCCCATATCAGGAAATTGAGCTTAACCAAAATGTAAACTTCAATGCCCTATTAGTGTTTTTTGAAAGCTACTTAAAGTTGATATCTAACTTCATCACCTCTACACACTCAAAACCTCAGCTTATAATCACAGAACTTTACTATTAGAAGAGACCTCAGTATAGAAGGGAACCAGCATTTATTAAAATCCTACTGTGTGCCAAGCTCTATGAAAAGTGCTCCACAGATATTACCTCATTTGATTCTCACAATAAACCTATGAGGTAGGTGCTATTATGTTTCCCATTTTATGGTTGAGAAAACTTTGGTAAAAAAGAAGTTAAGTGATTTGTCCAGGGTCAAACAGCTAGTAACTGTATGAGGCTGGATTTGAGCTCAGGTTCATCTGATTCTGAACCCACAAACAGCTCTATTGACTATATCACCTCAGTAGTCATCATGGGAATTTTTAATTAAAAATCACCTATCTTGACATATATACCCAAACTCACTTTGAAAAATTTGAAACTTTAGAAGTTAATTCAGGTCTAGATAGTCAACCTCATAATGCCAGTTTATCCAGTCATAGAAGAGCAAGGAAACAGTATACAAAATTTTATTGGGACAGAAATAAATGTTAAGACAATGAATACAATATTAGGTCATGTTCTTAAATGTTTATGAAACAATTTTCCTATCCTTCAAGCAATAATGGTTTGAGAAACAGCTTCCACTAAAAAGAGTCATTCTTCAGTAAGATGAGACCTAGGCAAGTCAGTGTGGATAGCCCTGGTATCACTACTTGAAATCTGCCCCTGTCCGTAGCTCTTGTTTAGTTTTCATCACTTACCTGCATGCTACCAATCTCCAGTACAGTTGCCAGCATAGATTCCTTCAAAAAAAATTACTTCTGTTTAATCCAAAATTCAGGCCTGGTACATTTGCATAAGACTCTTCTCATTAATAGAGAGAATGATTACCTGGTGTATCATGGTTGTATGAGGTCAAAGTTGGTGAGAGTTTGAGAGAGGAGACATGTTTTACTTCTAGGAGAGAGACAGAGAGACAGAGAGAGACAGAGAGACAGAGACAGAGAGACAGAGAGAGACAGATTGTTGCAGGCTTCCTTAGGGGAGAAACCCATACAAGAAAAGAGTGAGGAGAAACTTATACGTAGAGGAAGTAGCACTTCAACATATCCGTATTCCCACCTTGCTTCACTAGAGCCATTAAAGAATTTTTTCTTTGGGTGACAACAGAGTCATTCTTTTTTGATTGAGCTGAGATATCTCACTCATCCTATGTATTGTTTGATATATCATAATCTACATAACTTCTTTGATTTCTGCTTGCTTTATTCACCATTCATTACTTGGGTTGGTCCTTGTAAAACTAGAATTCGGTGGGAAGAGTGCCAAACCTGCAGATAAAGTTTGGGACTCTCTTTCCCCATTAAGGGATAGTGACCAAGAAAGGCACTTGAAGCTAAAAATCATTTCCTCCAAACAAATATTTAAAGGGGTACAGGGAATAGACATGTCTCACCCTATGCCTCTTGCTTAAGGAAAACAGAGTGAACCTGCTTCATTGTTAAAAATCAAGTAATAGGCTGAGAAAATAACCAAACAACGAAAAGAAAAAAAAAAAAACCTCTGATTGTAGAAAGTCACTATGTGACAAGGAAGACCAAAACACACAGGGAATATTAGAGCCAAATTCAAGAGTTTCCAGTTCAAGGAGAAAATATTGAATGCAGCCAAAGAGAAACAATTCAAGTATTGTAGAGCCACAGTCAGAATAACAAAAGATTTAGCTGCTTCTATATTAAAGGATTGTATGACTTTTAATATGATATTCCAGAGGGCAAAGGAGTTAGAATTACAACCAAGAATCCCCCACTCAGCAAAACTGAGTATAATCCTTGAGGGGAAAATGTAATGCCATGCACAAGCAGCTTCCCAGAGGACTGATACTGTGAACAGCTTTTAAGGCTCTAATTACACAGTATAGTGAACATTCTATTTATTCCATAACAAATCAAAGCAAAACATTCACAGAAAATCAAGGTACAGCATTCACAATATTACAACTTATATTCACAAACAGCTTATCATTAAAATGGCCACATAGTTTTCACCAAAGTGGTCATAATATTTAGAACAAGGAACAATCATTCCAAAGTACAATAGTCAGAGTCTTCCACTTATGGGGCAGAGTCTCAGTTAACTCAATCAGTCACTTATTCAACAAAATCTTTTGCTAAGTAAAATCAAAATATAGTCTCAAAGTACAATAGTCAAATTCTTCCACTCATGAGACTAAGTTGATTAACTCAATCAGTCACTTACTCAGCAATCAATTACTAAGTATCATACACAAAACCCTCCAACCCTAGGTCACTAGGAAACTACAATTTCATCTTTACTCAGTACCCAAGGAGAGGTTTTTTCATCTTGACTAGGGTCCAGTTCTCAGATACCCTGGATCCCCTTCCATGGTCCCAGATTCTATCTGGATTCACCAGACTGTCACCTGGGTTCAATGGCAGACAGCTCCTAGTTCTTTGTCCAGCTCTCTGGGTAGGTCCTGCTCCACACTGAAGTTCACAAGGTCTGGTCCATGTCGGATCCTTCACCTTTTCTGCTCCAGGGAATTCAAGGCTCAACTAAGCCACAAACAAAGTCTCAGCATCCCAGTCATGCTTCCTCAGTCACCTGGGCTCCTGGCTCCTGGCTCTGGGCTCCGGGCTCAGAGCTCTGGGATCTGGGCTCCTGTTCAGAAGAAGCTCCACCACCACAAGTTCTCAGGAAATTCTGGCTCAGTTCTCCATTCTCTCTTCTGTAGCTGCTCTGCCACCAGATGCTGGTTCCAAGAAATTCTGACTGTGCCTCTCTGGGGCTTTTCCTTATATACACACAGCATTAGCTTACTGTTTCAGCCAACCCCTTCTTGTTACATCAATAACAGGAGACAGGAGTTCATACCTTCTGTTTCCCCAGCAGAGGCTTGATCAATTACTAAGTGCTAAGTACCTGCTACCTTTGCAAACACAAAGGGATCTTCAAATTCAAATTATATTACCATTACAGAAAAATGGATATTTAATGAAATAGAGGACTTTCAAGCATTCTTAATTAAAAGACCAGAACTGAATAGAAAAGTTTACTTTCAGATACAAGACTCAAAAGAAGTATAAAAAGGTAAACAGGAAAGGGAAATCATAAGGGACTTAATAAGGTTAAACTGTTCATATTCCTACATAGAGAGATGATATTTGTAACTCATAAGACCTTTCTTATTATTAGGGTAGTTAGAAGAAGTAGAGAGAGAGAGAGAGCATAGTTGTGATTTGAATATAAAGAGATGATATCTAAAAAATTAAAGTAAAGGGTGAGAGAGGAATATACCTGGAGAAAGGAAAGGGAGAGGTAAAATGGGGTAAATTATCCCACATAAAAGAGGCAAGGAAAAGTTTTTACAGTGAAGGGAGGTAGTGAGCAAACCTTACTCTCATCATGATTGACTCAAAGAAAGAATTTCAATTCCCTGAATTCGATTGAGTATAGAAAGGGGTGGGGGTGATAAAAGAAAGGCCAGATTGGGAGCGGAGGTAGTCAGAAGCAAAACACTTTTGAGGAGGCACAGAGTGAAGGGAGAGAGAGAATAGAATAAATGAAGTGGGGGATAGGATGGAAGGAAATAAAATTAGCAATAGTCACTGTAAAAAAAAATTGAACCAAGTTTCTTTGATGAAGGCCTGATTTCTCAAAAATGTAGAGAACTGAGTCAGATTTATAAAAAAAGAGCCATTGCCAATTGATAAATGATCAAAGATATGATCAATTTTCAGAAGAAATAATCAAAGCTATCTATAACCATATGAAAAAATACTCTTAACTATTGATTGGAGAAATGCAAATTAAAACAATTCTGAAGTACTACCTCAACCTATTTGATTGGCTAATAAGATAGAAAAGGTAAATGACAAATGTTGGAGGGGGTGTGGGAAAAACAAGATATTAATGCATTGTTGGTGGAGTTGTGAATTGATATGACCATTCTGCAGAGGAATTTGTAACTATGCCCCAAGGGCTATAAAATCATATAAAACCATTTGACCTAGCAGTACCACTACTAAGTTTATATTGCAAAAGAGATTTAAAAAAAAAACAAATAGGAAAAGATCTGTGTTCAAAAACATTTAGAGCAGCTCTTTTCTGCTGGCAAAGAATTAGAAATTGAGGGGATGCCTATCAATTGAAGAATGGCTGAACAAGTTGTAGAGTGTGATCGTGATGGAATGCTATTGTACTATAAAAAATGATGAATAGGAGTCTCTCAGAAAAACTTGGAAACACTTGAATTGGCTTATGCAAAGTGAAATATACTGGGTACAAAGTAACAGTAATATTGGAAGATGATTGCCTATGAACGACTTAGCTATTCTCAGCAATTTAGCAATCCAAGACAACTCTGAAGGACTTATGGGGAGAAATAATATCCATCTTCAGAGAAAGAACTGATGGTATCTGAATACAAATTGAAATATAATTTTATTTTACTTTTTAAACAAATGCTTTATTAATTTCTGTTTTACATCATTAATTTCCACCAGATTTTGAGTTACAACAATTTTCCCCCCGTTATTCCCCTACCCAACCTCCCAGAATAGCAGTCCCACAAGATATCGCTTCCTCCAATCTGCTCTCTCCCATACCTTCTCCCATACCCCCTTCGACTTTTCCATTAGGGGAAGGTGAATCTTTGTGTCCCAATGCCTGCACATCTTATCTCCCAATTATAAGCAAAAGAGTATTAACAATAGTATTTATATATATTTGAAACATTTAATGTTAAGACCTCGAATTTCAGATCCATTTCCTTCCTCCCTTGTCACCCATTCCCTCTTGGGAGATAAGTAATTCAGTATATGTTGTACATGTCTAGCAATGCAAAACATTATCATAGTAGATATATTGTACAAGGCTGCTTATAATTCCTCCCACTCATCCCACCCCCCACCTGGTCCATTCCCTACATGATCCTGTCCCTATTCTATAGTGGGTACTTCCAACCTCCCCTCCCCGCAAGGATGCCCTCCCATCCATCATCCCTCCTCTCATCCCCCTTCCCCCTATTCTGCTGCAGTTTGAGATATCCCATTTAGTATGTATGTCATTCTCTCCCTGAACCAAATTCAATGAGAATGTGGTTTTGCCTTTTCTGCCTTCCTATTCTCCTCCTCCCTTGCAACCACTTCCCCTTGCTTCTTCTACATGAGATAATTTACCCTACCCTGTCTCTCCCCATCTCCTCTTGCCACTTTCCTCTCTCACCTCATAATTTCATCCCTTGAGTATTCTCCCTTCCCAACAAATTCAACCTATGCTCTCTATCCATATATAACTGTAAGCATATACACACACATTCACATATGTATTCATATGACCAACACCCCCTTCTTCCCTTATTTTCATAGTGAGAAAGATATCATCACTCACAGTTATTGCTTTTTCCATATAGGAATGTAAATAGTTCAACTTTGATAAGTTCCTTTTGATTTCTTTTCCCTGATTACCTTCTCAGGCATCTCTTGCTTCTTGTGTCTGGATGTCAAATTTTCTATTCAATTCTGGTTTTTTCCTCAAGAATGCTTGAAAGTCCTCTATCCCACTGAATGACAATATTTTCCCCTGAAACAAAATACTCAGTTTTGCTGGGTAGGTGACCCTTGGGTTCATTCTCAGTTCTTTTGTCCTCTGGAATATCATATTCCATACCCTTCGATCCCTCAGTGTAGAAGCTGCCAGGTCCTGGGCTATTCTGATTGTGTTTCCACAATATTGAAATTGTTTCTTCCTGGCTGCTTGGAGTATTCTCTCCTTGATCTGGGGATTCTGGAACCTGGCTATAATATTCCTGGGAGTTTTCTTTTTTGGGATCTTTTTCAGGAGGTGATAGGTGGATTCTTTCAACCTCTATTTTGCCCTCTGGATCTAAAACATTAGGGCAATTTTCCTTGAGAATTTCTTGAAGGGTGATTTCTAGGTTCTTTCTTTGATCATGGCTTTCAGGTAGTCCAATAATTTTTAAATTGTCTCTCCTGGATCTATTTACCAGGTCAGTGGTTTTTCCCATGAGATATTTCACATTGCCTTCTAATCTTTCGTTTGTTTGGATCTGCTTAACAGCATCTTGATTTCTCATAAAGTCATTAGCTTCCATTTGCTCCAGTCTAACTTTGAAGGAATGAATCTCCTCAGTGAACTTTTGAGATTCTTTTTCCATCTGGCAAATTCGACTTTTTAAGGCATGCTTCTCCTCATTGCCCTTTTGGGCCTCCTTTGCCATTTGAGTCAGTCTATTTTTTAAGGTGTTGTTTTCCTTAGTCAGGCTGTTGACCCTCATTTCATACTTTTCCTGCATCCTTCTCAATTCTCTTTCCAATTTTTCCTCCACTTCTCTTATTTGATTTTTAAAGTCCTTTTTAAGGTCCTCTATGGCCTGCAACCTGCTCATGTTTTCCCCTGGGGCTTTTGGAGCAGGACTTCTGGCCTCACAGTCATTTTCTCTCTATGCCCCCAAAATAGGAGTCTAGGGTTGCATTTTTCTGTTTCCTTTGCCTTGGCATGTTGCCACTTAATTACTTGACTTTTGGGCTTGTTGCCACACTATGGCTTTAAGGCCAGATAGAGGAATTTTCGTCCCAAATGTGTGGGGAGCAACTTCCGTTTCTGGCAAGCTGTAAACCCACCCATGACTTCCACCCTAGATCACAATCCAGATCCAGAGAGGTTAAAGCAGGAGCGATTACCCCCCAAGACTGATCACTGGATCTCCCTACTATTAATTGCAGGCCAGGAGCTGGAGCTGCCTCTGAAAACTACAAAATGGCATGTCTCCTCAGAGGCTTCTAGCCCCCAGGGGAGGGAGCCAACACATTCCCCCAAATACAGGTCCCAAAGTCCATAGGACACTAACCTCTTACTTTGTCCTAGGCATGTCTATGTTGATAATTCTGGAGTCGCCACGGCTGCTGGTGTTCTGGGGTTCCTCCAGCCGGCTGCTGGCCCTGCCGCCCTGGGGCTAAAACCTCGGCTCACGCGGACCTGGACTCGGCTCAGCTCCTGCGCTCTGCGTGCTGCGCCAGGTCCCAGACCGCTGTGCTGGTCCTTCCTGCAGGGCTGCTGGGCTGTCCTCAACGGGAGGTTAGCTTCTCTGTGTTGTTCTGTGGGTGCTGGGGCTCCAGAAGTTGTTCAGAGTCCCCTTTTACATAGTGTGGGGGGAATCTGGGGGCAGAGTGGCTTGGATGAGCTGTTTGTACTCCGCCATCTTGGCTCCGCCAAAATATAATTTTTTAAACTTTCTTTTCTTTCTTGAGGTTTTTTTGTCTGTTTTCTTTCACAACATGACTATTATGGGTATGTTTTGCATAACTACACATTTTGCATAACTACACAACTCATATTGAATTACTTGCCTTCTAAACAAAGAGGATGGAGTGGGGAGGGTGAAAGGATTAGGATTTTGAATTCAAAGTTTTAAAAATGAATCTTAAAAATTGCTTTTACATGTAACTGCAAAAAATACTAAATTTCAAAAGATTTCAGAGCTATACATTCACACTTCTCTGTGAGTCACACAAAGACAAATGTGTTATAACCAACACACATACCTTTCATATAATTCTAATTATCTCATGTTCTTGACCAATTTGTCTCTCCCTCTTTCTGGTGATGAATAGCAGAAGAATTCACCATCTTCTTTACAGGAAAAACTTCTTCCCTTCACTGTGTCATGTATGTGACAGATAAAAGTGATGTGCCTTGGTCTTGGTGAGGAGAAAAGACATGTATGTGTGTGTATGTGTGTGTGTGTGTGTGTGATGTTTATTTATTCCTCCCCCAACCTCCAAACCACCACTATCACAATGCACATGCTATACTCATTCTGAATGCCTGGCAAAGGAAGAGGGAAGAGATTTATACATGGCTCAGCCACATGTTCCAAAGCACCAGTGCTATACCTCCCTATACAGAATAAAAAGCTATAGATATGAAAAGGATATTAGAAGTCATTTAGTTCAATACCCTCATTTTACAGATGAGGAAACTAAGACAAAAAGGCAAATATTTTCTAAAGGTGACAGAGGTAGTAAGTGACAGAAAATAGATGTGAACTAGGTCTTTTGTCTTCATAGCCAACGTGCTTTTTCCTATGCCATGTTGTCTTCTTCATTTACAGAACCTTAGCCACATTTTTAGAATACAGGTATTTTCTATAATTTAAAAGTTATTTTAGCAGAATCTATATTCCAAAAATAAAATAGTTATAGTAACAACTATGATTTTTTTCTTTTACTGTATAACAAATGTTGAAGTCCTAGTTCTCTCTTTTTTCTCTCATTCCTTCCTTTTGCCTCCTTCTGTCTCTGTGTCTCCCCCTATGTCTAAATCTAGTAACTGGGTTACCTTTATTAACACAGTCTCATTAAATAGTTATATTTTGAGAGGAATTAACCATAGGTGAGATATTCTAGGTTAAGGGTGACAGTGTGTCCTTCAGCTAGCTCACTGCATCAATTTTTTTTTACTTTTCACAGTCCAGTTCCTGAATAATTTCCAATGGCCCTATATGTGAAGATAAAAATTAAACGAATAAATGACAGCAAACAATGAGTCTCAGTGCTTATAACATAATATCTATAACGAAACTAAGTGCATCTGTATTATTTTACCAGTAGAAGCCCTAAATAAATCTTGGACCAAAAGATCCTCTATTGGAGGAGATGTCTGGGGAGGGGGGTGGATCTTTAGGGCTCCTAAAACTGCACTAGGAGCTGCTTCCTGTACTCCTTCATTATTAAAAACTAACTCAACTTACAGATACTTCTTCATTTGGCTAATATCAAATAAGAGATATTAAGATTAGCTTCCCTCCATTCTTTGCCAAAAAAGATAGAGAGCTACAGAGGTATAAGAACATATCTCATAACAGTGGTGTCAGACTCAAATAGAAATGGGAGTCACTAATCTCTGCTTAGGAGTGTAACCAGCTACAATGTGGAAGCTGCATGTTTGACACCAATGTGCTACATGACTTGGAAGTATTCTCAATTTTGGTGAACATTTTTCCACTTGTTTTTCTTTTTTTTTTTCCTGTGTTATAAGGGATGGGCTGGGAATGGGAATAACAACTGAGGAAATGAAGTCAATGTAAAAAAAAAGACTATCAGTAAAAATAATTTAAGAGAAAAAGAAGGGAAAACTGATATTAGGTGTTTGATTTCCTAGTTTTAATTTTCTATGCCACTAGCACTTACTTTATAAATGTTTCTATATCTTGCTTTGATCCTACATGTTGATATGAGATGGGGTAGAGAGGCTCTCAAGTCTGATTCCTCTCTTAAGGTCATGTTTAATCTCCTGTTTTTTAAACTTCCTTTGTGTGGTTAAGTGTTAAACAGAACAGTTGAAAGAAAACAGTCCCCACTCTAATATAGTTTCTTATGGGGAGGCTTCAGGTGCCTCCCCACTCACACCATTTTAAGTTGTTTGGAAAGCTATGATTCCAAGAATGTGCATTTCCTAGAACTTCCAGAACCTCTGCTAGACTATGTCTAAATCTCTTTTTCCAAAACCACAATGGCTATGTTTCATTCTGCACTTTCAACATTAATACATCTCAAAGACCACCTTTAAGAAAAAGTTTTTATCTGGGGTTCTGATTTCACTAGTGTGGAGAACTCACCCACCAGAGATGTTTATTAGCAACTCCTCTGTAACTGAAAAGTTTTAGTGAACAGCAATGAAAAGTTAAGCAATTTGCCCAAGTTTGCACAGTTAAATGTGGCAAGATTAGGGCTTGAACTCATGTCTTTTACACTCTAAAATCAGTTCCCTATCTACTAAACTACACTGCTTCTCATGCCCCTCTTCTCTTTTGTTTAAAATAATTAGTTGATTTTATTAATCTTATGTATTTAATTTTATTAATTTAAAAAATTATTCTGAGAAAAAGGCCACTGACTTCACCAGACTCTCAAAGAGGTCTAATGTACAAGTAAGATTTTAAATCCCTGGACTACAATGGTTTTCTCTTTCATGTGTGCCCTAGATCTTGAAATTCCATTCATGAGAATCAAACCTTTCTGTTAAGGTACTGCCACTATAAGGATTCTATTAAAATGTACTTGTGTTACCTGACAGTGAAAGTACATTAACACATGTACCAACGCCTATAGGTGTCTGTCAGAAAATAATCATAATGATTGATATTTATACAGGGCATTAAGGTTTATAAAACACTTTGCAAACATTTTCTTGAGTCAAAACAAGACTGTGAAATAGGTACATTTATTGTAATCCCCAATTTATAGGTGAGGAAACTGAGCCTCAAAAAAAATAATAATAATAACAAACCTTGCCCAGTGTCGCATAGCCAGTAAGGGTGAGGCCAGATTCAAGATACTGAATATATCAGATATTCTCCATGCCACATCTAACACTCTATTCCTGGTGTGATGCTGCCACCTAGCAGAGAACAGCGTCCTCTGGGAATGACAAGTAAGAGGCCAGTTTTGATAAGGAAGAGCAGTCCAGAGCACAGATGCTATATGCACTTATGTTTATATAAATCAAATACATGTGGTTTTCTGGAGCAAAACCATAACAGCATGAAAACTCAGAAAACTCTGATGGCAAGTAGTACCAAAGAGAATTCTCACCTACTTCACAGAATTAAATAAACTCAGAACTGGAAGGGACCTCAGAAGTCATCTAATAAAGATAGGGCATCCATAGAAAGCCCCTCTAGAATATATCCACTTAGTATTCATCCAGCTTTTTCTGTTCCAGAGGACTAGGGAACTCATTAACTCTTAAGGCAATTCAATCCATTTTTAATCAACTCTAACATCTTGGAAGTTTTTCTTCAAGCCAGCTAATACTTGCTTTTCTTCAGCTTCTACACAATATCTTTCTATTCCATATTCTAGAAGCAAATGGATAGTATACCTCTTCCTATATTATTGTAGGGCTGACTGAATCCTTGTCCTTTAACTTTTCTGAATGAAGTGATAAAGGATCAGGTAAGGAAATTTGATTAGACCTTAGAGTACTTCCTGGATTATCCTTAGACTCACATAGACCAGAATAACAACACTCTGCAAATAAGCTGGGTTGAAGGAAATAAATGTATCTAACAACCTAATCAAGTGAGACAAGGAAAAGGAGTGTGAAGAAATGGAGTGAGAGACATAAGATACAATGCCTGGTTTCTATGATAAAGCTGTTCCCACAGAATCATAGAATTTGAAAATGGAAAAGTACCTCAGCAGCCATCGAGTCCAAGCCATAAACTTCAGGAATTTATATAGTACCCAACAAGTACTGGTGTAGCCTGTGCATCTAGAGCTCCAAGAAAAGAGAAACTGACACCTCTCTGGGTAGCCTATTTCACTTATGGAAGACTGTATAAAAATTTCGAAATTTAGAAAATTTTAGAAAATTTTCCCTTACATCAAATTGAAATTTGTCTCTTTGAAATTTTCATCTGTTGCTTGTGCTTCTGCCCTTTGGGGACAAAAAAAGACAAGCCTAATTCTTCTTCCACATGACAGATTTTCAAATACATGAAATGTTCTTATGTCCTGCCTGAATCCCCCTACACTTTTACTGAATTCCAGAGCATCTAAGTTTTATCTCAATTAGGAGTTCTTAACCCATATATCTATATACCATAAACCTATATACCATAGGTTTCAAGGAGTCCATGAACTTGAATGGTAGAGGATAAGGGAGAAATCATATTTCCATTTTTTTACTAAATCTTTTTCTCTCCTTTGTAAATACACACAGACACACAATACACACATGTATATTTTACATTAGAGAATATTTTCTGAGAAGGGATCCATGGGTTTTAGTAGACTGCCAACGGGATCCATGCAAGGGAGTGTTGGTAAATGTGTCACAAGAGAGTCTAAAAAACCAAAATGTAGAGGTGGCTAGGTGGTGCAGTGAGTAAAAGCACTGACCCAGGTCGAGAGGACCGGGGATCAGTTCTGGCCTCAGATACTTAACACCCACACAAAAATAACTGTCTGTGTAACCTTGGGCAAGTTACTTAACCCCAATTGCTTTAAAAAAATGTAAAAATGACATTTTAAGTTTAATGGACATTAATTAACATTTTCTTCATCACTTTCTTAATTCTAGACAATCAACAAAATAATAAAGCACCCCCTGATTTGTAGTCTTTACTGATTTCCACTACTCATATTAAACATTTAAGAATTGTCTCTAGCAAGACAGTTTGAGATGACTCCACCACCTTCCTAAGCCCATGATAGAAAAAAAAAATGGTTACAAACCCCTAAACCAAAAGAAGAAAGGTAATGTTGAAGACATTTCTGATATCTTAAATATCATTTTCCTCATTTCCGATAAGTCAGGAATCCTGGGGTGTTGGACTCAGAACCAGGGTTTAGAGATAACAGGATTGAATCAAAAAGATACAAGCAAGAGAAGGGGCTGAGTGTCAGTGCATGTCATCATAGCCAAGAAGTTCAAACCTCTAATCTACATAGGGCCAGTTTCACTTAATCACATGTTACACTATATGTTCTGGTTACAGAAATTTCAACCTTAATTTCTTTGTCAACTAAGGTAAAGCAAAACCAACAAGATAAGTCTATTATTTTCTTCTGATCACCTGTTTATATTCTGCATAGATGGCTAAGAATTCCTTGTTCAAATGGACAGTTCCTCCCTTTAGGTCTCTATAACTCAATACAAGACTATTAAGAAAAGTAGGAAAAATTGCTTTTAAGACACATGTGTCCTTACCTTAAAAGACCTCTTGTTGGGGTGGCTTAAACATTCTTTAGATTTCTAGGAAACTGAAATAACTATCTTACTACTAGTAAAAAATAATAGCTAGCATTTAGATAAAACTTTAAGTTTTACAAAGTACTTTACATTTAATTTCATTTGATCCTCACAACAAACCTGAAAGGTAGGTATCATTATCGCTATTTTACAGATGAGGAAACAGAGGCAGACTGGGGCTATCACTTATCCAGGACCATATAGTTGGATCTGAAATTACATTTTCCTGACTGGAAGGCCAGCATTCTGTCTACTGAGCCACCTACCTGCCTCATAAAGGCAGAGCAAATTAGTAGTGAAATGAATCATTTTTAAACAAGAATTTGCTTATGTCTTAGCTACCTATCCTATGTCCTCCTTATTTAAATAGGGAGCAGAGCTCAGTGTTCCCTAAAGTTCCATCATGAGCCATTTAATTCATAACAACCTAGAGCATAGAAAGGAATAACTTCACCATAGGCTTTGTTCCCATAAGTTTATACACTTCTCTGCTAGTACCACAGGATTAAATCAGATAAAGTGACTAGGGGTTAAGAAAAACAGACCTGCCACAGTCTCAAGTGCTAAGGGTTAGTCTCGGTTTTCACCTTAGGTTTTCTTACAGTCTTTGAAGGTTTTTATTAAATTCCTTATTTTGATTAAATATGTTCTCCTTCCCTAGAATCAACTCCATGAACAATCACTTTCTCCTCTTCATTCTACACTATTAAGCTTTTATTTTTTTTTTTTGGAGGGCAGTTGGGGTTAAATGACTTGCCCAAGGTCACACAGCTAGTTTTGTTTCTCTCTCTCTCTCTTTCTCTCTCTCTCTCTCTCTCTCTCTCTCTCTCTCTCTCTCTCTCTCTCTGTGTGTGTGTGTGTGTGTGTGTGTGTGTGTGTGTGTGTTAAGTGTCTGAGGATGGATTTGAACTCAGGTCCTCCTGACTCCAGGACCAGGGCTCTACTCACTGCTCCACCTAGCTATCCCACTATTAAGCTTTTAAAGTACATGCTTTTGATGTTGGTTCTTTTTTTTTTCCTTCAGTGTGGCAATTCTTTATTAAAAGGCCAAAGAATTCCCAGTTTTCACTCTGGGTCTACTCACAGTGCTGCTATGAATCACTCTAAACTCAAAAGCAAAAATTTATAATAGCGAAGATTAGCCAAAAAAAGAAAATGATTCTAACACAAACTGAGCTTGTTCCTTTTATACATATTAGAAAAAATATACCCTTAAAAACAGAAACCTTAGTTACTCTGGGCTGGAAGCTAGCATTATTTGAAAAAACTTTTAAATTGGAGGATGAGAGTAACATTATGCTTAAATTGTGTGGTGCATAACATAAATGTATTAGAGGCACTGTGTATGAAGATACTGAAAGCCAAAGAGCAGATATAAAGACTATGGTGAAATACTAACAATAATAAGTCATATATATTTAAAGTTGATGAAATACATTCCCCATAACATTTCTACAATATAATTAATTGAGTTTTTATTTATTATTTTGGGAGCAAGACAGATTCATGATTTATTTTCCATAGGATATTCCTGGGGAGGAAATTCCCTGGTATACAGTAGAGAATACTCGCTTTGGAATCAACACATTTGGTGATTGACTATTTTATCTGAGTTAAAAATTTCTTCACTACCCTTTTCTATCAGTATGACCTTGGAAGTAATGAAACAGAAGCAAAAAAAAAAATCATTTCTTAAGTGCCTACCATGTACAAAGCACTGGGCCAAGCATTTTTCAAATGTTATCTCATTTGATCCTCACAACACTCCTGTAACATAAGTGCTATTATTATCCCTATTTTACAGATGAGGAAATTGAGGCAAATAGAGGTTAAGTAATTTTAGACCCAGTTCTATATTCAACATGACACCTAGCTTGGGCAAGGTGGCAAAATCATTTAATGATTTAGGGCAAATCACTTAATCCTCTGATCCTCAGAATTGAATATGATTTCCTCTATAAATGTAGATTAGAAACTATTTTGTAATGGTAGTCTTAATGCCCAGGGCACTGAAGGCTAAGTGACTCACTCAGCGTTACATAGCCAGTATCAGTCAGAAGATGGACTTGAAACCAGATCTTTCTGACTCTCAGGTCAACTCTCTATCCATCATATCATAATGGCTCTCAATAATATAGCTAAAACCAAGAGTTCCAAGGTCAAGGATAAAATACTGAAAGAAGCCAGAAAGAAATAATTCAAATACCAGGCAGCCACTATCAGGATCATATATGTCTTTGCAGTGACCACGATAAAGGAGTAGAAAGTTTCAAATATGATATTCCAGATAACAAAGAATAGGATTACATTCAAAAAATGACTCAGCAAAACTGAGTACAATCCTACTAGGGGAAATAGACATTTCACGAAATAGAGGACTTTAAAACATTCCTAATAAAAGAGCAAGATTGGAGAAATCATGAGACTAGTAAGGCATTCCTATATGAAAAGGTAATACATTTAACTGATAAAAAATTTTCAACCCTAGGGTAATAAGGGGGAATTTACTTAGAGGTTATGAGCATGACTGTTTTGTTGGTATGATCTCAAAAGAAGAATAGAAGAAGGAGAAGCAGGGATGCATTTATAGAAGGGAAAAGGGAGAGAAAGGATGGGGGAAAATATTTCACATAAGGGAGGCATACAAGAAAGAAATTATACAATGGAATGGAGTATGGAGGGAAACACTGAGCAACATTTAAACTTCACTCTCATCTGATCTGGTTCAAAAGTAAAGACTATACATACACATAATTGGGTATAGAAATTTATCTTATTAAACAGGAAATTTGGAGGGAAAGGGAAAAAGTAAAGAGTGAGGCAAAGAGGATGGGAAGATTAAGGAAGAATGATGGTTAGAAGTAGGATATACTGATTAGAGGAGAAAGAAAAAGAGAGAAAGACAAAATAATATAATAGGATCAAAGAAAATAAACAGTTAGCAAACATAGCTGTGAGCATGAATAGGATGCTCTAAACCATAAAACAGAAAAGGAGAGCAGAATGGATTAGAAACCAGAATCCAACATATGTAATACATAAGAAATATACTTGAAACAGAGAGACACTGAATTTAAATAATAGGGCTGGAGAAGAATTATGCTTCAGTTGAAGTAAAAAGGCAAGAGTAGAAATCTTGATCAGATAAAGCAAAAGCAAAATAGACTGAACTAAAAGAGATAATCAGGGAATTTATATTTTAATAAAAGGTCCCAGAGATAATTAATTGATATCAAAACTGAATATAGGGGGGCAGAGTCAAGATAGCAGAGTAGAAACAGCACTTTTTGAAGAGAATAACATGAAACTGGTTAAAATGTTGCTGCACTAAAAGCAAATCATCAGACGTGACCATATTATTATCAATACAAAGTTCACTGTACATGCTCACAGAAGCCAAAATGATATACAGATCATAGGTGACCAGACCATAGTGATGGAATCGTAATAAAGCTGCCCCCAGCCCCAATATTCTAACTTTATTATATGCCTGGCCCTACTGGACATCAGGCCCACTGTACCTACCTACACCGCCCCGCCCCCCCACCGCCCCAGCAATGTCCTAACTTCTTTGTATATGCCTCACTGTTCACTGGAACGACAAGTGTGTCCCTGAACTCTTAGTTCCTACAGAAACAGCAGTTGTGTCCATTTGATGGGAACCTAGCTACTCCCTTTACCTGGTCACTGCTCCCAGACCCATTCCCACAGAAACAGGTGTCTTATTGTATTCAATCACAATCACATCATCCATCTAGCCCAAGAAAGGACCACAATACCTAACTATCTGTCTTAACCAGACAGGACCACAATAGCTAGCCAGTTGGAGGACAGAATGACCAGAATGTTTAACCACTGAACCATAGATGGGACCTCTCCTCCATTACCTAATCCCTTAACAAACTCCTCCTGTCTTTTTATGTAATTGCATCTTTACCCTAGAAAAACTCATTTTGCTTTCTCTAAAGTCGCTGGTTCCTCTTGGAACTTAGCCTGCTTCATGAGAGGCGTCAATCTCAATAAACGCCTATATTTGGATTAGCGCTAGTCTGACTCTGAATTCTTTGAGACGGTTCCACCACAACACATCATGAAACCTCAACTGTTTTTTGCATCCCTGGGTTTAAACCACAACAATAGCATGTGGTTGGGCTGTTTATATATCCCTAGGGGAGGGCCTTCAGAGTCCATTGATACTCATCCAACATAAGCACAAATTATCCCTTCAATCCCTCTGTCAAAGGAATACTTTAAAAATAAAATTAAAAGCATCAGCTAAGTCTAATATAATATGTCATTGTATGGTTTGTAACACAACTTTAGTTATCTTTGTTAGCATTACAATTCATCCATAATTATCCATATAAACCAAGGAATCAGGGGACCAAGGAGCATATGTGGACTTCCATGAATAAGGGTGCATTGAGCCCCAATATCTACTAGGGCAAGGATTCTTTATTGTGCTATAATCAATGCATAGTTACTTCTACATACAGCCTCCAGTCTCCCTCATTCCACCTTATTCTAAGAGTGTCCAAATCCTATCCCCAGTCTCTTATAGGTTAAAGTGGCTTCCAAGCATCAAGGGATGGGAATAGATATTTGTCTCCTTCCTCATGTCTGTGGCCTAACTTTCTTCGAGAGTGGCTGTTGGAATCTATTTTGTATATTGTTAACAAAGCTTCAGCATCTTCCTTGGCTTAAGTAACATTACATTAGGTTGTTTGTCTATTTTTTTCTCACAATACCCCAGTCCATATCAAATCAAGTCACATTTGATTCCTAGTAAGCTTCTTTGGTCCATTTGTGCTGAAGTGTTTTTGTTTTGTGGTTTTTTTACTTGCCTTGAAGGGGTCTTACTTTGGTGGGATTTAGATCTTAGATTTCAGTCAATTTAGTTGATGTTTTTCCAAAGTCAAAGGCTGATGACGCCCTATGAAGGAAGCTAAAACAGCTAACAAAGGTCCCTTCCAATGAGCAGAGGTTAACTTGAAAAATATATACTTTATCCCAGTTGTAAATGATTCTACATCAGGACTATGATATTTAGGGAAATATAAAGCATATTGCTTAGCCATCCCCCTAATAGAAACCTGGAAGTTTTGTTGCAGAGATTTTCACACTATTTTCTTCTGAGTTTGTTTTGGTCTTCCCTGTCATAGAAGTAACATTTCATAGCAAACTTGTCCTTTTTAGATCTTTGCTTCATTACTGTTACTGTCCCCAAATCTATAGTAAATTCTCTGAGCCATAGTTACGCTATCTCTTACTTAGGTTGTGCAACACAGGTCTTTTTAGTGATTTTATTTGCAGCATCAGAGGTTTTTATCCTCACAGCTATGTCCTATGACCACTATGTGGCTATTTGCCAGCCCTTGCACTATGAAATGATAATGAAAGATGAGACTTGTATGAACATGGCAGCTGCTTCCTGGCTTACTGGAGGTATGATTGTTCTAACATATGCAGTTAGCACATTCTCCTTGCCCTTTTGTGGCTCCAAATAGATCCACCAGTTCTTCTGTGATGTCAATTCCCTACTCAGGATTGCCTGCTCTAAGACACACATTGCAGTTAATGTGACAATAGCTATTGGAAGCATTTTAGTAATCCTCTGCTGTATCTTCATAACTATCTCTTATGGTCAAATCTTCTCAATGGTGATAAAGATTCCAACCACAGAGGGTCAGTCAAAAGCCTCCTCCACTTGTCTGCCCCACCACATTGTTCTCACAGTCTTTGTGACAACTGGAGAAATGGCTTACCTAAAACCACCTTTGGACTCTAATACAATTCTTGATCTATTGTTGTCTATGTTGTATACTATGGCGCCACCAACCCTGAACCCTGTTATTTACAGCCTCAGAAACAAAGACATGAAGGCTTCCATGAAAAAGCTCATAGCCAAGAAGCACTTTTCACAGGGATTAATTGCAAAGGTTTTTCAATGATCGTATACTTATACATGCTCAGAGATACACACATCCATGCATCTCTCTATCAAATAATCTTTCTTAGGTAGATTATCATATACTTTATATACATACATTTATGTAAATGTATATGTGTATATGTGCATATATGTGTATATACCATGCCATTTCCCCCAATACATTGTTACCTCTGTTCACTCTTTCATGTATTTTCTTTTTTAATTTTTGTACAATATATTTTATTGTAACTTTCTTTTTTAAAATTTGAGTTGCAAATTTTCTCCCGTCTTCCAACCCCTTTCCCATCCCTTGAGAAGGCAAGCAATATAATATTGATCATAATGTGAAGTCATGTAAAACATTTCTATACAAGCCATGTTGCAAAAGAAAATACACCTATGAAAAGGAGAAAAATAAAATTTTAAAAATCATGCTTCAGTCTGCACTTAGAGCTCATCAGTTCTCCCTCTGAAGGCAGATAGTAATTTTCATCATGAATCCTTTGGAATTAATTTTCTTAGATTATTGTCTTTATCAGAGTAGCTAAAGTCTCTCACAGTTGATCTTCCTTACAATATTGCTCTCACTATGTACAATATTCTCCTCATTCTTCTCACTTATTAACATCAGTTTATGTAAGTCTTTCCAGGTTTTTCTGAAATCTGCCCGTTCATTTCTTTTTTTTTTTCTTTTTGGAGGGCAATTGGGGTTAAGTAACTTGCCCAAGGTCACAGGGCTAGGTTTTTGTTTGTGTGTGCGTTAAGTGTCTGAGGCCAGATCCGAACTCAGGTCCTTCTGACTCCAGGGCTGACGCTCTACTCACTGTGCCACCTAGCCGCCCCTGCCTGTTCATTTCTTATAGCAAAATGTATTCCATTACATTCATATACCACAATTTGTTTAGTCATTCCCTATTTGATGGACATCCCTTCAGTTTCCTTACTTTGCCAACACAAAAAGAGATGCTATAAATAATTTTTTTACAAATAGATCCTTTTCCCTTTTCTTTGATCTTTTAGAAAAATAAACTCAGTAGTGTTATTGCAGGGTCAAAGGGTATGCACAGTTAAAAAACTCTTTAGGTGTAGTTCCAAATTATTCTCCAGAATGGTTGGACCAATTCAGAACTCCACCTACAATGCATTAATATACCAATTATTCCACATCTCCTTTTCTATTTTTTTTCCTTTTTCTTTCAATTTCTTTCCATTTTTTTCTGTTTCCATTTCTATCACTTTAAAAAATTTGATCATGTAAAGTGGTACCTCAGTTGCTTTAATTTACATTTTTCTAATCAATAATGAATTAAAGCATTTTATATTACTATTGACAGCTTTGATTTCTTATTCTGAAAGCTACCTGTTTGTATACTTTGACTATTTATCAACTGGGGAATGCTTCTCATTTTTAAAAATTTGCTTCTGTTCCATATATAGTAGAGAAATGAGGTCTTTATCAAGGAAATTTGCTGCAATTTTGTCCTGGCTTCCTAAGTTTCCTCCTAATTTTGGCTGCATTAGTTTTATTTGTGCAAAAATTATTAATTTCATGTAATCAAAATTATTTATTTTTCTTCCCATGATGCCCTCTATCTCATGCTTAGTCATAAACTCTCCCCTTATTTGCATATGTTGCAAGTAAAATTTTCCATGCTCCCCAAATTTGCTTAGGATATCACCCTTTCTATCTAAATCATATACCCATTTTGACCTTTTCTTATATATGGTGTGAAGTGTTAGTCAATGCCTCATTTCTCCCAGACTGCTTTCCAGTTTTCCTAGCAATTTTTGTCAAATGGTGAGTTCTTACCTAAAACTTAGATCTTTGCGTAAATCAAACAATAAATTACTATTGTCATTTATTATTGTCTCTTGCATACCTAATCTATTCCAGTGATGCACCACTCTATTTCTTAGTCAACACCATTTTATTTTGATTATTTTTGATTTGTAATATAATTTGATATCTAATATTGCTAGGTCAACCTCCATATTTTTTTCATTGGTTCCCTTAATATTCTTGATCTTTTGTTCTTCCAGATGAATTTTGTTTTTTCTAGCTCTATAAAATAATCCTTTAGTAGTTTAATATGCCCCTGAATAAGCAAATTAATATTGACAGAATGGTCATTTGGATTGTATTGGCTCGGCCTATCCATGAGCAATAAATATTTCCCCAGTTTAAGCCTTTCTTTATGCAAAAAGTGTTTTATAATTGTTTTCATGTATTTCCTGGGTTTATATTGGTAAATAGACCCTGAAGTATTATATACTGTCTTCAGTAATTTTAAATAGAATTTCTCTATCTCTTCTTGCTTGATTTTATTGGTAATGTATAGTTTGTATTTTGCAACTTTTTCTAAAATTGGTAATTGTTTTCAACTAAATTATTTGTTGTTATTATAGAATTCTCTCTGTATATCATCCTATTGTCCTATTCCTTCTGTTCTTTTAACTTGTTAGCTGCTAAATCTTGTATGATATTGAATGTGGCTGTATGATATCTAAATGTTTTCTTTTTGGCTACTTGAAGTATTCTGTACTTAATCTGGTAGCTCTGAATTTTGGCTATAATATTCTTTGGAGTTTTAATTTTTGGATCTCTTTAAGGAGGTGATTGCTGGATTCCTCGAATTTCTCTTTCCTCCTCTTGTTCTAAGATACTGAGACAGTTTTCCTTTGCACTTGCTGGAAATATGGTATCTAGACTTTTTCTTTGATCGAGACTTTCAAGCAATCCAATAATTCTTAAATTACACCTTCTTGTTCTATTTTCAAGGACAGTTGTTTTTCTGCTCAAATATTTTATATTTTCCTCTTTTTTCATTTTTTTGACTTTGTTTTATTGTTTCTTGATGTACTTTCCCAGATTGTTTTAATTAAGCCTATTTTTGCTTTTTCTTTGTCTGAGGTCATAATGTTACCCTGCCTTTTTCACTTTAGCTGAAACATAATAGATTCTGACCCACCCCCTTATTTTAACTCTGTGTAGCTTTCTGTTTCAAGTGAGTTTCTTGCAGACAGCATATTGCTGGGTTCTGGTTTCTAATCCATTCTGATATCTGCTTTTATTTTATGGGTGTATTCATTCCATTCACATTTCAAGTTATGATTTCTGTGTGTATCCCACCATCCTTTTTTTGTTTTGTTTTGGTTATCCTTTTCTCTTTTCTACTGTGGCCCTCATAAGGGTTTGTTTTGCTTCTACCTACAGCCTACCTTAATCCAACCTCCTTCTTATCAATCTCTCTTTTATTTCATCCCTTCCCCCTATGCTTTCCCATGGGAAAAGATAGATTTTTATACTGAATTGAATATGTGCATGTTACATCTTTGAATCAGTTCATATGGGAATGAAATTCAGGTGTTCCCTATGCCTCTGTTTCTTACTCCACTCTATTTTTCCCTTGTGAGCCTCTTTTATGTGAGATAATTTTCTCTATTCTTCCTCTCCTTTCTTCCTCCCATTCCCATTCCTCTTTCTTACTTCTCCATTTTTTTATATCATTCCAGCACAATTAACTCACATCCATGTATATGTATATATATGTATATGTATACATAGATTTTTTTATGTATACATATGCATACATTTTTATGTATACATATGCATACATTTTTTATGTATACATATGTATACATAGATTTTTTTTAATTAAACAAATGCTTTATTAACTTCTGGTTTACATCATTCATTTCCGCCAGATTTTGAGTTACAATTTTTTCCCCATTTTTCCCCTACCCACCATCCCAGAAGAGCAGTCCCACAAGATATCCCTTTCTCCAATCTGCTCTATCCCATATATTCTCCCATACCCCCTTTGACTTTTCCATTAGAGCAAGGCGAATCTCTGTGTCCCAATGCCTGCACATCATACATAGATTTTTAACTGCCCTGATAAAGAAAATTTCTTAGGAGTTATATTACTATCTTACCATATAGAAATATAACCTGTTTAATCTTGAGTTTTTCAAGATTTCTCTTTCAGATTTACTCTTTTATATATCTCTTGAGTCTTATGTTTGAGTGTCAAATGTTCTATTCATCTTTTTTTTTTCATCAGGAATACCATATTGAAAATTATAGCACAAAAATAAGGGAAACTAATAAGTTACAGAAATAGGCAATAAAACCTTGATAGTAGTGAACTTCAATACACTCTTTTAGAGCTAGACAAAACTAACCAAAAAATTAGGAAGAAAAAAAAGATGTCTTAATAGAAATTTAGAAAGTTGATTATAATGTCATAAATAATTATTGAAAAGGAAAAGGAAGTTGGCACAGGAAAGCAGTAAACAAAATGTTTGCGCTAGTGCAAACTGAAAGAACAATAAAATGAAATTAAATGTTTTATAATTACAATGACCAAAATTGGTCCTAAAGTGGAAAAAACAAAATGTGCCTTCTTTCTTATGTAACAGTTGAAGGGGTATCATTTTAGTGGAGATCATTATAGTTTAGAAAAGGCATTAATAACTTTAAGTATCCAGAGAAGACAAACCAGCATGGTAAAAGAATTTGAGTCCATGTCATGTGAGGATCAGTTGAAAAAATTATAAATGTTTAGACTGCATGAGAAAAGACTCAAAGGGGATGTAAATTTATTATTCAAAATACTGAAATGGTAGATCATAGGATCAAAGAATTAAAACTGGAAGGGATTCATCAATTGGGGAATGGCTAAACAAGTTGCGGTATATGAATGTAATGGAATTTAATTGTGCTATAAGAAATGAGGAGGTGACGGATTTCATAATTACCTGGAGAGACTTATACAAACTGATGCTGAGCGAGAAGAGTAGAATCAGAAGAAATTTGTATACAATCACAGACATACCATATCTGTGACGAACAACTATGACAGACTGGACTCTTTTCAGCAATGCAGTGATATAAGTTAATCCCGAATGACTCAAGAAAGTGAGAAATGTGCCATCCAGAGATATAACTAGAAGAACTGAGCCTGAATCCTGATGGAAGCAAACTAAATGATCTTGTTCTTCTCATTGTTTGGTTTTACTTCTTCCTTACCATCTTTCATCCCACCTAGTACAATATGCCTTTGTAATTGGAATAATGTCTAATATGAATGCATTTGCACACCCTATACTGTACTATATGCTGTCATGAGGGGAGGGGGGAGGGAAGTAAAGGAAATTTGAAAATCAAGGAACTATGGAATTGAATCTTGTTAACTGAAACTAAACTAATAAAGTAATAAAATAAAAAAAGAAAAAAAAAACTGGAAGGGATTTCAGAAACCATTTAGTCCAACCTCCCAATTTCATGAATGAGCTAAGGTCATAAATTTAAATGACTTGTTCTTGATCACCTACATACTAAGTGACAGAAGCAGAATTTCAACTCAGCTCTTCTGATCCCAACCCAATATTCTTTTCACCAAATTGTGCTGCCTTTCTAAGGGATTATAATTTTTGGCATAATGGCAGGTCCACAAGGAGTCAGAATACATGTGGACCTACAGGTCTGAATAGGTATGTCCTGTAAGAAGGAAATGGTGGCAACAGAAGGTTTAAGGAAATATGAAAAAAAAATATTGAAAGAGCTGCTGTGGGGGGTGGAATAGTGATCTTTTAGGGAGGTAATTAGCTTGAGTGTGGGCTCTGTTGAGATAATGTAGCATAAATGTGCAGTTTAAATTTGCAGGACCCATTTCATAGAGTTTCATGATTATTTTCCACCTTCATTTAACAGTGCAACAGACAGCATATGGTTTGAGTGATTCAAGGCTAAGACTTGGCAAAGTAAGACTGGTGATATAAGTGGAGAAAGCAACTTAAGAGAACAACTTAGATTGTAACTGGTTCTTCAAGTGAGCAAGATGTATCAGAAAACACAATCATACCTTCCTCATTGGTGATAGAAGAAAAATAAAATAAACTTTGTGCCCAACACTTAGGAAAATGTTAAAGAAATTTCATCTTATTCATCTTAAAGGATACTGTCTTGCTATATTGCTGCATCATAAGAAGTATTGACGGGGACGGAGCCAAGATGGCGGAGTAGAAACAGCTCATCCAAGCCACTCTGCCCCCACATTCCCCCCAAACGATGTAAAAGGGGACTCTGAACAACTTGTGGAGCCCCAGCACCCACAGAACGACACAGAGAAGCTAAACTCCGGCTGAGGACAGCCCAGCAGCCCTGCAGGAAGGACCAGCGCAGTGGTCTGGGACCTGGCAGCGTGCAGCACGCAGAGCACAGGAGCCGAGCCAAGCCAAGCCCAGGTCCGCATGAGCCGAGGTTTTAGCCCCAGGGCGGCAGGGCCAGCAGCCAGCTGGAGGAACCCCAGAACACCAGGAGCTGTGGCGACTCCAGAATTATCAACATAGACATGCCTAGGACAAAGTAAGAGGTTAGTGTCCTATGGACTTTAGGACCTGTATTTGGGGAATGCGTCAGCTCCCTCCCCTGGGGGCTAGAAGCCGCTGAGGAGACACGCCATTTTGTAGTTTTCATAGGCATTTCCGGCTCCCAGCCTACAAATCGTGGGGAGATCCAGCGATCAGTCTTGGGGGTAATCGCTCTTGCTTTAACCTCCCTGGATCTGGATTGTGATCTAGGGTGGAAGTTGTGGGTAGGTTTACAGCTTGCCAGAAACGGAAGTTGCCCCCCACACGTTCAGGACGAAAATTCCTCTATCTGGCCTTAAAGCCATAGTGTGGCAACAAGCCCAAAAGTCAAGCAATTAAGTGGCAACATGCCAAGGCAAAGGAAACAGAAAAATGCAACCCTAGACTCCTATTTTGAGGGCATAGAGCAGGAAAAGGACTGTGAGGTCAGAAGTCCTGCTCCAAAAGCCCCAGGGGAAACCATGAGTGGGTTGCAGGCCATAGAGGACCTTAAGAAGGACTTTAAAAATAAAATAAGAGAAGTGGAGGAAAAATTGGAAAGACAAATGAGAAGGATGCAGGAAAAGTATGAAATGAGGTTCAACAGCCTGACTGAGGAAAACAACACCTTAAAAAATAGACTTACTCAAATGGCAAAGGAGGCCCAAAAGGGCAATGAGGAGAAGAATGCGTTAAAAAGTCGAATTTGCCAGATGGAAAAAGAATCTCAGAAGTTCACTGAGGAGATTCATTCCTCCAGAGTTAGACTGGAGCAAATGGAAGCTAATGACTTTATGAGAAATCAAGATGCTGTTAAGCAGATACAAATAAATGAAATATTAGAAGGCAATGTGAAATATCTCATGGGAAAAACCACTGACCTGGAAAATAGATCCAGGAGAGACAATTTAAAAATTATTGGACTACCTGAAAGCCATGATCAAGGAAAGAACCTAGAAATCACCCTTCAAGAAATTCTCAAGGAAAATTGCCCTGATGTTTTAGATCCAGAGGGCAAAATAGAGGTTGAAAGAATCCACAGGTGACCTCCTGAAAAAGACCCCAAAAAGAAAACTCCCAGGAATATTATAGCCAGGTTCCAGAATCCCCATATCAAGGAGAAAATACTACAAGCATCCAGGAAGAAACAATTTCAATATTGTGGAAACACAATCAGAATAGCCCAGGACCTGGCAGCTTCTACACTGAGGGATCGAAGGGCATGGAATATGATATTCCAGAGGGCAAAAGAGCTGGGAATGAACCCAAGGGTCACCTACCCAGCAAAACTGAGTATTTTGTTTCAGGGGAAAATATGGTCATTCAGTGGAATAGAGGACTTTCAAGCATTCTTGAGGAAAAAACCAGAATTGAATAGAAAATTTGACACCCAGACACAAGAAGGAAAGAGATGCCTGAGAAGGTAATCAGGGAAAAGAAATCAAAAGGAACTTATCAAAGTTGAACTATTTACATTCCTATATGGAAAAGCAATAACTGTGACTGATGATATCTTTCTCACTATGAAAATAATGGAAGAAGGGGGTGTGGTCATATGAATACATATGTGAATGTGTGAGTATATGGTTACAGTCATATATGGATAGAGGGCATAAGTAGAATTTGTTGGGAAGGGAGAATACTCAAGGGATGAAATTATGAGGTGAGAGAGGAAAGTGGCAAGAGGAGATGGGGAGAGACAGGGTAGTGTAAACTATCCCATGCAGAAGAAGGAAGGGGAAGTGGTTGCAAAAGAGGGGGAGAATAAGGAAGGCTAAAAAGGCAAAACCACATTCACATTGAATTTGGTTCAGGGAGAAAATGACATACATACTAAATGGGATATCTCAGCCTGCAGCAGGATAGGGGGAAGGGGGATGAGAGGAGGGATGATGGATGGGAGGGCATCCTTGGGGTGAGGGGAGGTTGGCAGTACCCACTATAGAAGAGGGACAGGATCATGTAGGGAATCGACCAGGTGGGGGGGTGGGATGAGTGGGAGGGAATTATAAGCAGCCTTGTACAATATATCTACTATGATAATGTTTTACATAGCTAGACATGTACAACATATACTGAATTACTTATCTCCCAAGAGGGAATGGGTGACAAGGGAGGGAGGAAATGGATCTGAAATGTGAGGTCGTAACATTAAATGTTTCAAATATATATAAATACTATTATTAATACTCTTTTGCTTGTAATAGGGAGATAAGATGTGCAGGCATTGGGATGCAAAGACTCACCTGCCTCTAATGGAAAAGTCGATGGGGGTATGGGAGAAGGTATGGGAGAGAGCAGATTGGAGGAAGCGATATCTTGTAGGATTACTATTCTGGGAGGTTGGGTAGGGGAATAATGGGGGGAAAATGATTGTAACTCAAAATCTGGCGGAAATGAATGATGTAAAACAGAAGTTAATAAAGCATTTGTTTAAAAAAAAAGAAGTATTGACTATAAAATCAAACAAATATGGGAAGACTTGGATGAAATGATGCAAAGGGAAGAAAGCAGACATCCGAATAATAGTATATATTATGACTGAAATTTTTTTAAGAAAAAGCATCATTAAAAAAGAAATAAAATTGAGATTAAAATGTTGACATTTTTTGTCAATATATATGTTAAGGCACATTCCTTATCTTTCAAAAAATAGTAAATTACAAAAGCCTTTTATGCTGCTTTCCTTACTTATTACCAGAAAATATGATTTGTAAATTACTTGTTGGAACCTTTATTTCTTGATCAATGTCTATTATCTATATCAATTAGTCAACATTTATTAAACACTATGTACCAGGCACTTTGCTTAGCTCTGAGGTACAAAAAGGGATACAAAAAGAGTCAAGTCAGTTGCTACCCTCAAAAAGCTTTCAGTCTAACTGGAAATATAATATGCAAAATATACACATAAAAAGCAAGCTATATATAGGATAAATAGGAAACAATTAAAAGAGGGAAGTAAGTGAAATTAAGAGGGATTAGGGATGGCTTCTTTTTAGAAGATGGAATTATAGATGAGATTTAATGGAACCCAGGGAGGTTAGAAGTCAGAGTAGAGGAGGCAGAACATTCTAGGGATAAGGAACAGACAGAGGGAATGTCCAGTACTGAAAGTTGAATTGTTTTGTTCATGGAACAGCCAGGCCAGTGTCACTGGATCAAACAGTACCTGTAATAGAATAAGGTATAAAAGCACTGAAAAGATTAGTTTATGAAGGTCTTTAAATGCATGAAGCTAAGTCAAAATATGAAATTTAATCATTGAGATGAGTTATACAATAGCATTTTCAAGTTGCTTCCCAAGTGACGTTCTGAGTTATATCCTTCACTAGAAAAGGACTCATAAGCCATAAGTGTGTCCTGGGGTCTGAATGAGTAACTTAGCAACCATGTTCCTGAGTGGCTTATAGATGGGTCACAACCATCATTCTTGGAATGATGATTTGGAAGGAAAACTATAAATGGACCATGATACCAAATAGGGATACTTTGTGAAAAAGAAAGAGGATATGTAAAAGGGTAAATTTAGAACTGGATATTAATAAGACATATGCATGTGGAGAAATCTGGTCATCAGGAGAAAGTATGAAGGAGAGGACATGCATGAAAAGAAATAGAAGAAATCTTGTCTTCTTACAAGAGACTAGCTGGACATAAGAGATAACCTAGATGAAGACGTCAGGAAAAAGATTACAAGCCCAGAAAAAAAAGGTATTATGAAGTATATAATAGTGACAGAAGACCTCAATTCTCTACACATTTGTCAGATCTCTCTCTCTCTCTCTCTCTCTCTCTCTCTCTCTCTCTCTCTCTCTCTCTCTCTCTCTCTCCCCCTCTGTGTATGTGTGTGTGTCCTCCCTCAGTCATTCCCTCCCTCTATCCTCCTTCCCTTCCTCCCAAAGTAGCTAAACAGTTTCTTAACTTTCATGAAAATTTCAAACTTCGAAAGATACATGAAAGCATTTATATATACTACCAACAAAACCCAGCAGGAAGAGTTAGGAAGAGAAATCCCATTTAGAACAATGGCAGGCAATATGAAATACTTGGGAGTCTATCTGCCAAGTCAAAACCAGGGACTACAAGATCACAATTACAAAAGATTCTTCACACAAATGAAGAATAATCTTAACAATTAGAAAAAAAATGTTAATTACTCATGGTTAGACCAAGCCAAAATAATTTTTAAAAAAGACAATTCTACATAAGGTGATTAACTTTTTCAATGTCATACCAATCAAGCAATCAAAGAATCATTTTATAGAGCTAGAAAAAAGTGATAACAAAATTCATTTAGGAAAAGAAAAGGTCAAGGATATCAAGGGAATTAATGAAAATGAGGACATGAAAATGACCTAGCATGATCAGATTTCAAACTATATTACAAAGCAGTAATTATCAAAAGAATTTGGTATTTTTTAAGAAATAGGGTTCTAGATCAATGGAACATATTAGGCATGTAATAGTAAATTACTATTGTAATCTAGTGTATGATAAGCTCAAAGATCCAAACTTTGGGGTAAGAACTCACCATTTTACAGAAATTGCTAGGGCAATTGTAAAGCAGTTTGGGAGAACCTAGATTGAGATCAACATCTTAAACCACATAGCAAGATAAGGTCAAAATGAATAGATGATTTAGACGTAAAGGATGACATATTAAGTAAAATAGGGGATCACATCAAAACTAACTTTCAGATCTATGGCTAAGAGAAGACATTTTGACCAAATAAGAGATATAAAGGATCCAAGAGAGTAAAATGGATAATTTTGATGGCATAAAATTAAATTATTGTACCAATAGCACTAATGCAATCAAAATGAGAAAGAAATCAGGAACCTGGAAAAATGTATAGCAAGTTTTTGTGATAAAGACCTCATTTCTCAAATAATACATGCTCCAGTTTATAAATGGTCAAATGATATGGTCACTTTACAGAAGAACTCAAAGCTATCAATAGTCGCATTTTAAAATACTCTAAATCACTGATTAGAGAAATGTAAAATAAAACAACTTTGAGATGGCGTTGAAAGGACAGCAACTCACTTTCCCAAACCCCATCTGAACACCTTTAAGTAGTGGCATAAGACAACTGTTGGATAAAAAAGAACCAACAAAGGGACAGGTGAATTAATTTCCAGCCAAAGATAACTTAGAAGGTAAACACAAAAGGTCAGTCTCACATAGCTGAGAATGCAATGCAGTCCACTGCAGGCTTCAGCAAATCAGGGGCAGGCCTTGTAAGCCACTGAATTAGAAGCAGCAGCAATTGCTTCCAGAGCTCTCAGCCAACAGATGGTAAAGGGATCAAACTACTGGTCAGACAGAGATTACAGAGATCTCTTTTCTAGCATTGAGGTGGGGCTGTGTTTCTTTGCCCCTCTGTGGATCTGGATTACAGTCTTGGGTGGCAGTCTCAAGGTGAAGAGGAACACTATCATGCATGGCAGAGCTTGTGACTACAGCAATACTTATCATGGTTTCAGGGCAAAAATAGTGATTTTAGTTGTTTAAAGACCAGAGCACAGGTCAGAAGAATAGTAAACACACCTCTCCTTAAATCACATCACCTAGGAAGACCTGAAAACATACAAGTCCACAGAAGCATCTCTGAAAACAAATGCACAAACCCCTTGAAGCTTGGAAAAGTGTACACTCCACCACGTAAGCAGATTCCTATTTTGACAAAGAGTTAAGAGTCAATTGACTGGGGGAAATGAGCAAACAATGGGGAAAAAATTCTCACCATAGAAAGTTACTATGGTGATAAGGAAGATCAAAACACACACTCAGAAGAAGATAACAAAGTCAAAGATTCTATATTAAAAGCCTCCAGGAAAAAATATGAATTGGTCTCAGGCCATAAAAGATAAAAAAAAGAATTTTGAAAATGCATAAAGAGAGGTAGAGGAAAAATCAGTAAGAAAAATGAGAGTGATGCAAGAAAATCATGGAAAAAGAGTCAACAGCTGAGGCACAAAAAATACAGAAGAAAATTTACTGCAATGCACAAGAATGCTACTGTAAACAGCTCTTAAGGTTCTGATTACACAGTATATGGAACACCCTCTTTATTCCATAACAAATTAAAGGAAAACATTCACAGAAAATCAAGGTACAGCACTCACAATATTACAACTTATCACAGAAAATCACAATATAGTGTTCACAACAGCTTATCATTAAAATGGACACATAGTTTTCACCAAAGTGGTCACAATATTTAGAACTAAGAACAATCATCTCAAAGTACAATAGTCAAAGTCTTCCACTCAAGGGGCACATTAAATTAACTCAATCAGTCACTTATTCAGCAATCAATTACTAAGTATCATTAATCACTAAGTATAATCATTAGAAAATACACAAACACTCAACCCCTAGGTCACTAGTAAACTACAGTTTCATCATTACTCAGTACCCACTGAGAGATCTTTTCATCTTGACTAGGGGCCAGTTCTCAGATTCCCTGGATCCCCTTCCATAGTTCCAGATTCTACCTGGATTCACCAGACTGTCACCTGGGTTCAATGGCAGACAGCTCCCAGTTCCTTTTCCATCTCTCTGGGTAGGTCCTGTTCCACACTGAAGTTCACAGGGTCCAGTCCATCTCAAATCCTTAACAATTTCTGCACCCAGGAATTCAAGGCTCAACCAAGCAACAAACAGAAAAAGTCCCTGCATCCTGATCATGCTTGCTCAGTCTTCTACAGCTTGTTCAAAAAATCAGAATCACCTTATCCAGCCTGGGGGGAGGGAGCTCCTGGGCCCCTGGGCTCCTGTTCAGAAGAAGCTCCACCACCACAAGTTCTCAGGAAATTCTGGCTCAGCTCTCGATTCTATCTTCTGTAGCTGCTCTGCCTCCAGATTCTTATCCCAAGAAATTCTGACTGTGTCTCTCTGGGGCTTTCCTTATATACACACAGCATTAGCTTCCTGTTTCAGCCAACCCCTTCCTGTTATTTCAGCAATAGGAGACAGGAATTCATACCTTCTCTTTCCCCAACAGAAGCTTGATCAATTACTAAGTGCTAAGTACCTGCTTACTTGACAATACAAAGGGGTCAAATTACATTACCATTACAAACAGCCTGGGCTAAATGGAAAAAGAGGTCCAAAAAGCCAGTGAGGAGAAGAATGCCTTAAAAAGCAGAACTGGTCAAATGGAAAAAGAAGCTCAACAATTGACTGAAGAAAAAACTTCTTAAAAAGTAGAATTGGTCAAATGGAAAAGGAAGTACAAAAACTCACTGAAGAAAATAATTCCTTAAAAATTAGAATTGAATGAAAAAATGGAAGTTAATGAATTTATGAGAAATCAAGAAACAATAATACAAAAGCAAAGAAATGTAAAAATAGAAGAATATGTCAAATATCTCATTGGAAAAATAACTGACTTGGAAAATAGATCCAGGAGAGATAATTTAAAAATTATTGGACTACCTGAAAATGATGATAAAAAAAAGAGTTTAGATATATTTCAAGAAATTTCCAAGGAAAGATGCCATAATATTTTTGACCCAGAGGGTAAAATGGAAATGAAAGAATCTGCTTATCACCCCCTTAAGGAATCCAAATTGAAAATTTCTAGGAATATTATAATCAAATTCCAAAGCTTCCAGGTCAAGGAGAAATTACAAGCATCTAAAAAGAAACAATTCAAGTATCAGTGAACCACAGTCAGGATAACACAAAACTTATCAGCTTCTATATTGAAGAATCAGAGGGCTTGGAATATGATAGTCTTGAGGGCAAAGAAGCTAGAATTACAAGCAAGAATTACCTACCCAGAAAAACTAAGTAAAACCCTTCAGGTAGCAAAATAAATATTCAGTGAAATAGAAGACTTTCTTGATGAAAAGACCAAAACTGAATAGAAAATTTGACTTTCAAATACAAGATTCAAGAGAAGCATAGAAAGGAAAACAGGAAAAAGAAATCATAAGAGATTTAATTAGGTTAAATTGTTTACATTCTTACATGGGAAGATGATAATTGTAACTTATAAGAATTTTCTCATTCCTAGGGAAGTTATAAGGAGTATATATAGACAGAGGACATAGGAGTCAGTTGAATATGAAGGTATTATATCTAAAAAATAAAATTAAGGGGTGAGAGAATGAAAGGGAAAGGTAGAATGGAGTAAATTATCTTACAAAAAAGAGGCAAAAAAACTTTTACACTGGGGGGGAATAGGGTGGAAGTAAGGGTGAGTAAGTGAACTGTACTCTCATCAGAATTGACTCAAAGAGGGAATAACTTACATGCTCAATTTGGTATAGAAATCTATCTTACCCCCACAAGAAACTAGGAGAGGAAGGGGATAAGAGAATGGGGGGTATGATAGAATGGAAGGTAGATTGGGGGAGAGGGAAGTTAGAAGCAAAACACTTTTGAGGAGGAACAGAGCGAAAAGAGAGATTAGTATAAACAGAGGAAGTAGAATGCAGGGAAATAGAGTTAGCAATAGTAACTGTTAAAAAAATTTTGAAACGAGTTTCTCTGATAAGGGCCTCATTTCTCAAATATGTAGAGAAATGAGTTGAATTTATAAAAATAAAAGCCATTCCATAACGTGTAAAAAATCAAAAGGTATGAAGAGTTTTCAGATTGAGTAATCAGAGTTAACAATAGCCATATGGAAAAAAAATGCTCTAATTCAATATTGATTGGTTAAGTGAAAATTAAAATAATTCTAATGTATTACCTCATACCTATTAGATTTGCTAGTAAGGCATAAAAGATAAATCATGAATGTTGGAGGGGATGTGGGGAAAATGAGACATTAGTGCACTGTTGGTGGAGTTAAGAACTGATTCAACCGTTCTGTAGAGCAATTTGGAACTATTCCCAAGGGACTAAAAAAATAAGCATACCCTTTGATCTAGCAATACCACTATTATATCTATATTCCCAAAGTAATAAAAATCAAAAAGAGAACACACACACACACACACGTGTGTGTGTGTGTGTGTGTGTGTGTATCCCCAAAGTAATAAAAAAACAAAAAGAGAACCTATATTACAAATATTTGTAATAGCTCTTTTCTGGCTGAAAAAAATGGAAATTCAGGTGATGCTCATCAATTGGGAAAAGGATGAACAAATTTTGAAATTTTGCAAATTATAGAATGCTATTGTGCTGTAAGAAATGATGAGCAGGATAGGATGCTCTCAGAAAAATCTAGAAAGACTTCCATGAGATGATGCAAAGTGAAAGGTATTATGTACAAAGTAACAGCAATATTGTAAGATGATCAGTCGTGAATGACTTAGCTAGGCTAAGCAATACAATAATCCAAGACAACTCTGAAGCACTGAAGGATGAAAATGTTATCCATCCCCTTTTTGGTCTATATTTTCTTTCATAATGTGACTAATATGGAAATATTTTGCATGACATCACATGTATAATTTAAATCAAATTATTGTTTTCTCAATGGGGTTGGGTGAGGTATGAAGGGAGGAAGGTATAAAATTTGGAACTCAAAGTTTTAAAAATTAATATTAAAAGTGTTTTACATATAGCTGGGGGAAATAAAATACTAAATTCTGAAAATCAGCAGAATTAATGAGCTAGCTTAATAAATATCTATTACACGTCAAAACTTGCCTATACCCTAGAGTTACAAAAACACAATTGAAATAGTCCTTGCTCTCAAAAGGCTTATATTTTAATAAAAGATACATGTGTTTACAAATATGTACCAATTTTTTTTAAACTAGGGATATTTGAAAAAGTATTAATAGTTGGAGTGATTAGAAAAAGTCTAACATAGGAGGAAGCATAAGCTAAACTTTTAAGGAAACCAAGGATTCCCAGAGTCAAGAGGTATTATATCCCAGGCATGGAGGACAGTCAGTATAAATGTATAAATAGGAGATTAAGCATTATGTGTGAGGAGCACAAAGAATATAGGTTTAAGTAGATCTACAGGGTATCCAGGGAAGTAATATATAACACAGTTGGAGGGGCAAGTTGGTGCCAGATGCTGAGAGAGAGACAGACAGACAGAGAGACAGAGAGACAGAGACAGAGAGAGACAGAGAGAGAGAATGAGAGAGAGAGACAGAGACAGAGAGAGAGAATGAGAGAAAAAGAGAGAGAGACAGAGAGAGAGAAGAGACTAAGAGAATATTCCTTAGGTCATAACCTTGGAGACACTCATGTTTGCTGCTCATCCCCCCCCCCATAATGTCTCATGTTTATCTACTCTATTTAGTTTGTCTTAATTCTGTATATACTTGTAAATAAAGATCTCCCTCAATAATTGTAAGCTCCTCATAAGCAGAGATTATTCCAGTTTTTATCTATATTCATAATCCGACCATGCTGGTACAATAGAATTACAAATATAACTCAAACTAATCTATTTACACTACAATGAAATTTCTGAAAACAAGTTAAATCAATAAAAATAAAACAAAAAGAGACACAAAATAAAAAGGCTTTATATTAAAAATCTCTAATATATTTATGATTTTGATAATTTTTCCTCTCCCCTTTAAAAGTACAAATTAATTTACTGTACTTTTGGAAAGAAGATTCCAGTTTTTGTGTTTGTTTTTGATATTTGAGATTTGCTCATCTTAACTTTGTCTTTTGAGCTTCCTTTGGGATTATTTGGTAATTGTATGCTAAAATTTTTATTCCTGAACTTTTCCCTTTCTAAAATAAAAGTGTTCAGTAATATTATAGGTAATTAACAAAAAACCCAAGAGGATTAAGTTCTATTTCCCAACAGGAAATTTTCCAAAGTTTATGAAAAATGGGTTTTTAGATTATTGCTACTTTTATTTATTGTTATTATTCAACTGATTTAAAAATAAGAAATCTATGACAAGAAATATTTTAAGGTCCAAAATCATCAATAACTGGAGAAATGTACATTTTGAAAACTAAGGCACCATCATACATTCATTAAAATGAGGGAGGAATGTAGAAGATGGAGAAATCCACGTATGTATGGTCCACATATATGGAATATCACACACATTTTTGGATTTTTTTGATGTATTGATCAATTTTGATGGTTTTACTCTCTTTTTTAAATAAAAAAGATTATGTTATAAATGATGACTCTCTGGAAGGAGGCCAGGAACAAGAAAAACTTGTGTATTTTTAAAAAGCAAAAGGCCTCAATGAAAATCTATTATTTAATGAAATAAATTACTTGCCCAACAATCGATGACTGTCCTTGATGCTAGAGTGCTTTGTTGCCTTTTCTATAGATTTAAACTTTAACTCCTGCTCTTCCTTACATTTGATATCCCCTTTCTGTCTCCATGCCGTTTAACAGCCTGTACCAAAATCTAGAATTAATTCCCTTTTCATTTCTGCCTCTAAGAATCCCTAGTTTCTATTAAAGTTCAACTAAATCTCCTCCTGCCCTTCAAGGCCTTTCTTTTTTTTTTTTTTTAAAGCAATTGGGGTTAAGTAACTTGCTCAAGGTTACACGGCTAGTCATTATTTATGCGTGGGTGCTCATTTTCTGAGGCCGGATCTGATCTCGGGTCATCCAAACTCCGAGGCCGGCGCTCTTACTCACTGCGCCACCTAGCCGCCCCTTTAGGGCAATTGGGGTTAAGTAACTTGCCCAAGGTTACACGGCTAGGTTTTTGTTTGTGCGGATTAAGTGTCGGAGGCTGGCTCCGAACTCAGGTCCTTCTGAATCCAGGGCCGGCACTCTATTCACTGCGCCACCTAGCCGCCCCTCCTCAATGCCTTTCTTGATACTCCCTAGCTGCTGGCACCTCATCCCAAATTTTCTGAGTGTCTATGTGTATGAAAGTATATGTGTATGTAAGGGTCTGTAAGGTACCCTACATAGGGACCCGTATAGAATGTTCATTCCTTAAAACCAGCTACCTTTAAATTTTTGTAGTTGTAGTTCAAGTTGCTACAAAGCACTTGGCACATAGTAGGTGGCTAATAAAAAGCTTCTTGTGACAAGATAGAAAAAGTAAATAAATTGCAGTATTTAAATTTTAAAGCATGATGTGTATACTAAATTATCCTGTCATAAAGAGTGATAACTAAATTAAACTCAAAGAGATATGTTTGGGAAGAAATAAAGGCCAGAATAATAATATGTTTAGTAAATGAAGATAAGATTTTTAAATACTCATCAAAATCAATAGTCAAACTTCGTATCAATATGTTACAATTAAAATATACTTTCTTTCTTTGAACAAGTAGGAATTACAAAAGTGAAATGTTGTGGGTATTATAAACAGAAGCTTTCTATGCTGGGTTTTTTTTTCAACTTTTACAAAGAAATACATTCTCTTAATGGTTTGAGTTTGGTTATATTTTACTATCAAAATAAAATTATCAACATAAGTCTTTCCTCACTTAAAACAATAAAAATTGGGGCTTCCAGGAGCCAAAAATGGAAGAATACGTGGCAAATCACTTTAGCTCTCCCATATTTACCTCTAAACAACCATAAAATAGTGCCTCAGAACAAATCCTGAAATAGCAGAGCCAGCAGAAAGATAGGGTGGAGCAGAATTCCAGTACAGGAGACTTGGAGGATTGCCAAGAAAGATCCATCTCACTCAGGTAAAAAGGGACCACATTCCAGGACAGGAAGCATCCCAGCAGCAAGCCCCACCTCAGCAAACCAGTGGGACATACTAAGCCCCAGTGCAATGGAGAAGGCAAACACCAATACAAGGACCTCTCATCTGCCTTAGCAAAGCCAAGGGAACCAGCAGATTCTAACTCCAAGTTACACCATGTGCTTCATCAAAACCCAAGGTGATTCGGCATCCTGCCAATTGTTAGACCTCTTTGTGCTTCAGCCCAGTCCAGGGCAAACAGGTATCCTCCAGATGTCAGACTTCCACATGCTTCAATGGAGCCCCAGAGAAATGCAGAGAAACTCCACTAGACCTCAGCAAATGCCAGACACCACCACCAGGAACCCAGCTCAGCAGACTACTCCTCTCTGCCCCCAGATTCTCCACAAACTATGTAAAAAAGGACTCTGAAAATCTTCTGGAGCCCCAGCACCCACAGAACGACACAGAGAAGCTAACCTCCCGCTGAGGACAGCCCAGCACCCTGCAGGAAGGACCAGCGCAGTGGTCTGGGAGCCGGCAGCGCGCAGAGCGCAGGAGCCGAGCCGAGCCCAGGTCCACGTGAGCCGAGGTTTTAGCCCCAGGGCGGCAGGGCCAGCAGCCGGCTGGAGGAACCCCAGAACACCAGGAACTGTGGAGACGCCAGAATTATCAACATAGACTTGCCTAGGACAAAGTAAGAGGTTAGTGTCCTATGGACTTTGGGACCTGTATTTGGGGAATGCGTCAGCTCCCTCCCCTGGGGGCTAGAAGCTGCTGAGGAGACACGCCACTGTGTAGTTTTCAGAGGCATTTCCGGCTCCCAGCCTACAAATCGTGGGGAGATCCAGCGATCAGTCTTGGGGGGTAATCGCTCTTGCTTTAACCTCCCTGGATCTGGATTGTGATCTAGGGTGGAAGTTGTGGGTGGGTTTATAGCTTGCCAGAAACGGAAGTTGCCCCCCACACGTTTGGGACGAAAATTCCTCTATCTGGCCTTAAAGCCATAGTGTGGCAACAAGCCCAAAAGTCAAGCAATAAAGTGGCAACATGCCAAGGCAAAGGAAACAGAAAAATGCAACCCTAGACTCCTATTTTGGGGGCATAGAGCGGGAAAAGGACTGTGAGGTCAGAAGTCCTGCTCCAAAAGCCCCGAGGAAAACATGAGTGGGTTGCAGGCCATAGAGGACCTTAAGGAGGACTTTAAAAATCAAATAAGAGAAGTGGAGGAAAAATTAGAAAGAAATGAGAAGGATGCAGGCAAAGTATGAAATGAGGGTCAACAGCCTGACTGAGGAAAACAACACCTTAAAAAATAGACTAGCTCAAATGGCAAAGGAGGCCCAAAAGGGCAATGAGGAGAAGAATGCCTTAAAAAGTCGAATTTGCCAGATGGAAAAAGAATCTCAAAAGTTCACTGAGGAGATTCATTCCTTCAGAGTTAGACTGGAGCAAATGGAAGCTAATGACTTTATGAGAAATCAAGATGCTGTTAAGCAGATCCAAACAAATGAAAGATTAGAAGGCAATGTGAAATATCTCATGGGAAAAACCACTGACCTGGAAAATAGATCCAGGAGAGACAATTTAAAAATTATTGGACTACCTGAAAGCCATGATCAAAGAAAGAACCTAGAAATCACCCTTCAAGAAATTCTCAAGGAAAATTGCCCTGATGTTTTAGATCCAGAGGGCAAAATAGAGGTTGAAAGAATCCACCGATCACCTCCTGAAAAAGATCCCAAAAAGAAAACTCCCAGGAATATTATAGCCAGGTTCCAGAATCCCCAGATCAAGGAGAAAATACTACAAGCAGCCAGGAAGAAACAATTTCAATATTGTGGAAACACAATCAGAATAGCCCAGGACCTGGCAGCTTCTACACTGAGGGATCAAAGGGCATGGAATATGATATTCCAGAGGGCAAAAGAACTGGGAATGAACCCAAGGGTCACCTACCCAGCAAAACTGAGTATTTTGTTTCAGGGGAAAATATGGTCATTCAGTGGAATAGAGGACTTTCAAGCATTCTTGAGGAAAAAACCAGAGTTGAATAGAAAATTTGACATCCAGACACAAGAAGCAAGAGATACCTGAGAAGGTAATCAGGGAA